>CATIWC010001858.1:0-484157 GCA_948472305.1 Vicia faba
AATAATAATAATAATAATAATAATAATAATAATAATAATAATAATATTATTATTATTATTATTATTATTATTATTATTATTATTAAAAAATATTTTTCATTTTCCAACAAGTGTGTAAAAGTTACAAAAAAAACACATTCACTTTCAGTGGCTCACAAACTCTTACCTCTGTGTCTCTCTGTGTCTCTCTGTGTGTGTGCGTGTGTGTTCCTTTTCATGCTTCATCTCTATACATTTGTTTATGTCTTTGATTGAATCTTTATCTTCATGTTTGAATAAAAACATAGAAACAAAACAATGACAATGAAGCTTCTTCTCATGTTTCATATGTTCTTACTTATTCTTCACAAACCCATTTTGATTCTTGCTTCAGTTGTTGTTCCCTCACCTCAAGTTTCACCTTTTCCTCCAATGACAATCATTGCTTCCTCTCCAGGTCTGAAAAACCATATCTTTAGCTCAATGCAAATAATGTACTATGATGTTTTTTTCTTCTTTTCTTGTTTGTTTGATATTTCTCATTTGGATCCCACCCTTTTTCTCAAACTCTCTTATCTTGCTAAAATTAGTTAGAAATTTGAAAAAGTTTTGATTTTTGTTTATAATGTGTATAATTTTCAGGTATTCATGAGGGAGAGGATGAAGATGAAAAAATGGATTCACACAAGAAAAAGATAAGGGCATTTGTAGTAGCTAGCGCACTTAGTGCTATCATTTTGTGTCTGTTGAGCTTCTGGATTTACTACATCATAAATGCTTCAAAACCCAACAGGAAGAAAAACCTTAAGAACTCAGGTACTTTACTTCAAGAAACTTCTAAAAAAAACATTACTTTTTTGCTTGGTGTTATTGTTTGAGAATTTGTTGTTGTGTTTTTTGAATGGATAGATTCTGAGAAAGGGCTTGGTTTTGCACCAATTTTGAGTAAATTCAATTCTGTGAAGAAGGTTGGTAAGAAAGGGTGTGTTCCAATCATTGACTATGAGCAAATAGAAAAAGGCACTGAAAATTTCAAGGAAAGTAACATCTTAGGTGAGGGTGGTTTTGGATGTGTTTACAAGGCTAGTTTGGATGATAATTTGGTGGTTGCTATCAAGAGGTTGAACTGTGAATGTCAATATGCAGAAAGAGAGTATGAGGTGAGTTAATTTCTGTTAATAATTTGTTCATTTTTGTTATAAAAACTTGTGTTGAATTTGAATAGTTGGATGAATTTGTAGAACGAGGTGGAATTGTTAAGTGAAATTCAACATCCAAATGTGATATCATTACTTGGTTGTGGAAGTCATGAGGATTCAAGGTTTATTATCTATGAGTTGATGCAAAATGGATCATTGGAAACTCAATTACATGGTAAAGTAATGTTGTTTATAGTAATGTTTTCATTTGATTAAAATGAGTTAATACTAATAACTTTTTTTCCAAATTTTGATTATGTGAAGGACCTTCTCATGGCTCTGCATTGACTTGGCATATGAGAATGAAGATCGCTCTTGACACAGCAAGGTGATTGATTGACCTCTACCGACTCCTCTAAAAAAACGTGTGTCCGTTTCAATGTCGGACACCGACACATCACTGTCACGTGTTTCAGTGTCGTGTCTGGTGTCTGTGTCCGTGTTTCATATATTGACCTTGTTTAATCAATTCTCCATTGCTTTCATTGTACTTTGCTTAACATATGCTAGTATTGATTAATGTTAAATTGTTAATCAGAGGCTTAAAGTATCTGCATGAGCATTGTTACCCTGCAGTGATCCATAGAGATCTAAAATCTTCTAATATTCTCTTGGATGCAAACTTCAATGCCAAGGTAAAGAAGAAAAAAAGTAGTACCATGTTGAAGTTGATGTATAAATCATTTTCCTTATATTGCTATACATTTATGATGCTCACTGTGTGACTCTATGAGTTGTTGATGAATTCAGCTTTCTGATTTTGGTCTTGCCATAATTGATGGGTCCCAAAACAAGAATAACATCAAGCTTTCAGGGACATTGGGGTATGTAGCACCAGAGTATCTTTTAGATGGTATGGCCAGCTCAACTTAGTACAATTTCAATGCTGCATATGCATTGGTCACACAGCTTGATCTATGAATGATTAATTAATAATACTACTATATAGTAGTTAAATATATTTCAACTGATCAGATCCAAGATGTTGCTTTTTGTCAGTGATAACAAGATATTAATATTAATAGTCACAATAATAATACTAATAATGAAGAAAAATAAACAATATCTTGAGAGTAGGGACTAAAGTTTGTTCATAACACTACTGTGACAGCATGCAACAGTGAGGTGGAATTGATTCTTGTCTGAAAGATAGGAAACATTGGAAGGTTTTTTCTAGATCAATTATTCAGTTGAAACTTAATATCATTTTTAAGAGATTTTTGTGAATTATGGTACATAATTTAATATGAGGTTAATATAAATCAAATAAATTACATGTGCAATGATTTCTATAGTGAAATTCATCTATAGAAAAACTTGAATTATTTACTTAGTAAGTTGGTTTGAAATTATATTTACAGGTAAATTGACTGATAAAAGTGATGTATATGCTTTTGGAGTTGTGCTTCTGGAGCTTCTATTAGGAAGAAAGCCTGTGGAAAAACTGAGTTCATCTCAATGCCAATCTATTGTCACATGGGTATGAATTGTTTGATCAGATTGGATCATAGGTTTGATATGAGAAATAAATGACAATAAGGTGTTATTCTGATGTTTTCAGGCAATGCCACAGCTCACAGACAGATCCAAGCTTCCAAACATTGTGGATAAAGTGATTAAGAACACAATGGATCCTAAACACTTATTCCAGGTTTGAGAATCTAGGAGTTCACTCTGCCTCTTCAATGATTTTGCAGCATGTTATTCTGCTTAACTGCTACATGAACTGTGTACTTTACAGGTTGCTGCTGTGTCTGTGTTATGTGTGCAGCCAGAGCCATGTTACCGCCCGCTGATTGCTGATGTTCTACACTCCCTTATCCCTCTTGTACCTGTCGAACTTGGAGGAACTCTGAGAATTTCACAAGTGACACATCAACCTCCGAACTCTAGTACATTGTAACCATCAATTTCAGACAACATTCTTGCATTGAGAATCCAGGCCATGTTTTCATTATGCTGCCAAACCAGTGATGCTTTCTCATAGGTCGGAATTGCAGACAGATTCATAACCACATTGTTCATGTGGTCTAAGAGTTTGGCAATGAAGGATAGACATATTCATGAGGAGAAAGGGTTACGCCAATACGATTGAAGACCTTGGGATTGTTAATGATAATGCAAAGAAGATTTTAATTTCGATTTCATGAAAATATTTGTGTATAGTGCAGTGATTTTGTGGAACAATGTATTGGTCAGAAGGGATCTAATTATCTTTCACTACCTCTTTTGACTGTATGTAATTCAATAAATCAGGTTACATATAATTCATTGAGAAACTTATTATGCTAAGATCGCTTGTTCTGCATTTTCTTTGCAAGGGATTGCTTTAAAAGGGAATTCCAACGCAGTAACAGGTCCCGATCTCATATCATTAAACCGATCATCAATTCTATTAAGAAACTTGTGAGTTATTTGATCTCCATCTAACTAGTTTGATAAACAGGCTACGTGAAAGCTTTTTTCCCTTGTCGGGACCTCAAGTGTTTCGACCCATGTCTTTTATCAGTGTTGGTGTTGGCAATTTAGAAGAACCAATAATGATAAATGATTGACTGCAGTAGGGTTTACATAATGTAAGTGTATACATCAACACTTTGATTCACAACTTATTCAAGGTTACAACACCAAAGGGACTATGGGTACATATGCATGATAATTGATGCATACATAATAAAATTATTGTTAAGTGTGCCGATCACTATGATTTGGTATAATACTCGTCAAAAATATATGCTTGCTTCGAAAGCACGTCTCACTGAGTTTCAGCTGACATTATGATAAGAATCGATAATAGCATCTGCAAGGTATTCACATTTCGCCAGCGACAATCCTGCCAGGGAAATCCTTCCATCCTTTGTCATGTATATATGCCACTTATTTGTCATATTGTCACTCTGATAAGAAGAAAGATACAACAAAGTCAGCAGAGCAATACATTAAATACAAATCACATACTCATTATGTTGATGGAGCCGAAGAAATAGAACTAAATATAATGTGTAAAAATCATAAGTTGATCAAAAGAATTCAAAAGGGAGGGAAGTCAATAACCTGGTTCTTGTTCAAGCCGGTGAATGAGAACATGCCTATCTGCTTAAGTATGAACGACCAATCCTTTCCACTCCTGTCTTTTGAAGAAATACTATCATATAGCGCCTGTCTAACAGTTTTTATCCTTCCAGCCATCATTTCCATTTCTGCCTTCCATTCACCGAAGAGAGTTGGATCCCCAACAATATTAGCAACAATCCTAGCCCCGTGAACAGGTGGATTGGAGTACATTGGTCGAGCAAGCCTTTTCAATTGGCTCTTCACCCTGAAATAAGTAGTTATCAAAATGTTGACCAAGACAGATTGTTTACCATGGCATATATTGCGTTGGTCAAGTTGAATATAGAATATAGGTGCTTGTGTATTAGATGAGAGAGCTTTCAACATTTTCAGGAAGTGATTATCGAAGAGACTCTGCGATTACAAGATAATTTCAACTGTTCTGTACCTACAAATACTTATTGTGAAGATTATTTGGAATGACTCTTGACAAAATGAACTATTAACCTTTCTAGAAAAGGAATCGAAATGCATGAAAATTGAAAAGAGAAGAGTAGACAAATACAATATTTTTCTTAGAAGTGTGCATTCAATTTCAAATATGAGAAAGCACCGCACAATTTACAGCACCTTACTGCAGATTCTGGTGATGAGGAAATGACATTGATAGCTCCAACCCTTTCAGCATAAAGACCGAGATTTTTACTGTATGACTGAGCTACAAAAACCTCCATGCCACGTGACACAAACAATCTAACAGATGCTGCATCTTCGTCTAGGCTTCCACTAGCAAACCCCTGAAATTTTCAATGCAGCTTAGTATATCGTAAGATATATTCCAGGTTACAGCACAATATCTACCGGTTTCAAGTTGAATCCATATCATACGTTGTACAGTTTATTTATCATAGTTTCAAATACGTTAATGGTGTTTTAAAATGCTGTCCAAAAATTTACTAAAACGATAGCTCATTTACCCAAAAGATTGTGTACCTGGTAAGCAACATCGAAAAATGGAAAGTGGTTCTTTTGTTGAATTACATCAGCTATTTTTTCCCACTGTTCCGGTGTTGGATCAATACCGGTAGGGTTATGAGCACATCCATGAAGTAACACAAAAGTTCCTTCCGGAGCTGACTATAAAAACGCAAACAGGTACAATTAGATAGAGTTCGATTTTATTTAGAATTGAATGAATATCTTCTTCAGGATGTGACCTTGATGTCTTCTATCATGCCCTCAAAATCCAATCCAACTGTCTTGGGATCATAGTATCGGTACTCAGACCATGGTACTCTGGCGTCATTGAAAATATTCTTGTGATTACCTGCAAAATAACGTTTCCAGAGATATATGAATTCCCTCGAAACAACTATCATGACCAAATTAAACAGAGAAAGGAAAAAACACACACCCCACGTAGGATTTGATATCAAAACTTTTGCCCCGGGGAAATATCGTTCTATGAAAGCTGCACCAAGTCGCAGAGAACCAGTTCCGGAAAGACCTTGGACAGTGGCAACCTGGGTGCCAATCGAATATTGCAAGCAAAAAGTTAAAAGAAAAGATTAAAAAAATGATTTCTTGCTATGCTCACAGCCAATAAATGTTGCATCCTTCAAAACAATTATATTTTCTGAATCCAGTACATACTCTTTGCTGTTTGATTGCTTGATTGTCTGCTCCGAGTAACAATTCTGCAGTCGCCTTGTTAAATGCAGCCAAACCTTCAATAGGGAGATACTGCATTTCCAAGATAAATCACAGTCAACAATCGAAAGCCAACAGTTTTAAGCCACAAATAATCGCATACATACGACCTAAAGAAAATTACCTCTTTGTTTTCCCCTCTCTCCAGCATAAGATTCTCTGCCTGAAAAAACAAGAATTTCATCAAAATCAATATCGACTCAATTGAAATAAATAGTCATCAGGTCTGTAAACAAAAAGTTAAACTAGAACCAATACACGACATGGGTAACACGCAAACTATAAAAAAAATCATAGCACCAAATACCTTTTTCACAACATTAAGCACATACGGCTGCAATTCTTCAGTTCTATACGCCCCAACTCCAAGATTGAGCTTAACATCACTCGTATCCGCTCTAAATGCTTCAGAAACTCCAAGAATTGGATCAGGAGGAGCCATCGGTATACCCTCAAACCGAGAAACATTAACCGCAGCAACCATAGAGATCCGACCAGAAGACTGAATTAACAAAACCAACATGCATACATAAGATAAGAACACACACAATCACAGAATGAAAATCATCATGGTACAAGAAACCATCCACCTCCTAATTAACCACTTTAATTGCAATTTTAAAACTTTTCTTCAAACAATCAATACCCAATAATAGTCCTACTCAATGATCCTAAAAAGTAATAACATTTAAAAAAAAATTGAAACTTGAAATGATAATAAGCTTAGTTACTGATGAACAAACACTACCTGGCTAAATCTCAAACCGTTGTTTCCAATTTTGATCTTTCCCTGTTAAAAAACGAAACTTTTGATTAAATCATGAAAAGGGTAAGGGTTGAATCAGGTGTGAAGAGTGTGAAAGAGTTACCTTGATGGTGGAATCATGCAATGGAAATGAAGCAGAGTGTGAAGCTACAGAGAGTACTGAAGAAGCCATTTTTTCTGCGGAGGAAAAAAGCAATGCGAAAGGAAAATGAGGAAATTGTTGGTTTTGTTTTTGTAGTAAGGATTTGGGATGAGACGAAACAAGTGATAGTGAAACCTCGGATACTATGGGCGACGACAACTACGAAGTGTTTTTATAAACAACAATGTTTTTGAGATCACTTTTTATTTAAGATAATAAAATAATGATTCTTGAAAATAAATTACATTGAAAAGGTAATGATTAACAACTAGATAGATCCTATAAGAACCTCTATCTTATTTATAAGAAAAAAATTAATCATTTGATCTTTATTTAAAAAATGTAAAATAAATTTTCTTATAAATATGATAAAAAATTCACATGATTTTTTTAATCAAAATGCATCATTTGCTGCCCTTTCTGTTAAGTCTTCTCTCTTGTGTTTTATCCAATGGCTGAAACTTCATCAAAAATAAATAAACAAAAAAAAAATAACATTGATAAGTGAGATAAAATGGTGATGAATGACTGTGATAAGCGCAGAACGAGCAACAAAAATTCTTTTTTATATAGATAATCATGTGCTTAGTTGAATTTAATAGGTTATATCTCCATTTCTTCTTTAGCTTCAATGATGAATTAGTCATCTAGAGCTTTATTAAGAAGTCATGGGTTGACTTTGATCATTAGTTTAAAATATTTTTTTGGCGAGGTGACAAATTTTTAGTTTCACTTCTTAATCTTTTTGGAGATGATGATTAAACTTAGGCGATGAGAGTATAATTGAGCATTAAACATCTTAAACTCATATAAGAATAAATTATTGTCATTTTTCACAATTTTCACCTTATCGCTTACCCAAAAAATGAGCTTTTGATGAAGCCTTAGAAACACACATTGATTAATGTAGATCCAATTTCTTCCTAAAATCAAAGAGTAGAAAAGTTTTTCAACTATTATAAATAAGTCGTGTCTTATCACCTTTAGACAAACTACCATATTGACTATAAGTACCCCAAGTTTGTTAGATATCACGTCCATGAAACTATCCATCTTAATATTGGTCAGGATTAGGTCCTTCGTATTTTCCCCAACTTCTTCAACCTCAAAAGGGGCATAACATTTAGGATGACACCTTCATCCACAAAGATTCAAATGAATGCTTCATTGATTAAAGTATTTGTAAGCAATGGCTTCAAATGCGCAAATATATGTCAAGTGGGCTTTTCAAATAACATGTCCACAATTTTCTTAGATTCGAATAATGCAATCCAGTTAGTTCATTCAATGAGTTCATCTCTCTTAAGCTCTCGATGTGGATATTTTGTGCCTTAGAATTCAATAAGGATTAGTCTCATAACCTTTATTTCAGCCATGATGCTACCAGCATACCCGGTAAGCTAAATGTATAACATGTTTTCTTATAGATAATGGTCTCAATTGAGACTTTCTAACCCTGATAAACCAACTTGTGTCATCAAATTTCACATTTGTCGTCATGTTTAAGGGTTAACAAGTACTATTTGTCAACTATTCACTTTGGGCCCATGAGACTCTGACCATGTACTTCTTTGGCTACTTCTGGAACAACTTTCCTACTATAGTACTAAAGTGGTAATTTTCCTTAACCAAATGGTATGCTTTGTCTAGTACCTTTATCACTTTAGGCAACAATGTCTTTTTTCGCCATGGTCTTGGATTTTAGTTATAAAGTGAAGAGTTTGTTTCATTTTCTATATAGATGGGCTTCTTTGTTGTATTTTATTCTACATTGATGACTACATGATACTCTTTGGGCCTAACCTTCCCATTCACTATTTCCCTTCAAGTACGTTGGTCGAGGGCTCACCATTCTTTGAGTTGTTAGTTCCTTGTTGTCTCCGACATTGATCAAAAAAGAAGTTAGCTCTTTCCCTATAGTAACTATAGTTACCAACATTTTTCCTTTGGCATATGTTCTTCCTTAATTACAAGTAAGGTCGATTACCTGTTATTTCAAATGGTTTCTTGGCCTTTCCCCTAACATTGAGTTAGGAATCCTTATACGATCCAAAACTTTACATAGCAATGTACTGTTTCACCAGGCCTTGAGTGAGTTTTCCTATCTTAGGTGATTTTCCATTTGTAATTACCAAGCATTAGGACCACTACGATGGACATCCTACTGAACACAAGTATTTTGTGCGTCTGTTTGACTCCTTATATGGGTTTAAATGACTTGATTTTGGGTTGTCATATTTGTTTCACCGTCTATTTATCCATCTTCGTTGTCTTAAAATTTGTATGTTCAAAGAAGGATGCCATGATTATATTCATGGATAGAAACTTTGTTGTATCCACCTTAATTTATGTCGTCTCATTATCAATCAACTTAAACCTGTCTTCATTGATGGCCTTTTGAACGGCCCTTCAGAAATCAATGTGGCTAATTGTTGTATATTTGTAGAAGTTATGCCACTTGCAATACCTCATGCCTTTGATTTCCCAGGCTAGAGGGATTATGTGACCATTTAATAGTCGACTATGTTTATTTTAAGTATATGGTCAAATGTTCGTCCATTTTTGTACTTCAAAAACATACTACTATTATATTATCTTTTGAGGAAGTGTTGCTCTTCCCTATAGCAAACTTTAAGGCAATGACAAAAATATCATTTTCCTTCCAGAGTTTCAATTGTTAGTATATATGTTGTGGCATTGAATGACATTTCAGTGTCAAATTCCTCGATATCAATTATGGAGATACATTTATCCTCATAATGGTCTTGATGATGTCCTGAACTCAGATAAATGTTATTCCCTCTTTTCTATGCTTGAATCGTGTTATGGTGTTGTAAGACCGAGTGCATCCTTGCTCTAATTATGCCTGAACATTGTTTGACCCACTATGACGTCAAGGAGGTTTTAACTTGACACATCACCCCCGACTTATACCCCCCCCCCCCCCCCCCCCGCACTTTTTTTATTTCCAAAATTCCCCTGTTACTATTTACCTCTAAATTTTTTACATTTGTCAAAAAATATTTACTACTGGTCAAAGTGGTGAGAAACTAAATTTCTGGTACACTTACGAAATTAGGCGATCGCCAGATTTTTTTGTATTTTCAAATTTTTGGGTTGAAATTAATAGGAAATTTCAAAATTTTCGGGGCAATTTTAAAAATTATTCCAGAAAAAATTCCAGAAATTTCCGATAATCAAATTCTAGAATACCGAAAATTTCGCACAATCATATGCTAGACAAAGATTTGGAAGACCATGACATATTGCGACGTTTAAAAGATCATGAAAGAAATTTTGTGAGTGACATGACGAAATACAATATGGCACCGAGATACATTGTTTCTGCTTTGAAAGACAAAGATCCAGAAAACCTCACGAGTATTACTCGTGTATATAAAGCTAGAGCAACATATAGATTGGGCAAGAGAGGTGCAATGACAAAAATGCAAACATTATTGAGCCTTATACACAAAGAAAAGTACATGTGTTAGACTAGAAATGGGGAGAACTCAAATATTTTAGTTGATATCTTCTGGACACTCCTGGTTCTATGAAGTTGCTAAATATGTTTCATATGGTGTTGATTTGATTACATGTACAAGACAAATAGGTAAGAACTTTACTTTTGGCATCCTAAAATAAGTTATAAATGTTGAGTGAGCTGTTTGGTTATGTGTATTTTAATTATGAAGATACCAGTTACCATTGCTTGAGATGGTTGGTGTTACATCAATGAAGCTGACGTTTTCATTTGTCTTTGCCTATTTGGAACATGAAAGGTAGGATAACTTTACATGGATGCTAGATAATATCAAAGAGTTGTTCTGTTTAGAGAAATTGCTATAGAATGTTGTGGTGACAGACCGAGAACTTGCATTAATGAATGTCATGGAATCAATGATTTCAAATGTAACTCATTTGTTGTGTACACTCCATATTTCAAAAAATGTGAGCAAGAAATGTAAAGAATACATGAAATCATAAAGACAATAACATGTCATGGATCAATGGAACAACATAATGTATTCAAATACAGAAAATGAGTTTGATGTACACTTCAAGCACTTTGAAAGTGTTTGTGGTGATATTTCATTATTTGTTAAGTATGTGAATGAAACCTGGTTAACACCTTATACAGAAAGATTTGTTGCTGCATGGACTAACAAGTTCACTCATTTAGGGAACACAACGGTAAACAGGTATACAGGTCGTGACATTTTGGTGTCATTATTATGCATGTTTATGCTTCGATAGTAGTTTGAAACATAGTATTTTGTTTATGATTTTTAGGGTGGAGTCTGCTCATTGGAGACTAAAAAATATGTTGACTTCAAGTCGTGGTGATCTATGCCGAAGTTGGGATATTGTGAACACCGTGTTAAAGTTGCAGCTAGGTTCCATCAGAGTGTCGTTTCAAAAAATTATTGTCAATATTGAACATCGGTATAACACCACATTCTATTCTAAGTTGCATGGTTTTGTCTCAAGATAATGTATACAACTCATTAGGAAGGAACTAGAAAGAGTAAAATTTGTTGGTTCAAGTCAAAAGATGTGAGCTTGTTTCATTAGAATAACACATGGGTTACCCTATGCATGTCAGCTTACCGGTTTACAAATTTTAGGCGCCATTATTCCTTTGGAATCAATTCATGTATTCTAGATGAAATTGTACATTACAGAACATGAGGTAAGTCAGAATGAGAGTAAGTGAGATTTAGAAGAAGAGTGTGAAGAGTTAAAGAGACATTTCAATACTTTATATATTATGGGTCAGAGGGTTTTGAAGAAAGATATTTGTGATCTAACATATCCATCTACAACTTCAATGTGTCCATCATCGGTGAAGTACAAGTCAAAGAGGGGAAACAAGAAGAGTAAAAAGGGTGAGGAGAGTGATGTGCATCGTGATTCTAGCCGGTGGAAATATGTTGCGGCTTCAGAGAGGAGTCATACTACAAAAAGATCACGCACAAAACTGATTGAAAGTCAATCATCGACCAAATCTGCAAGAGCTGAGTTCTTGTTACAATTTCCTGCTTTCTTTCATCCATACATTGATGACATTATTGATGTTGAGAATGATGGAAATTGTGGTTTCTATTGTATTTCATCTTTATTAGGATGGGAGGAAGATTTATGGCCTTTGGTTCGAAAGTAATTAGATTCTTAAGTCCATCAACATACTCAGTTATTTTCCAAGTTGTTCTATGAGACTGTCTCTACAGTTAGGAATGTGTTACAAGTAGAACACTTGGGTCTGAAGGATAAGGAAAAATGGATGTCGATTCCTGATATGGGTTACATGATTGCTTATAGATACAATGTTGTACTTGTTTCCATTTTTAGGAATCTCAACATCATATTTTTTTCAATAATCAATGCTCCACTCATGTACACAAGTAGGCATACAATAATTGTTATTGGTTTTGTCAACAACAATCATTTGATTCAGGTAAAGTTGAAACCTGATTTCCTATTGCTTTCTGTCAGTGTCCGTTTGAGAGAGAATTATACTAATGATGCAAAAATATGAGAATCAACATATGCGAGATGCTTCAGACATTGAGAATGTTTGTGTAGGAAGTGATTGTAGTTTGTTTTTTATGCATACATGTATGATAGTTATTTATTTATATATTAAGTCGACTATCTATTTTACCTTTTAATTTTTTCAAGAAAAAGCTATAAAAAATGCAACAAAAAAAAACACATTCAGTACTACCATAAATTTCAAATTTTCGGTATTTTTGTACTAACCAAAAATTTAAAATTTCTAATACATACATTGTTGACACTTATCAGAAATTTGAAATTTCTAATACCAGAAATTTAAAATTTCCAATTACAGACAAAATTGATAATTGTAATGAAATTTTCGATATCACAGTAAAATTTTGTGTATGGCACCGTAAATTTTGATATATATTAGGGATATTAACGTAAATGTGTCAAAATTGGAGAGTGACATATATAAGTGGATGGTGTTAAGTTAAAACCTTGACGTGTCAAATGTCTATGTAAGTGTATTTTGAATGTATATTAGACTCTTCTAGTCATTAATTGACCTACGTACAAAGCCTATTAAAAATTATTTGTGTACAAGTCTATGTAAGGGTGTGTTTGGATTGACGGTGAATATAATTAATTATAGTAGAATTAAATTTGATGTAATTGATTTTAATAGAATTGAGTTTAGCAAAATTGATTTATATTTAGATACATTTATATAAAAGTGAGTTGAATAATAAATTTTAGTATAAAAATCATCTAAAATCAATTCTGAAAGCAGAAGCTACAAACTCTAACTTCAAGTAAAATCAATTATAGAGTCAGAATCAATTCTACTTTTGATAAACCAAACACTTCAAAATTATTCCGAATCAATTCTACACCTATAAAATTAATTCTATGATTTGTAGAAATCAATCCAAGCACACTAAAGAACCTAAATAAATATTGAAAACTATGATAGTTAAAAAGAAAGCAAGGAAAAAAAACAATTACAACTACTACCTTAAAAAAAGGGAAATGCATTCCTTATAATAATAACATCACGCAATTGCTCATTTTGGCGTCCAATTCAAATCAATAGTTGAAATTGGTTAAAATTATTTCCTCTAAATTGTAATCTACATCGTATGACCAAGATTGATTGAACCAGTTGATGGAAACATGTAACAGAAAAGTAATACTATATTCTAACCATAGAAACAACAAAATGTCTATTTTTTTCACATAAACAGAACCACTTTATTTGCCTTAATTCACACTTTCTTCTTTTTATATATATTAAGCAAAAAATAAAAATTTGGTATAAAAAATTATAAAATAGAAAGTCGTGTATTTTATTCTAAAAGACTTTTCAACATGAACATCTATTTTAAAATATGCAATAAGTTTTTGGTATTTTTTCACATTTTAATAATATATTTGTGAAGTGAAACCCGACTCTTCAATACATTTCTTAGTTATATAAAAAAAATCTATATAATATATTAAATTTAATACATCAAATATTGTAACAACATATCATCAATTAATCATCAATTATAATTTTAAAATTTGTCACATCATTCTATAATCTTATGAGATATGTCTTAAAATTTATTTTCATTTTTTAAAATGTCAAATAGAATATTTTTATAAATTAAAGGTCACGGATTCGAACCCTCGTAAAGACGAAATAAAATTTTATTTTAAATAAATTGGTTTAATAAACCAATCATCATTTCAACTATGTTTATTCCTTCAAATTAAAAATATTCTCTCATATTTCAAAAATAAAAGAGATGTGGAAATTCAAACTATTGAAACATTCTCTGATATTTTCAGAAACTATAACAATAAAAGTAACACTTAAAATAAATAATTTTAATCTTAAAATAATCCTTACATGATTTTCAAATATAAGTCACTTTAAATTTATTTTAAATAAAATATAATATAATATGCAACAATCTTTTACGGTGTCTATATACTTTATTATAATTTTTTTTATATAATATCAAATAATAAAACAATGATAAATAACAAAATATCATATAAAAGAGATGAGAGAATTCAAACACAATAAAATATTTTTTATTTTCCTAAAATATAATAATAATAATAAAAGTAATACCTGAAACAAATGTTTAAAATAATTCTTACCGTGTCTATATATTTTACGATTATATTTTTCATATAATACCAAATAATAAACTAAAGACAGATAATAATATTTATGATTTCTCTCATTTTTCAAAATAGTTTACTCTTTTATTTTATAATAGTGATCATAGAGACTATAATAAAAATATCTATGATAATGTCTAAAAAAAGAATACTCATATTTAAATTAATATCAATGATAAAATAAAATATTTTTTTATATTCTCAATAATAAAAATTAAAATAATACATTAAAAAAAAGTTAATATAGCAATTAACATTTTCAACTTTTTATTCATCAAATAATTAAAATTCGATAAAATAGACATAAATTTTATAAATTTATTAAAAAATTTATTTGAAAATAATTATAAATAAAATTTTAATTTAATTTAACATTAAAAAAAATACATATATTTAATAAATTAAAATAAAATATCTAAATTAAAGATATATATACAAAGAAAAACATGAGAATCAAAGAAAAAAAAACTTTATAAATATTTAAGTTTACAAAAATAAATTACGAATATCACTGCTAATTTACAAACATATATTTTCTTTTTAAATAAAAAAAATCTTTATTTATGTGATTAATTTATATTATTATCTCTATTATTTCAAGAAAAAAATATATAATATAAATTTAATAATCATATTTAATACAAACAAACTCTTAAGATATTTGAAATTCAATACGAAAATAAATAAAATAAATTTATAGCCACGCAGGTCTAAATCTAGTGACATGTGATTTTTATTAGTTAACAATAGGGTCTCCATCAAGTTTACGCGGCAAGAAGATGTCGTAGTCTCTTTAGATCATGTGGTGCGTGAAGTTCTTCTTTTGTTAACCATATTACCAAATTATGACACATATACAAGATCAAATCAATGATCTATTGAATTTGAATATCAAATTCAAACTAGGGTCTTCCTAATGAGTGCCCTTAATACATTCTTTAAGGACACTAAATAAAAAAAATTATTCTTTATAAAAGTTAATTATTTCAATTTTCAATGTATTAATTATATGTAACTTTACCATTTTAAGCACTTAAAGAATACTCTTAGGATACTCGTTAGGATTTACCTTCAAACTAATTGAGTTGATTCTTTTCATGTTAAGGTCCAAACTTATCAAAGACAAATTATTAGTTTAAATATTATTATTTTGTAATTTAACAATTTAGTAGTCTAGAATTTAAAGACCCTTTTTTCTTAAAGGCATGTATTTTTGAGAATAGATGTTTGAGGATTATGCACATTTTATCATGGGATAGTTTCCAAGTATAAGTCAATCATAAAGAAATGTATAGTTATGGTGTGTACATCTCTAAATTTGTTGGTTATAGTAGTTTTTAAAGATTATTACTTTGGAGAACACGTGTAAGAGGACTTTGTTGACTTTAATATATGACCGTTGTTTAGTTTGCTTGGATCGTGTCTGATGGTATGAAATAATTATCTTTTAGTATGTGTTGATCAATTGCCTTCAAACATAAAAGGAGAATTAGATTGTGTTATAAAAAGTTTTTAAAAACTTAAGTAAATAAAATAATTGTTAGATTAGTTTTGAGAAGAGTTTAGATGAAGATGATGAAACAAGAACCAAATAAGTACAAGAAAGTGAATAGATAAGGGGTAAGAGAAGAATACCTCAGATTTACTCTGATTCGAATCAAAACCAGTAGACATATATCCAATCCTTAAGGTTAAGATCGTGAGATTTCCACTATCAATAGAGTTTTTAGTTATAGGCAAAATTTCACTTCACTGTCGATTAAATATACTTCCTAATTGATTCAAAGTGTTGTTCATAAGAAGTTGAAAAAACATGAAATTTTAAAAAGATATATGTGAGCATGTGTATGATTTTAGTACTTGGAGAGTAACACATTTAATTTACATCATTGATCCTATAAAGATACTGTGAGAATTGGATCAAACTCTAGATGGTCGAAGAGTAACTTCTTGGTTTCGACAGTTCGACATAATTGTAGCATGCAGTCGAAGGTTGCTCACATGCTGGTGTCGAAGATCCTTACACGTTGTAGTTGAAGTATGTTCTAGTGTGTAGTTGTCGAAGGATGTTATGATTGTTAATATCGAATTGGGCTTGTTTGTTATGTCCAATTATTTAAGTTAACTTGTACCCTAAGTTAGTTTGTAATGAGTATTTATGAAAAAAGCCCATTAGTTTAGTATGTTAGGTTTATTATAAATATCATACTAGTCTCTCATCATTGTATACTGCAAATCCTAATTTAGGGTGAAAGGGTTATTTGTTATTCTTGTAACACTTGTAATCTTAATTTAGAGAAAGTAAAGAATATCATTTTGTTATACCCCAAAATTTACCCTCTTCATTATAACTCTAATTGGCTTATGTTTCATCATCATATACATACATGTGTAGCGTTGGTTATGCGGATATGGGTTTAAGGTATCTCCTTCAAGCTTTGTCGGATTACGGAGGACATTTATTTCGTCGTTCGGCGTATTCATAGCCTTCTCTAGGCTACTAGACCAGTGAAGTGTGTGGTTAAGGTGTAACTTATGGTTATCAGAGATTTTCTTCTCATCAAGCAAACAGAGTTATCCAATATGTTCCTTCATTAATATTGGTGTTGTACCCCAAAATTTGCCCTTTCATATTATTCAAGATATACTCATAGGGTTCTCAAATGCTCAAGGTGGACCAAGAATTGATCAGACAAATTCTCCTCCTAAGCAATGGACTTACAAATAGGGTTTCACTTTTCACAAGGAAGTTTGGTTTTCAAAGGTCTCAAGTGGTTTCCATAGTTTCCTGCATTTCTTTAAGAATTCTCATACCAAGTTTCATGCCTTGCATCACAAGCTTGCTCAGTCAACTACTCAGATGACTGAAAATCAACTATATTAGGTCAAAAGTCAACTATGGTCAACATACAGTCAAACTTCAATATTTTTTGCTAACATCAACATTTTGAAGTGATATTTATCATTTGATCAAGGGTTGATCATGATTCCTCAAGGAAAGCCTTCAAATCATCAAAAGTCCAAAGTTGTCAAATTAGGGTTTCCTTAGGAGAAGTCAACTAAACTTTGACCAGACATAACTTTCACATGCTTCATCAGAAATTTCCAAAACAAATCCCATTTTAAAGGAAATTCAATTATCTACAACTTTGTTTTTGTGATCAAGTCCAAGAAATGCTTCATTTTGAAGATATGAGCCAATACATTATAGGTCATTTTAAAAGTCAACAAAAAGACACTTTTTGTCAAGGCAACTTACATAAAGATAATGTCTCAAAATTCAAAAATGACCAAAAGGGAAGTTTTATAGGACATACCAAGGTTTATAAAAAGACAAATATCACCTTCAAAAGATGAAAATTGAGCAAGTTATGGTTTTCACAAGTTGGGCAAATTTGTGAAAATGCATGAAGTCAACTTTGAGCAAAATTGAATTTTTAGGTTAATGGACCTAACTTTTAGGGTTCAAACATGTTTATGACATACCCAAGGACCTCTAAACCTAACCATGCACTATTGTGATTTTTTAGTTTTATTTATTTTAACTTTATTCATTTAAATACCAATTAAATCAAAGCAAAATGCAAGGTAGGATGTAAGGCGTGTGGGCTTTGTTTTTGATCAGATTGGAAGCCCAAGAAGCCTAACAAAGCTATCCAAAAGCGTGCAAAGCCAAAAAAGGAAGAGAATATCTTCTTTTGGAAATATTGGAAGCATATCATTTTTCTTTGATAACCATTACCATGCATGATTTATTTCCATCTTGGCTACCCTAGCATGATTCACTATATATTCTTAACAAACCTCAAGCTTCAGGTCACACGCAGCCTAACTCACACAAACCCTAAAGGTGTTAAAATTTTCTCAAAACTGTGCAAGCATATACCATACGATCCAAGCTATTTTCATCCAAACCAAGCCCTGCAATCATCTCCTGAAGGTTCATAGGGTAAGAATTGGCCATGTCTGATGGCCAGAAGCTGGTAAAACACGCATATATGCATCTTCGGTTTCAATATTCCACGTATATTCATATTTCAATTTCTGCTTTGTTTCAATGCATATCACTCATGCTAACGTGTTTTTGAGATCCTAATGTACAGGTTTGGGTCATTGCATAAGTTCTATGCACCATGAATTATGAATCACCATGTTCATGCAGGTCCATGTTGTTTGAACCATATCTTGCAAATCAGTATGGTTTAGCCCAAAACGATGATCCCAATGGATTCGCAGCCCCTAAATTAGGGGGATAGGGTCTGTGTTTTGTTCTAATTGTTTCTATTTTGCATATCCAAAGAAATATCTCACCGGAGAAGACAATCGGAGCTAGAGCTTCGGCGTCTCTCTGGTTCAGGCACCTTGTTTCCCTTTTGTTTTATTTGTTTGATATTAAACACCAGATGTAAGGCCACCTCAGTGGTATAGGCAGCGCACGTAAGGAACATTTATGTGCAAGGGCATGGGTTCGGTCCCTTCCTCTTGCATATTATTTTTCTAAAATTTTCTTGCAGATCCAGTGTGTTGCACTCAAGCGCGCCTATCATACGCATTCAATCCTCAGTCATCAGATCACCACAAGGCTAGATCCAGTGCCCTATAATGTTTCCCCATGGTGCACCCACAGGAGCCAAGCCTCACAAGATCAGGCGCAACCTTGGGCCTTCCCCTTTGGGCCTGAATTATTTTTCAACATTCATACACCCCTTTTGCTTACTATGCAGGCCCAAATTTTTATTTTATTTTTTTTATATAATTAAATTAATCTTTTTTAAAATCAGTTTTATTTAATAAAAAAATCATAAAAAAATATAAACAAATTAGATTTATGGTTTTTAGATTAAATTAATCTTTGACAAGTAAATTTAATTTAATCATGTTTTTTTTATTATTTATTTCATAATTAATTGTAATAAATTTAGACTTAGGTTTTAAATATTTGAAATCAAACTAAAAATACCAAAAAAGTAATTTTTCTTAACACTTAGGGTTTTTAGGACATTTTAAGTTTTTTTTTCTAAACTTTTTTTTATCATTTTTTTATTTGTTTTCCAATTCAAATTTCAGAAATAAATGTATAGGTCACATAATTATTGTAATAGTCGTAGATTTACATTCTCGTACTTTTTTCTAAAATTATGTAACTGCCCCAAGTCCATGTAATAGTCTAGGTTTATTTTCTCGCACTTTGTTTTTCCGTACCTATATTATATGCCTGTATATTCAACTACTAGTTTAATTAGGTGTGCATGGAAAGACTAAAAACAGATACATCATAACCCTAATTTTCAAAGATGATATAACTGAATCAATCACTTTCACACTTGCACCTCTAGGGTAGCCTCTCTCTGTTGCCTCAAAAAAATAATGGTCATGTCTCTCGAACATAGGGATACTTTAGAAAAAGACCCTCGAACAAATCATCACAGTCCCTACGGTACAAAAGATCATAGTCCTGCGATGTCCCTCGAGTTGCCTACAAAAAGATGATCTTGTCCCTCGATGTTGCCTATGAATATATGATGGTGCCCCTTCAAAATTGCTAAGGTATCCCTACAAGTTTCCTTCTATGACCATAACGAAGACCCTGCGCATGTCCCTTCACATCCAATGGATGGGGCTACCTACCAACTAATGGTATGGATAGCACTATCCTTAACGGAGAAGGAAAAAGAACAAGAACGACCTTGAGTAGGTAAAACACTTTTAATTGCTTGCTCGCAACAAATACTTTTCACACCTTATAATTTCAAAGAAATAATTTTCAAAATGCTTTACATACATTCTTGAGGACAAATACAAGAATCATTACAAATAAAACCACCTTACTATTGGAATTTCAAAAACTGTTCAAAAATCACACACAAAAATAAAATAATATGAGCAAGCAATTAAGAGCCCGTAGATAACTACGAATGAAAAGGGTGCTAACACCTTCCCTTTTCATAACTTACCCCCCGAACTCAAAATCTTAAAAGGTATTTCCTGTTCTTTTTACCCTTACCTTATTGGATAAAAGAAAAGTCGGCGACGACTCTTCCTAACCGTAACATTTACAATAAAACGTAAAACAAACAATTCAGTTCTCCCACCGTATCACAGAACTGGAGACTCTACTGAGGAATTTATTTCTTATAAGAGGGGTTACCTTAATAGTTAGATCACTTTACTTATTTAAATTGTGTGCTTTGCTTGCTTTATATTTAAGGGTTGTTTGGGTATTTTCTTGCAAAGATCCTATACCTGGATCGGGGAACACCTTAGGTAAGTAGCAATAAATCATAAAGGTTGTACGGTGTAGACCGATATGGATGATATGATAGCTATTTTAGTGTGACACTCTGGCTTGTACTAATGTTCCTTGAGTCAGTCAAGGATAACATTAGGCTTCCACATAGTGTCATTAAGCACTAACTGACCTTTAGAACCTTAAATTGACCAACTTGGCCATTAGAAGGTAGTGAGATAGTCGAATTTTGTGTAGTACGAAGTTGGTTGATACTCGATGCTTCGCTTATTGAGATTAGACTTTTGGAATATTTCGGTGGCAAGTCAGTTACACTGCTGAAACAATGTCTGAAAGAAAGATCAGTGATATGAGATCCCTAGAACCCAGTTAATATCTTTAAGACAGGTTGAACCAACTGAAACTTCAAGAGGGTACTTACCTATGAACATGACATCATAACATCATAACATAGCATTTGCACTAACCATTTCAAGGACCTAGGGATTTATCTCTGTTCTGTTTTATAGGCTATGGCTTCCGCCCGCAGAAATACCATCTGAATAAACTTCATAGGGATACCTGTCAAGCTTAGAGAATTGATATCAAGGGTTCCCGAAGGTTCTCAATTCAATAAAAGGCATGGTCACTTGCTCAATTTGGTTACTGCCAGTTTTGAAGAAGGTATGATGAGCGTTTTATTCTAGTTCTTTGATCCTAAACATCATTGCTTCACTTTCCCCGATTATCAGTTGGTGCCCATGTTGGAATAATTCTCTAAGTTACTTGGAGTGCCTATATTGGATCAGATACCCTTCACTGGTTTAGAGCAAGATATAAATCCTGAAGATGTTGCCACAACCTTGCACTTGAAACCATCTGACATTAAATCTAATTGGGAAATGAGAAGTGGGATTAAAGGTCTTCTTGCAAAATTTATGATAGAGAGAGCTCAGTTGTTCCTAGATGCCGTGAGTTTCCATGCTTTTGAGGATATCTTGGCCCTCCTGATCTATGATTTGGTATTGTTCCCTAACCCGGACCAACTCATAGATGTGAACGCCATCAAGATATTACTTACTCACAATCTGGTGCCTACATTGCTTGGAGATATTCTACATTCTCTCCACACCCGTACTATGAAGAAACGGGGGGCTCTTATGTATTGCGTACCTCTGCTCTATAGGTGGTTTATTTCACACCTTCCTCGACCAGTAATGAAGAATGAGATAGGTTTAAGATGGTCTCAAAGGTTGATGTCTCTCTCACTCTGATATCTATTGGTGTTCTCGCTCTCAAGAAGACGTCACTATCATTGACCATTATGGGGAATCCCCTAATGTGCCACTCCTTGGAATTAGGGGAGGTATCACTTACAACCCTTCTCTAGCTTTATGTAAGTTTGGTTACGTGCAAAGAGACGGTCCTCATGATATACTAATCTAGGTATTGTGTTCGACTACGATAACAATCTGCAAGGTTATCGTCAGAGGTTTATACGCGCTTGGGGCATGGTAAAGAGGATTGATAGTAGGACTTTGGGGCATAAGAATTCCATCCCTTTGGAACCTTACCTCAAATGGGTGTGGGCTCATGCTCAAAATCTTATGATGCCGTATCCTGCCATCTTACCAGTGATCTTAGAGCCTAGTGTTCAAGGGGGCGAGTCTTGCATTATTCTTCATCCTGATATGCCAACCAATTTTGAGGAGCTGCAAAGGTCCTAAATTCAAATCAAGGAAGAACGAGACACCTTTGAGACCCAATTTTATGCAAGTGAGAAGAAAGTGTTGGAACTAACGAAGCAACTTCATGAGGAGCAAAGCCTCAATGCCTACGTCAACATAAAGAGAAAACGTCCATGGGAAACTTAAAGTTTAGAAAATTTTAATTTATTTCTTTGTAATCTTTTTTTTCCACATGAACTTACTAATAAAAGTCTTTATTTCTGTTTCCTTTTAATTAAAGAGTTTAAATCCCACGAGGTCCTTGGGAACATTGCATAAACATATCATACATATCATTGCATAACAGGTATTTCAAGACAGGTTTCTTATCTTCTTGCTGCTTATTTCAGCAGAAAGAATGACTCTTGAACAAACAATGAAAGATCTTCAAGCACAAAACACTCAGTTCCAACAGATGTTCCTAACTCTGGCAAAAGGGCATGAGGATCTAAAAACTCTCATTATTAAAGAGAATAAGAAGAAAGTAAAGAAGCGAGCTGGTATTCTAAACACGTGGAGAAGGTTCAAAGGCCCAACCAAATGAGCTATGGAGTTTGAGACTCCGTCAAATGAAGGTGATCATCAAGAAGAAGATGACAAAAGTGTGAAAGATGAAGATTACAACCAGGGGTCTGATGAAGAGGAAGCAGATTACTCCAAAGAACAGTATCCTCCTGCTAATGACAAATATAAACAGTTGGAGGATCGTCTCAATGCTATGGAGATTCTGAGGGCACCTGGGTTGGACTTTAAGGAACTAGGTTTGGTCTCGGGAGTGGTCTTCCCACATAAGTTCAAGGTTCCTACCTTTGCAAAGTATGACGGAGTTTCATGTCCCAAGCTTCACCTGAGGTTCTATGTCAGGAAGATTCAACCCCATACTGTTGATAGGAAGTTATGGGTCCACTTCTTTCAAGAGAGTTTGTCGGGAACACAATTAGAATGGTTCTATCAATTGGAAGGAACCAATATCCGTAATTGGGAATACTTGGTTGCTGCTTTTTACAAGCAGTATCAATATAATGCTGACCTCGCTACAACCTGCATGCAACTCCAAAGTATGTCTATGGGTTCCAGTGGGGGTTTCAAAGATTACGCCCAAAAGTGGAGGGATCTTGCAGGTAGAGTCCAACCTCCCCTATCTGATAGAGAGTTAGTAGACATGTTCATGGGTACTCTAACATACCCATTTTTCAACCATTTGATCGAAAGCTCTTTAGCCAGATTCATCGAGCTGATATTGACAGGAGAACAGGTGAAACTGGCATCAAGAATGGTAAGATCCAAGGAGCTGCATCTTCAAGTACTGTGAAGAAGTCGTTCAGTGGAAAGAGGGAGGTTAATGTTGTCTATGGCCATAGAGGTCATGGTAAAGTTGAACGTCGTCCAACAGTAGGAGCTGTAATAATCTTTAACCCTGCGCCAGTTCGGCAACAAAATAATCAACGCATGCAGGATACGCCTAGGAGACAATTCACCAGGATTAATATGCCGTTGTCTCTGGCATTACAACCTTTGTTAAAGGCTGACTTGGTCACTTTGAAGGATCCTCCTCAAAATCCAAACACTTCCTCTACCCATTACAATTCAAATGCACAGTGGGCTTACCACTCCAACAGTCCGGGGCATGACACAAATGGATGTTGGGTGCTGAAGAATAAGGTTCAAGATCTGATTGATGCAAAGGAGATTGAATTTGATCCTCCTAAAATTCCCAATGTTATTACAACACTAATGCCCAAACATGATAAGGGTATCAATGCTCTTGATGATGTTCTCTTTGTTTCCTTTATGAACGATCTGATTACTCCGCTTTCAATTGTCAAAAAGAATTTGTTACGAGCCGGTTTACTTCCGGGTTATGGTGAAGGTTGCTACCATTGTGCATCCTAGCCCAATGGTTGCATGTTGCTGAAGATAGGTGTTCAGCGTCTGATGAACGACATGGAAATTCTGTTTGAGAAGACTCCCTCTATGAAAAACTTATGTGAAGATATAAGTTTTAAAGATGTGTTAATCATAACCATTTCCAATAATCCTACAAGGATCACCTCCAAAGGTCCTGTAAGGATTACCGCCAATCCTAAAATTGCTCCCCTAATCATTACCTCTCCAGGGAAAATACCATATTCCTCCGACAAGGTTGTTCCATGGAATTATGGAGCTGGCGTATACTACCATGGCATCAAGCAAGACTCATTGGCTATCAAGAATGAAGTTACTGAAGTTGTTGATCCTAACATTGACAATATTGTTGGGACCAATAAATTTACCAGAAGCAGAAGGATTTTCTCTCAGGAAATCTCTATGAAGATTGTTTCTACTCCCGTTTCTATCCCCGCTGCTAAGTCATCTGAGACTCGGGGCAAAGAAAAATTGATTGAGCCTGCCCTGACAGAGGCACTAAAAGAAGTTATCGCTGAAGCCTCTGTGATCGGTGGAAATAGAAGTGACTGTTTTTTAAGTTGGTTTCGCGAAATGTCGCGGTAAGCAAGAGTCGCCACCGTCTTTTATGTTCTCCAACATGGAAAGGACAAAAGCACAGCAAAATTCCTTATTCGAGAATGTTTCTCGGTTCGGGAGGTAGATTTATAGAAAGGGAAGGTGTTAGCGCCCTTTCTATCCATGGTTATCCATGGGCTCTTGGGTACTTGCTCTTATGTTTTCAAAATTTGTTTGCTTTTCAAGTGTGTGTGGGTTTTGAAAAAGTTCGTTTAAAAAACTTCTAAGTAACTCTTGTATCAGTCCTCAAGAGTGTATGAAGTGTTTTGTTTGTTTTGAAAAGAGCAAGTACCCATGAGAATCTACCTACCCTAAGGAATTAAGCTGTGTAAGAGTCCTTTAGATAGTGCTATCCCACCATTGAGAGGTAGGTAGCACCATCGTTGGAGTTGTTCGGGTCAATTCGATTAAGGGACATGTGTGGTCACCGAAGCAATGGTAGGACACCTTAGAAATAACCCTAATGTCCTAGATCCTTTTATCCGAGGCAACCGTTTTGAGGCAACTGGATCTTTAGACAAAGGGTGACCTCTAAGACGTCCTATACTTGATGACCATGTTTCGAGGCAACCAGTGAGGCGTACCCTAAGAAGTGGCATGTGCTTGTATGTTCGATTTCAGTTTATGTTTGTCTTGTACATGTTATTTGTGAGCTACAGATTAATTTTATTTACATACATTCTTTCATGCATTGTTAACATTTAGGGGTGCGGAAAATAAATTGCGGAAATATAAATTCTACGCTATTACAAGGCGCGGGTCTATACATCGCCAAAAATACAAAGACCCGTTTTGATAAAGTACGGAAAATAAAGAAAGCAATAAACCTAATTACTATTACATTCTTGAAGCAATTACATAATAATCAAAATAAAATAAATGCGCGCGAATAAAAATTAATCGGGAATGTCTTAAGGGTTTTGACCATTTTAAGAAAAGAAATGATTTTTTTTTATCTTTTTTGTGATTAAATGAGATTAAAACTAATGATTAAACTAATTAATTAATTTATTAAAAATTTTTTTTTTGTGTTTTTATGTTTTTTTTATGAAATAAAATAAAAGAATTAAAATTCTAAGTTAACCTAATTCTAAATTATTTTTATTGATTGTAAAGAAAAAGAAATTAAAGTTGACCTAATTAAACTATTTATTTGTTAATATTTTATTTACAAAAATAACATGAAATTAGTAATAATAATAATATTAATTCTTTTTTGATTTTTTATGAAAATATTAATTATGTTAATAGTTAATAAAAAAAAGAATAAGGACAAAAAAATAAGGCAAATGACAAAATAAAATAAAAGCAAACCCAAGGGGGGTGTGGGCCAGAATTGGGTGTTCTGAATTGAATTGTAAGGCCCATTTGAATCCAGCTTTGTTTGACTTTGGAGGTTGCCTGCACGTGTGTTGACTCCTGAGCATGGTACTCCTCACTTTCTGGCCCTTGGATCTGCTTCTGAGGACACATGGCGTTTGGATGGAGGGGAGCTCATGGTGGAGTATGGTTGGAACGCTGCACACAAGCATAGGAAGAAAAATAATATGAAATTTGGGGGGACCTGGGATCGAACCCAGGCCCCAAAGATTGCAAGCCATGTCCCTCTCCACTGAGCCACTCATGCGCGTGTGTTAGAATAATGAGAAAAAACATAATATCAAATAAACGCATTATATGCTGAACCAAAAAGAAAAAGCGCGCTATATTCAAATCCACCAATCACATGGCAACACGCAGTCATCTTCTTCATATTTCCCTGCAAAATGAAAGTTAGATAGCGGGGTTTTTTAACCCCCACAATGCCAAACTGTGGAAAATAGCGATTAGCTATACAATGAACATAAAAAGGGCGCGAGGTATGTTTCGTGTTCGTCTCCTCTAGCCGGTTTCAACCATGGGTGTTTGGAGTTCTGATTTTACAGTATGGGAAAAGCCCTAAATCACAAGCTTTGAAAACCTAGAACTCAACAATGGTATTTTGCGTTTTAAGACACCATAATCAAATTAAGTTATACATAAAGCTTCATATGGGTCCTGTGAACATAATGCAATCAATAAAAAATGTTAAAAACGCATGAATTGATGATTGTGATTTTGAAAAAGAAGGTAAACCGTACGACTTGTGTAGCACGAGTTCTTGAGTGTTAGGACTTGTTTATGCTTGCAATAGGTTCCTGGAAATGCTGGGAATGTATTTGGATCAAAAGGAAGGCTTGAATTATGCTGCAAGTGAGATTTCAGTTTCACACTTTTCTTTGGAATTTTGGAAATTGGATATGCTGTTTCAGGTGTTTTCTAGGTAGTCATTCATGTATGGAAGGCTTGCATATATGTCTATGAATGAGAATCAATCAATATTAAGGGCCTTTAACCAATGTAATGATGTTTAAGATTTTCTCTTTACCACCATTAAAGCACTTGCCATGTTTGCTCAAAATTTGAATTTTCATGCTCATAATAGGCCTTACACGAAATTGGTATGTGAATTATGATGTATCAAAGCCATTCAAGCCACAAGATATCCCTTAATTAATTTTTTTGATTTTTATTTGAATTTTATGGATTTAAAATGAATTAAATCAATAAAATTAAATAAAAATAGAAAAAATAAATGTTTAATCTTGAATTTAATCATGGGACACGTGGGTGGCATGACAAGGCTGAATCAAGTGGAAAAAGTGGGCCCTTTTGTCAAAAATTGAAGTTTCAAGGATAGTTGACTTTTGCCATTTCACAAAAATTTCCCAACTTCTCCAATGCATATCTTGCTCAATTTTGATCATATGAACATGTTCTTGGACATTCTGGAAAGGTATTGAAGTCCTATAACCAATGCCTTTGGTCCCATGTCATTTTGATTTACCAATCTCAAGTTATGGTCTTTGACTTAAAGTGCCTTTTTGTTGACTTTTGAAAATGACCTATAATATTGAAATTGATAACTTTTTGTGAGAGCATTTCTTGGACTTGGAATGTGAAGATGAGTTGTAGGAAATGTAATCCCCTTCAAAATGAGCATTGGATGGGATTTTTCTGATGAACCATGAAAAGGTTATGCCTTGGTCAAGTTACAATTGACTTTTCAGCTGTCCAAAAATAGAAACTTTTGACACCTTGATGATTTTTGAACCATTCTTGTGAAATCATGATCAAGAATTGATCAAATGATGATTGTGGCTTCAAAATAAGATGTTGACCAAAAATTTTTACTTTTGACTGCCAAATGACCATTTTGCCCCTACAGTTGATTGTGAGGCAATTAGGGTTTTTGACTGTGCAACTTGACCTTGTGAGCCTTGAAACTTGACATGTAGGTGCTTGACAATGTATATGAGCATATGGGACTTGATTAAGCCCTTGAAAACCTCAACTTCCCTGAAGGAACCAAAACCCTAATTTGACTGGCTTAGGAGGGTGTTTGAACTGTGCAACCCTTGAGTAGACTTGAGCAAATTGAGATGATGCTTGTCAAAACTTTGAAGAATATGGGAGGGCAAATTTTGGGGTACAACTGTTGCCCCTGTTCAATCTTCTTAGACCCGAGGATGTAGATTGGCTAGCGTGCCTTTCGTGATCCGAAGGTGGAAGATGATTGAACACTAGAGTGCCCAGAAATTTGCACTCACATAGTAGAATATCGGCAATGTGATGTCGGGAATGGGCTTACAGATGCCATTTAGAGAGATGGTGGATAGGAGGATGGGCTTATAGATGCCATCTGGAGATATGACAGAACCTTATCGGGAATGAGCTTATAGATGCCATTTGGAAAGATGGTATGGGAGGATGGGCTTATAGATGCCATCTGGAGATGTGACAGAACCTTGTCGGGAATGGGCTTATAGATGCCATTTGGAGACTGTTGGTATGTGGATGGGATTATAGATGCCATCTAGGTGTCGATCGCGTAAGAGATTCCTTAGCGAGAACTTGCGTACCTGAGAAAGATAATTTCCTGGCCTGTTACAGGTGTTGATCCTCACTCAGTCGCTCACAGACATGCCCTGGCTAGATACAGGTATCGAATCTGGAACTTCAAAAGGTTGATGGGTTGTCTCTATTGACAGGTTATCTCAGAAAAATCTTTAGGATTTAACTGAACCAGAGGAGGTTTTGACTTTCTTGACGAGTTGTCTCTTTGGACGAGTTGTCTTCATGGACGGGTTGTCTTCAACGACGAGTTGTCTTCAATGACGAGTTGTCTTTAATGACGAGTTGTCTTAAATGACGAGTTGTCTTCAATGACGAGTTGTCTTCAATGACGAGTTGTCTTCAATGACGAGTTATCTTCAATGACGATTTGTCTTAAATGGCGAGTTGTCTTCAATGACGAGTTGTCTTAAATGACGAGTTGTCTTCAATGACGAGTTGTCTTCAATGACGAGTTGTCTTCAATGACGAGTTGTATTCAATGACGAGTTGTCTTAAATGACGAGTTGTCTTCAATGACGAGTTGTCTTCAATGACGAGTTGTCTTCAATGACGAGTTGTCTTCAATGACGAGTTGTCTTAAATGACGAGTTGTCTTCAATGACGAGTTGTCTTAAATGACGAGTTGTCTTCAATGACGAGTTGTCTTCAATGACGAGTTGTCTTCAATGAAGAGTTGTCTTCAATGACGATTTGTCTTAAATGATGAGTTGTCTTCAATGACGAGTTGTCTTAAATGACGAGTTGTCTATAATGACGGGTTGTCTATAATGACGAGTTGTCTTAAATGACGAGTTGTCTTCAATGACGAGTTGTCTTAAATGACGAGTTGTCTTAAATGACGAGTTGTCTATAATGACGGGTGTCTATAACGACGGGTGTCTATAATGACGGGTGTCTATGACGACGGGTGTCTATAATGACGGGCTGTCTTCTTTGACTTTAAGAAGTAATTTAACTGGACCTGTCTTCTTTGACTGGATGAGCATCAGAAAAAAACCTTTGGGATTTAACTGGACTTGTCTTCTTTGACTGGATTAGTCTCTTTTGACTATATTAGTCTACTTTGACATAGCTGATCATTTAACTGCATCCTTCCTGAAAGGTAAAGGTCAGTCATATGCAATGCATGATATGGATCAAGCAATGATATTCTCGACATAAATGAGATTGTATGACATGATGCGCATATGCATGATGTGATGTTTATGAATGTATCTTCGTCTGGGAAAGTAAATCCTTGACGCATGCCGGGAAGTTGAATCCTGGGCTGATGTTGAAGAACAGAGTTCTTCGTTTCCGCTGGGGATGATGATTACAAGGATAAACCGATAGGAGAAGACAACTCCATTGGGGAATAAACTTGTTGAAGAGATTACTCTGCGGGGAATTACTTTGTGGGAAGAGATACTTCGCTGAGATTTGGTGATAACTTTGCTGGGGATTCCATTGAGAAGTTATGTTGAGGAATTTGATGAACCCCGCTGGGGATAGGAAGAACTTCGTCGAGGACGATCTTTTCGTGGTAATTAGCTGAGGATAACCCAGTTATAGGCTCTGGTGGAGAATGACCTTTGAATAAAGCCGGGGAGATGCTTTTGCGCTCTGCAGGGGAATGAACTTTGAATAAAGCCGGAGAGATGCTTGCTGAGGGATAATCTGTATACTCCGCTGGGGAATATTGAGATTTTCTGGAGATACCCAAATTCCTTAAGGCTGGCGATAGACTAACTCTGCTTGGGGAGAGTGTCGCTGACTTGCTGGAGAATACTGTGCCTTTTCAGGGCTGATGGGAGACCAACTCTGCTTGAGGAGAGCATTGTTGCATCTTGTCTTTCTCTACGGGGAGTGGAGATATCTTGGTTGTTCTTCAGCCGAACCTACCTTAGTACCTTGGTGGACAGAGCAACCAGATCGCTTAGACAACTCATTATTGCCCCAATTTCTGAGGGAGAAGGTACCTGTGGAGGCGCTTGATGACTGCCGGTTGACAAATCTTCTTTTGGTAGGCAAGTGACGAGATGAAGGAACATAGTCGTACGCTTTTGATCCCTAAATTTTGCCTGGACCGCCCTTTCGGGTTTTCAGTCCACCGGGATACCCATTTTTGCCCAAGCCGCCTTTTCAGGTTTTCGACTTGCCGGGTGTACAAATTTTTTTTCATTTCATCCCTTATTTTTGCCTAGGTGTGTCGACCTAGCGGGTCTTTGCTTATGCGTAGTGTTTTTTTCCAACTATGTTCGTGCTCTCAGGATGTCGGGAGTTGTCACTGTCAGTAGTGCAGTGTTACCATGCCACCAGAAGATCTTCGTTTGATCGTCCAATGCCCTAAGTGATCCAGACGGAGATTTTCCCCTAGCTGGTTGGCCTTTTGAGAGATTCTCAGAATCTTGACTTAACTGCCCCAGATGATGGACAATGATCATGCCCTGCCCCTTGGTTGGGAGTGCTTTTGTTCACTAGATATTCTTCGTGCCAATTTCTCTGTTGTTGAACAAATAGTCATATGCAAACAATATTATTTTAAGAATGCAAAGCGTATGTCTGTCTCGAAGTTTTTTTTGCAAATGTATTTTTCAGTAAAAACAAGTGAATTTTGTAAACTGTGATGTCAACTCGTTATTTTACCGCAAGCCTTAAGGAGTCAGGATACCTTTCGTAATAGTATGCTTTCAAACTAACCCATGCTTCAGCTAGGACTTTTAAGGGTTGTAACGTGGCCTGGTTCACGGTTTAAGAAACAAAGGAAAAGGCTCAATTCGTGAGGTTCTTCAAACCTAAACTCAGTTGATCGTGCGTTAGACCTTGTTTGAGTCTTTGCTCGGATATTCCAGTGATGGTTTGGATATTGACAGTTTATTGGGAATAGGCAGTCATTCCTTTTTTGGTTGAGGGTTTGTAGGACCTCTTTCTTTTTTGATTTCGTTATCCCTGTTTTTTGCCTGAACTGTTTCTTTCATGATCACAGTCAGCGGGATGCCCTAGTTTTTGTAAGTCTCCTTCATAGGTTCTGACTTATTGGGCTTTTATTTTGAGGAATGATGACTTCCTGTCTTGATGATTATTCGGAACCATCACTGTCTTTTGTATTAGAAGGACTCATTTGATGTCATTCATTGTGCACTTGGATCAACTGAGCAAACTACCCTGCCCCAGGTTTTGATTAAGGGTTTTAATTTTGTTAGTGAAAATAAAAACTCCTACTTCTTTGGCTCGAAGGGGTTGATGAGGGATTATCTTCCTTATAACTCCAGTGTTTAGGAATTAAAACAATGCATGTACCTCATCAGCGGGGTCTGTTCAAAAGCATACTGTAGATTGTGGTATCGTTTTCGTCATCCTCCCTCAAGAGGCTTAGAATTTTTCAATCAAGAGTTGATCATCACAAAAATATGAAAACAGTTTGCGTATAGTGAATACGAAATAATTATTTCAAAACAGACATGTGTAATGCATTAATGAAATAACAACGTTTTGACATGAATACAATGTTTGAACAATCAAAGAAAAAATACAACTTGAACATTCGAATGAACAAAAAATTTCTAATCCTAGCCACGTTTTGGCAAGGGAGCAGTGATCACATTGGGAGTCTCTGGAGAGTCGAACTGGACTTCCTTTGCGTCGATCAGATCCTGAACCTTGTTTCTCAAAGTCCAGCAATCATCTGTAGCATGCCCCGGGCTGTCAGAATGATAAGCACAGCGAACATTGGGGTTATACCTTGAAGGTGTCCTGTTGGGATTCTTAGGAGGGTCCCTTAGAGTTACCAACTTGGTCTCCAGCAGTTGTGGCAATATCTGGGACAAGGTCATGCCGAGGGGAGTGAATTGCCTTTTAGGTCTCTCTTCCCTTTGTTGGTTGCGATGTTGAGGAGCACCGACTGGTTTTGAGATAACTACTGCGTTGACAGCACTAGATTCTTTCTTGGACGGTTTCTTCTCAGTGTTCGAGGAATCACTATTCTGTATCTTCCCCAACTTGATACCGGCTTCAATTCTTTCCCCAGTCAAGATTAGGTCTGTAAACCCAGCAGAAGAATTTCCAATCAGATGGTTGAAGAATGGACCAGATAGGGTCCCCAGGAACATATCCACAAGCTCACGGTCAGTCAACGGTGGCTGCACCCTGCCCGCCAGGTCTCTCCACTTTTGCGCGTACTCCTTAAAACCTTCACCCATCCCCTGTGACATACCCTGGAGTTGGGTACGCGTAGGAGCGAGGTCGGCATTATATTGATACTGCTTATAAAAAGCAGTTGCCAAGTCCTCCCAGTTACGAATACTGGTTCCATCCAGCTGATAGAACCATTCGAGCTGAGTCCCTGAAAGACTTTCCTGGAAGAAATGGATCCATAGGTTCTTGTCTGCCGTGTAAGGCTGGATCTTCCTTGCGTATGAACGGAGGTGCAGCTTAGGACAGGAAGCCCCGTCGTACTTTACAAAGGCAGGTGCCTTGAACTTGTGAGGGATCACCACCCCAGAAGATAAACCTAGGTCCCCAAAGTCCAACCCAAGCACACGTTGAATTTCCATAGCATTTAACCGGTCCTCCAGCTGTTTGTACCGGTCCTCAGTAGGAGGGTACTGTTCATCATTGAATCTGTCTCGCTGTCGGAGACTACAGGACTAGGAACCTCTCTCCTTCGGGGACTGCCTTCCCCAATAGATGGAGTAGTCCGCTCAGCTTCATTCTGTAGTGTATTCCCAGATCTGCTTCTAGGGTTGAACAAAACAGTCCTCTTCTTCTTTTTTTCAAAAGTAGAGTCTTCAATTCCTGTTGTCCTTGGGCTAAGCTCATGACCAGCTCCTGGAACTGGGCATCCTGGGCCTGGAGGGCCTTGATAGCTTGTTCATTGGATGATTCAGGATTCATGATGTCTGCTAAAATAAACAGGGAAGAAGGTAAGTGACCTGTAAAAAGTGTACCTGTAATGCAATGATATATATGTATGCATGCGATATTTTCAAGGGTCTCGCGGGGTAAACAGAGAAGCTTGTTAGAATTTGAATCCGGTGGCTTGATTGAAGGAACTGCATATTGCTGAGAGTCCTTCTTCAAGAGTCAAGGCTCACCATATCAAGTGGGTCATAGCCCCTGACTCAAGTTATCAATCTTGGCTAGAGGAAAATAAATCCCCTTTGCCCCTTGCTAGACATCATGACCTGCATCACAAACCCTTGAGATCCTTGAAATGGATTAGTCCTTATGTAGGATGTATGCAATGGTATGATGGCATGATGTTATGCTTATGCGTGGAGTGATGTAAGTAAACCCTGTTATGAGCCCAGATTAAGGACTGTAAACAAACCCTGCAAGAAACTCATGTGTTAGATAACAAGCATGCAAGTAGTCAAGTCTGAAAGCATACAAGACAACCCTTAGAGTTCAGGCTAGCATGAAGTTCAGGTACTACCCTCTTTCAGTTTTGTTGGTTAAGACCCGTCCTATCAAAAGTAACCGGGTTCTAGAGGATCCCAATATCACTGACTACCCTCAATCGGTCATAACTCCAGCATCGCAATCTTTTCTTGCGGCCAGAACCATCGCGAGAGTTTAGCCTCAATGGGTGTAGCATACTGCTACTGTTCTATGGCCAAGTTGGGTCACATTAGGGTTCTAAGGTCGGTTGGTGCTTAATGACTCCTCAGAAGACCCATATTCTCCTCGTTGCAACACAAGGGATATCGGTACAGACCAATGTGCCACACCAACGTAGCCACTGCTTCACCCGTGTCGGTCTACGCCAGACATGTCCCTCACAGCTTATGCTACCTAAAAGGGTATCCCCAGATCCGGGTTAGGATCTATGAAACTCCGATGCAAAGCCCACAAATATAAAGCAATCAAATCAAATCAATTGAAAACATAAGTATGATCTAATCCTAAGGTACATCTCACTTTTATTTATCCCCAGCAGAGTCGCCAGTTCTGTGATCGGTGGAAATAGAACTGACTGTTTTTTAAGCTGGTTTCGCGAAATGTCGCGGTAAGCAAGAGTCGCCACCGTCTTTTATGTTCTCCAACATGGAAAGGACAAAAGCACATAAAAATTCCTTATTCGAGAATGTTTCTCGGTTCGGGAGGTAGATTTATAGAAAGGGAAGGTGTTAGCACCCTTTCTATCCATGGTTATCCATGGGCTCTTAGGTACTTGCTCTTATGTTTTCAAAATTTGTTTGCTTTTCAAGTGTGTGTGGGTTTTGAAAAAGTTCGTTTGAAAAACTTCTATGTAACTCTTGTATCAGTCCTCAAGAGTGTATGAAGTGTTTTGTTTGTTTTGAAAAGAGCAAGTACCCATGAGAATCTACCTACCCTAAGGAATTAAGCTGTGTAAGAGTCCTTTAGATAGTGCTATCCCACCATTGAGAGGTAGGTAGCACCATCGTTGGAGTTGTTCGGGTCAATTCGATTAAGGGACATGTGTGGTCACCGAAGCAATGGTAGGACACCTTAGAAATAACCCTAATGTCCTAGATCCTTTTATCCGAGGCAACCGTTTCGAGGCAACTGGATCTTTAGACAAAGGGTGACCTCTAAGACGTCCTATACTTGATGACCATGTTTCGAGGCAACCAGTGAGGCGTACCCTAAGAAGTGGCATGTGCTTGTGTGTTCGATTTCAGTTTATGTTTGTCTTGTACATGTTATTTGTGAGCTACGGATTAATTTTATTTACATACATTCTTTCATGCATTGTTAACAGTTAGGGGTGCGGAAAATAAATTGCGGAAATATAAATTCTACGCTATTACAAGGCACGGGTCTATACATCGCCAAAAATACAAAGACCCGTTTTGATAAAGTACAGAAAATAAAGAAAGCAATAAACCTAATTACTATTACATTCTTGAAGCAGTTACATAATAATCAAAATAAAATAAATGCGCGCGAATAAAAATTAATCGGGAATGTCTTAAGGGTTTTGACCCTTTTAAGAAAAGAAATGATTTTTTTTTGTCTTTTTTGTGATTAAATGAGATTAAAACTAATGATTAAACTAATTAATTAATTTATTAAAAAAAAGTTTTTTGTGTTTTTATGTTTTTTTATGAAATAAAATAAAAGAATTAAAATTCTAAGTTAACCTAATTCTAAATTATTTTTATTGATTGTAAAGAAAAAGAAATTAAAGTTGACCTAATTAAACTATTTATTTGTTAATATTTTATTTACAAAAATAACATGAAATTAGTAATAATAATAATATTAATTCTTTTTTGATTTTTTATGAAAATATTAATTATGTTAATAGTTAATAAAAAAAAGAATAAGGATAAAAAAATAAGGCAAATGACAAAATAAAATAAAAGCAAACCCAAGGGGGGGGGGGGGGGGGGGTGGGCCAGAATTGGGTGTTCTGAATTGAATTGTAAGGCCCATTTGAATCCAGCTTTGTTTGACTTTGGAGGTTGCCTGCACGTGTGTTGACTCCTGAGCATGGTACTCCTCACTTTCTGGCCCTTGGATCTGCTTCTGAGGACACATGGCGTTTGGATGGAGGGGAGCTCATGGTGGAGTATGGTTGGAACGCTGCACACAAGCATAGGAAGAAAAATAATATGAAATTTGGGGGGACCTGGGATCGAACCCAGGCCCCAAAGATTGCAAGCCATGTCCCTCTCCACTGAGCCACTCATGCGCGTGTGTTAGAATAATGAGAAAAAAACATAATATCAAATAAACGCATTATATGCTGAACCAAAAAGAAAAAGCGCGCTATATTCAAATCCACCAATCACATGGCAACACGCAGTCATCTTCTTCATATTTCCCTGCAAAATGAAAGTTAGATAGCGGGGTTTTTTAACCCCCACAATGCCAAACTGTGGAAAATAGCGATTAGCTATACAATGAACATAAAAAGGGCGCGAGGTATGTTTCGTGTTCGTCTCCTCTAGCCGGTTTCAACCATGGGTGTTTGGAGTTCTGATTTTACAGTATGGGAAAAGCCCCAAATCACAAGCTTTGAAAACCTAGAACTCAACAATGGTATTTTGCGTTTTAAGACACCATAATCAAATTAAGTTATACAGAAAGCTTCATATGGGTCCTGTGAACATAATGCAATCAATAAAAAATGTTAAAAACGCATGAATTGATGATTGTGATTTTGAAAAAGAAGGTAAACCGTAAGACTTGTGTAGCACGAGTTCTTGAGTGTTAGGACTTGTTTATGCTTGCAATAGGTTCCTGGCAATGCTGGGAATGTATTTGGATCAAAGGGAAGGCTTGAATTATGCTGCAAGTGAGATTTCAGTTTCACACTTTTCTTTGGAATTTTGGAAATTGGATATGATGTTTCAGGTGTTTTCTAGGTAGTCATTCATGTATGGAAGGCTTGCATATATGTCTATGAATGAGAATCAATCAATACTAAAGGCCTTTAACCAATGTAATGATGTTTAAGATTTTCTCTTTACCACCATTAAAGCACTTGCCATGTTTGTTCAAAATTTGAATTTTCATGCTCATAATAGGCCTTACACGAAATTGGTATGTGAATTATGATGTATCAAAGCCATTCAAGCCACAAGATATCCCTTAATTAATTTTTTTGATTTTTATTTGAATTTTATGGATTTAAAATGAATTAAATCAATAAAATTAAATAAAAATAGAAAAAATAAATGTTTAATCTTGAATTTAATCATGGGACACGTGGATGGCATGACAAGGCTGAATCAAGTGGAAAAAGTGGGCCCTTTTGTCAAAAATTGAAGTTTCAAGGATAGTTGACTTTTGCCATTTCACAAAAATTTCCCAACTTCTCCAATGCATATCTTGCTTAATTTTGATCATATGAACATGTTCTTGGACATTTTGGAAAGGTCTTGAAGTCCTCTAACCAATGCCTTTGGTACCATGTCATTTTGATTTACCAATCTCAAGTTATGGTCTTTGACTTAAAGTGCCTTTTTGTTTACTTTTGAAAATGACCTATAATGTTGAAATTGATAACTTTTTGTGAGAGCATTTCTTGGACTTGGAATGTGAAGATGAGTTGTAGGAAATGTCATCCCGTTCAAAATGAGCATTGGATGGGATTTTTCTGATGAACCATCAAAAAGTTATGCCTTTGTCAAGTTACAGTTGACTTTTCAACTGTCCAAAAATAGAAACTTTTGACACCTTGATGATTTTTGAACCATTCTTGTGAAATCATGATCAAGAATTGATCAAATGATGATTGTGGCTTCAAAATAAGATGTTGACCAAAAATTTTGACTTTTGACTTCTAAATGACCATTTTGCCCCTGTGATCGGTGGATCTGGAACTGACTGTTTAACGCTGGTTCGCGAAATGTCGCGGTAAGCAAGAGTCGCCACCGTCTTTTATTTTCTCCAATAGGAAAGGACAAAAGCACAGAAAAATTCCTTTTAAGAGATCGCTCTCGGTTCGGGAGGTAGGTTATAGAAAGGGAAGGTGTTAGCACCCTTTCTATCCATGGTTATCCATGGGCTCTTAGATACTTGCTCACTTGTGTTTTCAAAAATGATTTGTTTGCTTTTCAATGTGGGTTTTAAAAAGTTTCTTTGAAAAATTTCAGTTCGACTCGTACGTCAGAGTGTTTGAAAAGTTTGCTTTGAAAGCTTTTGAAAATGTGTTGGTGTGAAAAGATGTTTTGATTTGTTTTTGAAATTAGAGCAAGTATCCTTGAGAACCTACCTACCCTAAGGAATTCGTCTGTGTAGATGTCCTTAAAAGTAGTGCCATCCCACCATTGAGAGGTAGGTAGCACCACCGTTGGAGGTGTTCGGGTCAATTCGAGTTTTAGGGACGTGGTGATCACCAGAGCAATGGGAAGACACCTTAGAAGCTACCCTCATGCCAGGTTCCCGGATCATGAGGACTTACTAAGACATCCTCTACTCGACGATCACCTTTCGAGGCAAGGCAACAGTGAGGCGTACCCTAGGGGTGGTGGGTGCGCATTGTGTGTCATGTTTCAGTTATTTGTCTTGTCATGCTTGTTGTGTTCTACGCATTGATTTTATTTTAAGTCCATACATTCTTTCATGCATATTTGTTAGCAGTTATAAAGTTGCGGGAAAATAAATCTACGATTATTACAAATGGCGCGGGTCCACATCGCCAAAATAAACCGGACCCGATTTAGCGGAAAATAAATAAAGCGAAGAAATAAAGTGCGAAAAGTAAATTACACGGCTTAGGGACATTTACAAAATTATAATTACGACAAAAAGTAAATGCGCAAAATTAATAATTGAAATGAAACTAGGGCGTTGGACCCTTTTTTGCAAATAATTAAATTGATGAGAATTAAAGTTAAAAATTAAATGTTTTGATATTTTTGTGTTTTTTAGATTTTAAAAGAAAAAAGAAAAAATTAATTAAAATTAAAATGCTAAACCCTAATTCCAATATTTTTTAGTTTATTATGAAAGATTTAAATTAAAACCTAAATTAAACTCTAAATTAATTTATGTACAAATTTTTTAATTTACGAAAATAAAATAATAAATAATAATATTGTCATTCTGAAAAAAAAGGGGAAATTAAAAAAGAAAATAAAAGGTCCTTAAACCTAAACTCTATTTTTTTGGTGTTTTTTATTAAAAAGATTAAAACTATAACCTAATTAACTAAATATTTACATATATTAATTTTTTTGATGAAAATAATTACAATATAAAAATTATATTTTTCTTTTCTGTATTTTTTATGTTTTTATATTTTTGTGAAAAAATAAGTTAATTAATTTAAACAAAAGAAAAATGAAATAATCAAAAGATGAAATAAATAAAAATAGAAAGCAAACCAGGGGGGGGTAAACCCAATTTTGGGAGGTATAGGCCTGGTAATTCTGGCCCATCAAGCCTTGAATCCATTGACTTTTTGGATTAGGTGCCAGCACGTTGACTGGAGTTTATGTGTTCTTCAGACTCAGGCCATTGATTCCATCTTCAGGGGATACGTGGACGTTCGAGATGGTGAGCATAGGGTGATCTGCAAAGGCATGCCTGCACCTGAATATATATTGAAAAAGATTATTGAAAGTAAAGTAGACCTGGGGTTCGAACCCAGGTCTTGGAGATTACACGCCTCTATACCTGCCACTGAGCCAAGTCATTGCATTTGTTAAATAAATAAACGATAAATATAATGAAAGAAAAGAACGCATTAACAGATTTAAACGCGCGAAATTCAAAGCAACGTATCACACGCTGCCACGCATTCGTCTTCTCCCTCGCCCCTGTAACACAAACCTTCAGCCACGGTTTTCTAAACGTTGCAGAAGGGGTTCTTTGAAAAAATAGCGATTAGCGCTCCTCTACATATAAATTCAGCGCGATGGACGATTATTCTTCGTCTGAGCACGCCGGTTTGATTGGCAGTGGTCTGGAGTTCCAATTTTGCATCGTTACAAAACCCCTATTCAGAAGCTCAGTAAACCCTAACATTCAATCATGGTGAAATCGCGTTGGGAGCCCAAAAACAAAATTGAACTATGCAGTTAGCATCAGAAATCATCCATGAATAATAATCTATAAACAAAATGCAATGATTATGCTTCAAAATTAAAACACGATTAAGAAAATTTCTTGATGCAGTTTACATTCAATCTACCAATTCCTGGAGCTTTGGTTATTGGTTTCGAGTGGAATGCCTTCAGGAATTGCCAAGGAAGCTTCTTGAATAGGTTTGGCACCTTGAATTGACCTAGAACACTGAATTCAGTTTTTGGAATTTTATGAAAATTTTCAAGTTTGTGATGGGTCTTTGGGCGCAGCTTCTTGTCTCTAGGGCTTATGGTTGTGATGCTGAGCATATATGGCAGCTATTAGGTTAAAGATATTGAATGAAATCCAAAGCCATAATTGATTTTCAATCTTTGATTTCATGAAATCTTTTTGAATCTTTTTCCATGGCTTTTGTTCAATCATGTGCCAATCACCCCAAATCTTTCCTCATTTGCCTTCACACGAAATATTGAGCCTATAATGTGTATAAAAAGATTTTTTAGATTAGGTTTGATATTTTTCATATATTAAAATCATTTAAATGAATATAAATTAATATTAATTCAAATAAATAATTGAAAAATATGAGAATACTTCCCTTTGGGCCTAGTGGTCGTGCATAGGCTTGGCATGAAGAAATTTGGAAGAAAATTGGGCCCATTTGCATTTTTAGGCCTTTTGCATCAATGTTGACTTTCAAAAATTTCCAAAAATTTCCCAACTTCCACAAGGCATAACTTGGTCAATTTTTAAGCTTTTCACATGTTCTTGGACATTTTGGAAAGGTCTTTGAGTCCTTTAACCAATGCCTTTGGTCCCATGTCATTTTGATTTACCAATCTCAAGTTAAGGCCTTTGACTTAAAGTCACTTTTTGTTGACTTTTGAAAATGACCTATAATGTTGAAATTGATAACTTTTTGTGAGAGCATTTCTTGGACTTGGAACATGAAGATGAATTGTAGGAAATGTCTTTCTCTTCAAAATGAGCTTTGGATGGAATTTTTCTGATAATCCATGTGAAAGTTATGCCCTAGTCAATTTCAGTTGACTTTTCCAGCTGTCCAAATATAGCAACTTTTGCATCTTTGATGATTTCTAAGCCAAATTCTGAGAATCATGATCAAGCATTGATCAAATGATGTTTGTGGCTTCAAAATGATATATTGACCAAAAATTTGAACTTTTGACTGTCAAATGACCATTTTGCCCCTACAGTTGACTGTAGTGCAATCTAGGGTTTTGACTGTGCAATTTTGAACTGAATGCCTTGAAACTTGACATGAGGATGCTTGACCATCTTTGTGGGCACATGAGACTTGATTGGGCCTTTGAAAAGTTCATTTGCTTGACCAGAACTCAAACCCTAGTTTTGACTGTCTAGGAGACAGTTGAGCTGCACAACCCTTGGGGAATTTTGTGACCTTGACTTTGACAATTCTTGATGAATATGGGAGGGCAAATTTTGGGGTGCAACAGTTGCCCCTGTTCAATCTTCTTAGACCTGAGGATGCAGATTGGCTGACGTGCCTTTCGTAATCCGAGGGTAGAAGATGATTGGACACCAGAGTGCCCAGAAATTTGCGCTCACATAGTGATAGTGATGATGAGGGAATGGGCTTATAGATGCCATTTGGATATTGCTGGGATAGGATGATGGGCTTATAGATGCCATCTGGACGTTGATCGCGTAAGAGATCCCTTAGTGAGAACCTGCATACCTGCAAAACAGAAAAATGAGTACCTGACACGCTGCAGGCTGATTTTAGATGCTTGATACAGATATGTCCTGATTGGTTACAGGAGCTGAGTCTGGAGCTTCAAACGCTGATGAATGAACCAGGAATGGTTACTGCCTTAATCATGAATGGTAAGAGAACCTTGGGTGATTTTAACTTCAACAACGCTCGTTGAGAAAAATCTTGGTGAGAATTACCATCTTTGTAGTGTCAGGAAGGGAACCAAAGGATATTACAATCTCAAAGGGAGTTACCTCACTCACGTTGGAGAGGGAACTATAGGAAATTATAATCTGAAAGGAGATATCACCTCACGCTCATGCCGGAGAGGGAAACATCTGAAGAAGGAATTACCACCTCACGCGCCGTTGGAGAGGGGACCATAAGAGAATGTCACCTCACGCTCATGCCGGAGAGGGAAACATCTGAAAAAGGAATTATCACCTCACACGCCGTCGGAGAGGGGACCACAAAAGAATATCACCTCACGCTCATCGTCGGAGAGGAAAACATCTTGAAAAAGGAATTACCACCTCACGCTCACCGTCGGAGAGGGGACCACAAAAGAATATCACCTCACGCTCATCGTCGGAGAGGAAAACATCTTGAAAAAGGAATTACCACCTCACGCTCACCGTCGGAGAGGGGACCACAAAAGAATATCACCTCACGCTCATCGTCGGAGAGGAAAACATCTTGAAAAAGGAATTACCACCTCACGCTCACCGTCGGAGAGGGGACCATAAGAGAATATCACCTCACGCTCATGCCGGAGAGGAGAACATCAATAAGACTTCTGGAAGCAGTATTAGAACGTCACCATCGCTGGGTTTACATCCGAAACTATATTGAGAAGGAATTCTTGAAGCAGTATCAGAACGTCACCATCGCTGGGTTTACATCTGAGACTATATCTAGAAGGAAATCTGGAAGCAGTATCAGAACGCCACCATCGCTGGGTTTACATCTGAAACTATATCTAGAAGGGAATCTGGAAGCAGCATCAGAACGTCACCATCGCTGGGTTTACATCTGAAACTATATCGAGAAGGGATTCTGGAAGCAGTATCAGAACGTCACCATCGCTGGGTTTACATCTGAAACTATATCGAGAAAGAATTGCGTTAATTGATAGTAATCATTTTTGTATTGATCTTTTTCCTGAAAAGGTAGAACATAATTGTATGCAAAATCATGATGCGTGAACTGTATGTTTTCAATATCAATGAGATTCGTGTAATATGATGCATATGCATGCTATAATGATGTATGTGACGTTTTATGAATGTATGTTTGTCTAAGAAAATCAATCCTTGACGGGTGCCGGGAAGTCGTATCCTGGGCTGATGTGGAAGAATAGCTTTTGCTTCCGCTGGGGATGATAGTTGCAAGTATACCGGTAGGAGAAGACAACTCCGTTGGGGAATAAACTTGGCGAATGGAGGATTCTGCGGGGAGAAAAAGATATTCTAGCGACCATGCTGGGAAGAAATACTCCGTGGGGAGATGATTTTGCTGATTTGTTGAGGATGACTCGCTGAGGATACCTCTGCTGTATTGGAAGTGTTGATAGACTTCGCTGGGGTAGGAAGACTTTGTCGACGACGCTCTTTCCGTGGCTTTCGGCTGAGGATAACCCAGTTATATCCTGTTAAGGAAATAACTCTTTGAATGAAGCCGGGAGACGCGTTCGTGCTTCGCGAGGGATAAGCTTCCAGCATTTACTGGGGATAAGCTTAACTGCTTGGGGGATATGGATTCCAATTTTCCTGGGGAAGCTGGGTTGGACTCTTCTGGGGAAGTTTTGAACTGCGTTGGCTATGTTCTTCAACGGAGCTTACCCTGATACCTTGGAGGATAGAACGATCAGACTGCTCAGACCAACTTTTATTGCCCCAGTTTCTATGGGGGAGGCACTTGTGGGATGCTGCTAGTTGTTGAGAGATAAACCTTCTTCTGGCAGACAGATGACAAGAAGACGGGACATAGTCGTACGCTTTAATCCCTAACTTTTGCCTGGACCGCCCTTTCGGGTTTTCAGTCCACCGGGATACCCATTTTTGCCCAAGCCGCCTTTTCAGGTTTTCGACTTGCCGGGTGTACAGGTTTTTCATTTCATCCCCTCATTTTGCCCGAACCCTTTTGGTTCGCCGGGAAGCCCTAATTTTTGCCTAGGTATGTCAACCTAGCGGGTCTTTGATTGTGCGTAGTATCTTTTCAACTATGTCCATGTTCTCAGAAAGTAGGGAGTTGCCCCTGTTAGAAGTGTTTTGTCATGCCACCAGAAGGTGTTTGATCGGGCAAGATTCGTTGTTGGAATGCCCCAAGTGACTCAGGCGGAGATTTGCCCCAGGCTATTTGGCCCTTGAGAGATTCTCCGAATCTTGATTGGACTGCCCCAGATGACGGACAATGATCACGTCATGCCCCTTGATTGGAAGTGCTTTTGTTCACCAGATATTCATCGTGCGAATTTCCCTGCTGTTCAAACAAAAAGTCATATGCAAACAAAGTTATGTTAAATATGCAAAGCCTATGTCTGTCTTGAAGATTTTGAAAATGCATTCTTTTTCATAAAACAAGTGAATGTTTGTAAAACGTGATGTCAACTCCGTATTTACCGTAGGCCTTAAGGAGTCAGGATACCTTTCGTAACAGTATGCTTTTGAACTAACCCATGCTTCAGCTAGGACTTTTAAGGGTTATAACGTGGCCTGGTTCACGGTTTAAGAAACAAAGGATAAAGGCTCAAATTATATTTGTACCCACCCGCTCTTCGTGATGTTCTCCAAACCTAAACTCAGTTGATCATACGTCAGACCTTGTTTGAGTTTTTGCTCTGATTTTCCAGTGATGGTTCAGATGTTGATGATTTATTTTGAATAGGCAGTCATCTCCTTTTTTGCTGAGGGTTTGTAAGACCTCTTTCTTGATTTTTGTTATCCCTTTCTTTTTTTTTGCCTGAACTGTTTCTTTTTTTGGAATTACAGTCAGCGGGATGCCCCAGTTTCATAAGTCCCTTTTATAGGTTTTGACTTTTTGGGCTTTTTGTTTATTATTTTTTTTTTTTTGATAATGACTGCCTGTCTTTATGATTGTTCTAAACCATCACTGTCTTTCTTCGTTTTGTAAGGACTTCTTTGGTGCCATTCGTTATGCACTTGGATCAACTGAGAGACTACCCTGCCCCAGGTTATGATTAAGGGTTTTAAATTTCGAAAATAAAAACTCCTACTTCTTTGGCTCAGATGGGTTGACGAGGGATTATCATCCTTATAACTCCAGTGTTTAGGGATTGAAACAATGCCTGTACCTCATCAGCGGGGTCTGTTCAAAAGCATATTGTAATGATCATGGTATCGTTTTCGTCATCCTCCCTCAAGAGGCTTTAGAATTATTAACCAAGAGTTGACATCAGAAAAAATATGAAAACGATTTGCATATAGGGAATGCGAATATATTGCTTCAAAATAGACATAAGCGATGCATTACTGTGATAACAATGTTTAACATGAATAAATGTTTCAACAGAAGAAAATTACAACTTGAATTCAATGAACAAAAGTGCTTTCTATCCTAGCCATGCTTTGGCAGGGGAGCGGTGATCACATTCGGAGCTTCTGAAGAGTCGAGCTGGATTTCCTTTGCGTCAATCAGATCTTGAACTCTGTTTCTCAAAGTCCAACAGTCATCTGTAGCATGTCCCGGGCTGTCGGAATGATAGGCGCAGCGAGCATTGGGATTGTACCTTGAAGGTGTCCTGTTAGGATTCTTTGGGGGATCCATGAGAGTTACCAGCCTGGTTTCCAGCAGTTGTGGCAATATCTGTGACAAGGTCATGCCGAGGGGAGTAAATTGCCTCTTAGGTCTTTCTTCCCTTTGTTGATTGTGACGCTGAGGAGCGCCAGCCGGTTTTGCTATAGCTACTGCGTTGGCAGCACTAGATTCTCTCTTGGATGGCTTCTTCTCAGTGTTCGAGGAATCACCATTCTGTATTTTCCCTGACTTGATGCCAGCTTCTATTCTTTCTCCGGTCAAGATCAGATCTGTAAACCCGGCAGCAGAATTCCCAATCAGGTGGTTGAAGAATGGACCAGACAGGGTCCCCAAGAACATGTCGACGAGCTCGCGGTCAGTCAGAGGCGGTTGCACCCTTCCAGCAAGGTCCCTCCATTTTTGAGCGTACTCTTTAAAGCCTTCGCTTGCACCTAACGACATACCCTGGAGTTGGGTACGCGTAGGGGCAAGGTCGGCATTATATTGATACTGCTTATAGAAAGCAGTAGCCAACTCTTCCCAGTTACGAACTTTGGTCCCATCCAGCTGATAGAACCATTCGAGATGAGTCCCTGAAAGACTCTCCTGGAAGAAGTGGATCCACAAATTCTTGTCCACCGTGTATGGTTGAATCCTCCGAACATAGGACCTTAGATGCAGCTTGGGGCAAGACGCCCCATCATACTTGGTAAAGGATGGTGCTTTGAACTTCCGAGGGATAACCACACCAGTTGACAAACCCAGATCTCCGAAATCCAGCCCAGGTACCTGTTGAACCTCCATTGCTTTCATTCTGTCCTCCAGTTGCTTATATCTGTCATCAGCAGGAGGGTACTGTTCGTCGCCGAAATCTGTTTCATTGTCAGAGACCTCTGGACTGGGCATCCTTTCCTCTTGATGACTGCTTTTTCCCACAGATGGGGTTGTCCTCTCAGCTTCAACCTGTGGTGTATTCCCAGATCTGCGTCTAGGGTTGAACAGCACAGTCCTCTTCTTCTTCTTTTTCGAGAGCAGAGTCTTCAGGTCTTGTTGCCCCTGGGCCAAATTCATGATTAGCTCTTGGAACTGGGCATTCTGAGCCTGGAGGGCCTTGATGGACTGCTCAGCTGATGATTCAGGATTCATGTTGATCGGCTGAAATAAACAGCGAAGAAGGGTAAGCAACCTGTCAAAGGGGTACCTGCAATGCAATGAGGTGTATGATATGCATGCAATGATTTCCAGGACCTCGCAGGGTAAACAAGAAAATTGTTAGCATTTGGGAACTGGTAACTTGATTGAAGGTACTTCGTGTTGTTGAGAGTCCTTCATCAAGGGTCAAAGGCTCACCATATCAAGTGGGTCACAGCCCCTGACAACCTTGGCTAGAGGAAAATAAGTCCCCTTTGCCCCTTGCTGGGTGTTGGTTCATCATGACCTGCATCACAAGCCCTTGAGATCCTTGAAATGGGTTAGGATGTATGCAATGGTATGATGTCATGCTATGCATGGGGTAATGCCAGTAACCCTGTTATGAGTCCCAATTAAGGACTATAAACAAACTCTGCAAGGAATTCAGTATACTTTGTTATGAGTCCCAATTAAGGACTACAAACAAAACCTGCAAGTAACCTAAGTAAAACCTGTCATGAGTCCCAATTAAGGACTATAAACAGCACCTGCAAGTGGTTAGTACACCCTGTTATAAGTCCCAATTAAGGACTATGAACAAAACCTGCAAGACATCAAGGGTCAGATAACGAGCATGCAAGTAATCAAGTACGAAGGCACGCAAGTCATACAAGAGAAACCCTTAGGGTTTAGGCCAGCATGGAGTTTGGGGTACTACCCTCTTGAAGTTGGTGGGCTCAACCTGTCCTAATCAAAGTAACCGGGTTCTAAGGTTCCCAATATCACGGGGTTGCTTTCATTGTTCATCGTTTCGATTTAGCCACTGAACTGGCGACCGAAATATTCCAGGAAAGCAACCCTCAATTGAGCGTAGTATCGAGTATCAACCAACCTCGGACTGCACCAAAGTCAGTTATCTCACTACCCTAAAGAGGCCAAGATTGTTCAATTAAGGTTCCTAAGGTCTGTTGATGCTTCACGACACCACGCGGAGGCCCCGTACTCTCCTTGACTGAACTCAAGGGTTACCGGTACACACCAAAGTGCCACATCAACGTAGCAGACTGTTTCAACCATGTCGGTATACCCCGCACAGTTCCCTCACAGCCTTGTTGCTACTTTCTAAGAAGGTATCCCCCAGATCCGGGTTAGGATCTATAGAACTCCCAAGACAGTCCCACAATAATAAAGCAAGCAAGTCAATACAATTGAAAACACAGTTATGAACTACCCTAAGGTACACCTCACTTTAAGTATATCAGTCCCCAGCAGAGTCGCCAGTTCTGTGATCGGTGGATCTGGAACTGACTGTTTAACGCTGGTTCGCGAAATGTCGCGGTAAGCAAGAGTCGCCACCGTCTTTTATTTTCTCCAATAGGAAAGGACAAAAGCACAGAAAAATTCCTTTTAAGAGATCGCTCTCGGTTCGGGAGGTAGGTTATAGAAAGGGAAGGTGTTAGCACCCTTTCTATCCATGGTTATCCATGGGCTCTTAGATACTTGCTCACTTGTGTTTTCAAAAATGATTTGTTTGCTTTTCAATGTGGGTTTTAAAAAGTTTCTTTGAAAAATTTCAGTTCGACTCGTACGTCAGAGTGTTTGAAAAGTTTGCTTTGAAAGCTTTTGAAAATGTGTTGGTGTGAAAAGATGTTTTGATTTGTTTTTGAAATTAGAGCAAGTATCCTTGAGAACCTACCTACCCTAAGGAATTCGTCTGTGTAGATGTCCTTAAAAGTAGTGCCATCCCACCATTGAGAGGTAGGTAGCACCACCGTTGGAGGTGTTCGGGTCAATTCGAGTTTTAGGGACGTGGTGATCACCAGAGCAATGGGAAGACACCTTAGAAGCTACCCTCATGCCAGGTTCCCGGATCATGAGGACTTACTAAGACATCCTCTACTCGACGATCACCTTTCGAGGCAAGGCAACAGTGAGGCGTACCCTAGGGGTGGTGGGTGCGCATTGTGTGTCATGTTTCAGTTATTTGTCTTGTCATGCTTGTTGTGTTCTACGCATTGATTTTATTTTAAGTCCATACATTCTTTCATGCATATTTGTTAGCAGTTATAAAGTTGCGGGAAAATAAATCTACGATTATTACAAATGGCGCGGGTCCACATCGCCAAAATAAACCGGACCCGATTTAGCGGAAAATAAATAAAGCGAAGAAATAAAGTGCGAAAAGTAAATTACACGGCTTAGGGACATTTACAAAATTATAATTACGACAAAAAGTAAATGCGCAAAATTAATAATTGAAATGAAACTAGGGCGTTGGACCCTTTTTTGCAAATAATTAAATTGATGAGAATTAAAGTTAAAAATTAAATGTTTTGATATTTTTGTGTTTTTTAGATTTTAAAAGAAAAAAGAAAAAATTAATTAAAATTAAAATGCTAAACCCTAATTCCAATATTTTTTAGTTTATTATGAAAGATTTAAATTAAAACCTAAATTAAACTCTAAATTAATTTATGTACAAATTTTTTAATTTACGAAAATAAAATAATAAATAATAATATTGTCATTCTGAAAAAAAAGGGGAAATTAAAAAAGAAAATAAAAGGTCCTTAAACCTAAACTCTATTTTTTTGGTGTTTTTTATTAAAAAGATTAAAACTATAACCTAATTAACTAAATATTTACATATATTAATTTTTTTGATGAAAATAATTACAATATAAAAATTATATTTTTCTTTTCTGTATTTTTTATGTTTTTATATTTTTGTGAAAAAATAAGTTAATTAATTTAAACAAAAGAAAAATGAAATAATCAAAAGATGAAATAAATAAAAATAGAAAGCAAACCAGGGGGGGGTAAACCCAATTTTGGGAGGTATAGGCCTGGTAATTCTGGCCCATCAAGCCTTGAATCCATTGACTTTTTGGATTAGGTGCCAGCACGTTGACTGGAGTTTATGTGTTCTTCAGACTCAGGCCATTGATTCCATCTTCAGGGGATACGTGGACGTTCGAGATGGTGAGCATAGGGTGATCTGCAAAGGCATGCCTGCACCTGAATATATATTGAAAAAGATTATTGAAAGTAAAGTAGACCTGGGGTTCGAACCCAGGTCTTGGAGATTACACGCCTCTATACCTGCCACTGAGCCAAGTCATTGCATTTGTTAAATAAATAAACGATAAATATAATGAAAGAAAAGAACGCATTAACAGATTTAAACGCGCGAAATTCAAAGCAACGTATCACACGCTGCCACGCATTCGTCTTCTCCCTCGCCCCTGTAACACAAACCTTCAGCCACGGTTTTCTAAACGTTGCAGAAGGGGTTCTTTGAAAAAATAGCGATTAGCGCTCCTCTACATATAAATTCAGCGCGATGGACGATTATTCTTCGTCTGAGCACGCCGGTTTGATTGGCAGTGGTCTGGAGTTCCAATTTTGCATCGTTACAAAACCCCTATTCAGAAGCTCAGTAAACCCTAACATTCAATCATGGTGAAATCGCGTTGGGAGCCCAAAAACAAAATTGAACTATGCAGTTAGCATCAGAAATCATCCATGAATAATAATCTATAAACAAAATGCAATGATTATGCTTCAAAATTAAAACACGATTAAGAAAATTTCTTGATGCAGTTTACATTCAATCTACCAATTCCTGGAGCTTTGGTTATTGGTTTCGAGTGGAATGCCTTCAGGAATTGCCAAGGAAGCTTCTTGAATAGGTTTGGCACCTTGAATTGACCTAGAACACTGAATTCAGTTTTTGGAATTTTATGAAAATTTTCAAGTTTGTGATGGGTCTTTGGGCGCAGCTTCTTGTCTCTAGGGCTTATGGTTGTGATGCTGAGCATATATGGCAGCTATTAGGTTAAAGATATTGAATGAAATCCAAAGCCATAATTGATTTTCAATCTTTGATTTCATGAAATCTTTTTGAATCTTTTTCCATGGCTTTTGTTCAATCATGTGCCAATCACCCCAAATCTTTCCTCATTTGCCTTCACACGAAATATTGAGCCTATAATGTGTATAAAAAGATTTTTTAGATTAGGTTTGATATTTTTCATATATTAAAATCATTTAAATGAATATAAATTAATATTAATTCAAATAAATAATTGAAAAATATGAGAATACTTCCCTTTGGGCCTAGTGGTCGTGCATAGGCTTGGCATGAAGAAATTTGGAAGAAAATTGGGCCCATTTGCATTTTTAGGCCTTTTGCATCAATGTTGACTTTCAAAAATTTCCAAAAATTTCCCAACTTCCACAAGGCATAACTTGGTCAATTTTTAAGCTTTTCACATGTTCTTGGACATTTTGGAAAGGTCTTTGAGTCCTTTAACCAATGCCTTTGGTCCCATGTCATTTTGATTTACCAATCTCAAGTTAAGGCCTTTGACTTAAAGTCACTTTTTGTTGACTTTTGAAAATGACCTATAATGTTGAAATTGATAACTTTTTGTGAGAGCATTTCTTGGACTTGGAACATGAAGATGAATTGTAGGAAATGTCTTTCTCTTCAAAATGAGCTTTGGATGGAATTTTTCTGATAATCCATGTGAAAGTTATGCCCTAGTCAATTTCAGTTGACTTTTCCAGCTGTCCAAATATAGCAACTTTTGCATCTTTGATGATTTCTAAGCCAAATTCTGAGAATCATGATCAAGCATTGATCAAATGATGTTTGTGGCTTCAAAATGATATATTGACCAAAAATTTGAACTTTTGACTGTCAAATGACCATTTTGCCCCTACAGTTGACTGTAGTGCAATCTAGGGTTTTGACTGTGCAATTTTGAACTGAATGCCTTGAAACTTGACATGAGGATGCTTGACCATCTTTGTGGGCACATGAGACTTGATTGGGCCTTTGAAAAGTTCATTTGCTTGACCAGAACTCAAACCCTAGTTTTGACTGTCTAGGAGACAGTTGAGCTGCACAACCCTTGGGGAATTTTGTGACCTTGACTTTGACAATTCTTGATGAATATGGGAGGGCAAATTTTGGGGTGCAACAGCCCCTATAGTTGATTGTGAGGCAATTAGGGTTTTTGACTGTGCAACTTGACCTTGTGAGCCTTGAAACTTGACATGTAGGTGCTTGACAATGTATATGAGAATATGGGACTTGATTAAGCCCTTGAAAACCTCAACTTCCCTGAAGGAACCAAAACCCTAATTTGACTGGCTTAGGAGGGTGTTTGAACTGTGCAACCCTTGAGTAGACTTGAGCAAATTGAGATGATGCTTGTCAAAACTTTGAAGAATATGGGAGGGCAAATTTTGGGGTACAACAGCCTCCAAGCAAGAAATGGAGGAAATTTTAAAAACCCTCCGAAAAAGTGACTATAATGTTGTGGAACAATTGGGGCAGACCCCCTCAAAAATATCAATGCTAGCTTTGTTGTCGTGCTTCGAGGCCCATGCTAAGGATTTGGTAAAATTCCTGAAGTCTGCTCATGTGCCACAAGAGACTTCTGCCGACCAATTTGAGAACTCTGTTTCCAGTCTAACCGCTGATAATGAACTAGGATTATCTGATGCTGATCTGACTCCTGTAGGGAGAAAACATAATAAAGCCCTGCATGTCTCCATTAAATGAAGGGGAACTACTTTGGCTCACGTGTTAGTTGACACTGGTTCATCTCTTATTATCCTACCAAAGGGTGCCCTAGACAGGTGGGATTGTGAAGGGCTTACACTAAAACCCAGTAACATTATAGTGAGGAATTTTGATGGTTCTAAAAGAATGGGGCATGAGGAGGTGGACATCCTAATCAAAGTTGGTTCCTAAACATTTGACTCCACTTTATATGTGATGGACATTCACCCGACTTACTCTTGTTTACTTGGACTCCCCTGGATTCATGGGGCAGGAGTTGTCACATCCACCTTACACCAAATGATGAAATATCATGTGAACGGAAATATTGTTACAGTCTATGGTGAAGAGGAGTATATGGTAAGCCATTTGAATTCTTTCAAATATGTTGAGATGGACGGAGAATTCATTGAGACACCCTATCGTAATTTTGAAGAGGTTCCCTAAACTGTTGTTGTTGCCAAAACTGTTACTGCTGGTCCAAAGGTCACCAAGGCCCCGTTAAAGATGGATTCTCTAAAGGATGCCAAGGCTGTAGTTGAAAAAGGTGGGTTTACTATTTGGGGCCAACTCCCTGATATTCCCTATAAATCTGACAAGTTTGGCCTGAGTTTCACTTTATGAGCTCAAAAGGCTGTTTGCCGTGCTCGCGCCGGAGGACCACCATTACGCATCAGCAACCATGGAGTCAATGTTGTAGAGGATGCTGATAGTGATTGTGACTTGTACAATTAGATCTTTCCTACTTTCAACGGTGGACTCGATAATTGGACGGCTAGAGACTTTGTGCCAATCTCTTTTATCCAGAAGGAATTGTTTTTTCTGTTTTCTTGTAATCGAGTTTTGGGATGTAATTTTGAATAATTAAACTCTAAGCCTTGTGTCTTACCCGAGGCAAAATGGTCTATCTGTGAGGGTTATCATGTTTCATCTTCATATGTTTATTAATAAATCATTGGATGTCTTGCATACAAATTATGCGCTCTCTGTTTTTCCTTTGCTTTATTCTCAAAATAGCTATGTGTTCTTACACACACCCACATATCAAAGTGCAGATCCACATCCACTCTGGATCCCGTTGATAACAATTCAGCTATTGCCAGTTATAACTTCGAAAATATGATCTACCAAGCCAAGGACAAAAGTGAGGAAGATTGTGAAGTACCTAGAGAGCTTGCTAGACTATTACAACAAAAGGAAAGAGCAATACAACCTCATGAAGAGCAGGTCGAGATTGTGAACTTAGGTAGTGTAAAGAATAAAAAGGAAGTCAAGATAGACGCTAATCTGGAGAACAATGTCAAAGAAAGGTTAATCCAGATGTTGCGTGACTATGTTGAAATCTTTGCTTGGTCATACGAAGACATGTCAGGGCTTGATACTGATATTGTGGTTTATCGTTTACCAACAAAAGAGGATTGTCCTCCAGTAAAGCAAAAGGTATGTCGTATGCGTCCTGAGATGTCAAAAAAGATTAAGGCCTAAGTCATAAAACAGTTCAATTCTGGGTTCTTAGCTGTTACTTCCTATCCACAATGGGTTGCAAACATGGTGTCAATGCCTAAGAAAGACGATAAGTTGCGTATGTGTGTGGACTACAAAGATTTGAATTGAGCAAGCGCCAAAGATGACTTTTCCACTTCTGCATATTGATGTTCTGGTTGATAACACCACTCAACATAAGGTATTCTCCTTCATGGATGGCTTTTCCGATTATAATCAGATCAAAATGGTACTTAAGGACATGGAAAAGACCACTTTTGTTACACAGTGGGGCACTTTCTGTTACAATGTTATGCCTTTCGAGTTGAAGAATGTTGGGGAAACCTATCAGCGTGCTATGGTAGCTTTGTTTCATGACATGATCCATCACAAGATAAAGGTCTATGTTGATGACATGATAGCTAGGCCTCAAACCGAGGAAGAGCACTTTGATCACTTGTAAAAGCTGTTTGAAAGGTTGAAGAAATATAAGTTGAGACTGAATCCGAACAAATTCACCTTTGAAGTAAGATCTGGTAAACTCCTAGGCTTCATCGTCAGTGGAAAAGGTATTAAAGTTGATCCTGCAAAAGTTAAAGCTATTTAAGAAATGCCAACTCCCCGTACTGAGAAGGAAGTTAGAGGTTTCTTGGGATGTTTGAACTATATTTCCAGATTTATTTCCCATCTGACTGCTACTTGTGAACCAATCTTCAAGTTGTTGAAGAAAGATCAAGCGGTAAAATGGAACGACAATTTCCAAATAGCCTTTGACAAAATCAAGGAGTACCTATAAGAACCTCCAATTCGGATGCCACCGGTTGAAGGAAGACCTCTAATCATGTACTTAACAGTGTTAGAGAATTCAACAGGGTGTGTGTTGGGGCAACATGACGAGTCTGGTCGAAAAGAGAATCCAATATACTACCTTAGCAAAAAGTTTACTGACTGTGAAACAAGATGCTCACTGCTCAAGAAAACTTGTTGCACTTTGGCATGGGCTTCTCGCCGACTAAGACAATATATGTTGACTTATACTACCTTGTTGATCTCTAAAATGGATCCCATCAAATACATATTCGAGAAGCCCGCTCTCTCCATAAGAATAGCAATATGGAAAATGGTTATGATAAAATATGACATCCAATATACCACCAAAAAGGAAATCAAGGGAAGTGTACTAGTAGATCATTTGGCTCATCAGGCTGTAGATGACTACTAGTCTATGCATTTTGAGTTCCCGGACGAGAATATCATGTTAGTTACCGAGTGTGAAGAACATGGACCATATGAAGGACCTGAACAAGGATCGCGATGGACTATAGTTTTTGACGGGGCTTCTAACGCACTTGGTAATGGTATTGGTGTTGTAAATATCTCCCCTGCAAGTTTCCATACGCCCTTCACTACCAGGTTATATTTTAACTGCACCAATAATATGGATGAATAAGAAGCATGCATTATGGGTATCAAGGTTTCTATTGATATGAGAATCAAGTTCTTACAAGTATATGGAGACTCGGCCTTGGTGATCATTCAGATTAAGGGAGATTGGGACACGAAGCATCCTACTCATCCCTTACCAAGAGCATGTGTTGACATTAATGTTGTACTTTGAAGAGATTACCTTTGAACATATTCCACGGGAGGAAAATCAGTTAGCGGATGTGCTAGCTACCATGTCGCCCATGTTCAAGGTCAAATGGGATAACGAAGCTCCTCAGATCACTATTGAAAGACTAGATAAACCAGCATATTGTTACAAAGTTGATACGGAGGGAGTAGATAAGAAACCTTGGTTCCATGAAGTGAAAAGGTACCTTAAAGCTCAAGAATACCCTGAAGGAGCGTCAATTAATGATAAGAAGTTTCTAAGAAGATTCTCCACTAAGTTCTTCCTTAGTAACAGAATTATCTACAGACGCAACCATGACTCCACTTTACTCCAGTGTGTGGATAAGAGAGAAGCTCAGAAGATCATGAAGGATATGCATGAAGGTATCTTTGGTACTCATTCCAGCGAGCATACAATGGCTAAGAAAATTCTGAGGGAAGGTTACTATTGGTCCACTACAGAGGTAGATTGCCATCATCACTCCCGGACCTGTCACAAATGCCAAATCTATGCTGACAAGGTGCATGTACCTCCAGTTCCTTTAAACATTTTGACTGCTCCTTGGCCGTTCGCAATGTGGGGCATTGATATGATTGGAGAGATTAGACCTACCGCTTCCAATGGGCATCACTTCATCCTTGTTTTAATTGATTACTTCACAAAGTGGGTAGAGGGAGCCTCATTCGCTCATATTACCAAGAACATAATGGCTCAGTTCATCAGGCATAATCTTATCTGTCGGTATGGCATCCCTTAAAGAATCATCATAGATAATGGTACCAATCTGAATAATACTATGATCATTGAGATTTGTACACAGTTCAAAATCAAGCATCACAACTCTTCTCCTTACCGGCTGAAGATGAATGGCACAGTGGAAGTTGCCAATAAGAACATAAAGAAGATCATACAAAAGATGACAGTGACATATAAAGACCGACACGAGATGTTATTGTTTTCTCTTCATGGATATCACACTTCAGTACACACTTCTGCTGGGGCAACCCCGTTTTCTCTTGTCTACGACATGGAAGCTATTTTACCCGTCGAAGTCTAGATTCCCTCCCTAAGAATTATGAAAGACGTAGTTTTAAACAAAGAAGAATGGGTTCAGACTCGACTTGACCAATTAAATCTAATTGATGAGAAGAGGCTCGCGGATGTTTCTCATGGTCAGTTGTACCAGAAACGTATTATTAAAGCTTTTAACAAGAAGGTCAGACGTTAGGTATATCAGGCTGGAGACTTGGTAATCAAACGCATCAGCTTACCACAAGGTGATCCCAGGGGAAAATGGAATCCTACTTATGAAGGGACATTTGTGATCAAAAGTATATTTTCTGGTGGAGCTATGGTATTGACCACCATGGACGCTGACGACCTTCCGCACCCTGTAAACACGAATATAGTCAAAAGATACTACGCATGAAGAGACCCACTAGGTTGACTGGCCTAGGAAAAAATAAGGGCATCCTGGCGAACCAAAAGGGTTCGGGGAAAATTTAGGGATATATATAAAGAAATATGTACACCCGGCAAGTCGAAAACCTGAAAAGGCAGCTTGGGCAAAAAAGGGTATCCCGGTGGACTGAAAACCCGAAAGGGTGGTCTAGGGAAAAGTTAGGGATTAAAGCGTATGACTATGTCCCGTTGGATCACCTTACAGCCAGACTTCGTCATCAGGTGTCAAGTTCAAACGGTACAAATAAATCTAGTCATCTTCTTCCCAAACGGCAAAGTGATGAGACGTTCGAAGATATGAAGGCAATAGAAGAATTAAAACCCAATGAGATCATTTCACATAGCTGCTTTTCTTTGTTTACCACTTTGTACATTTCTCAGTTTTACAACGACTTCCTCTTACGAGGATGTCCGTCTCCTTGTATGAAAATGCATGTTTATAGGCAAAATCTCAATTAATACAAATCCTTTTCAAATCCGAAACCGTTTGTTTCTATTTTTCTCTATTTTGTTTGCAAAAAAGTCCAATGGTTGTCTTAAATGAACATATGCATTTAGTATGATTACTGTTTACAAATGTATGCATAAAAACAGGAAAAACAGTTACTAAGGGCTCTAAGAGTTGGGATAGTGTTAGAAGTCATCCATAAATCCCCATAGAGAAATCACCTCTATAGAACTATCTTCACAAGTTTACCCTCAACATAGATATGTTCCCTGGTAAGTCTAGTACACCCTCAAACAGAAACTGGGGCATCTTTCAGCAGTTCACTGCCATATCCCAGACAAATAACTTAAAAGGGTCAACTTCCCCAGCAGATATCCTAGCGGATAAGGAAGTTTGATCATCTTCCCAGCATCTTGAAGAATTCCTCAGCATAGTCTATGGATTCTTAGCTCCCTAACAAGGTTCTATAAGATCCCCAAGTAACCCACAAAACTTCATTCCCCAGTAAAGTTTATTTCTCTAGTTACGAGAGTCCCCTCCCCAACGAAGTTTTATTTCTCCGAATTGGTAAAAATCTACCAACGGAACTCCTTCACCCAGCAGGTTTGCTTCAGGGAAATAATCCCCAGAAGAATAGTTACCCATAATAAAGGAATGTTCACTTCTTTATCCCCAATACCATGACAGGTTACTGACTCTCCTTGAGTGCTGCTATCCTCAAGCAAAAGTCGAAAATCTCCAGCGGGATATCCTCAAACAGAAAGCAGGAATCCCCAGCAAGATTAATCTCATCAGAAAGTGAAGAATTACATTCTTCATCTCCAGCGGCAGTCCGAGATTTATTTTCCCCAGTTCAACGACACCATAGAGAGCTACCGATACACTCATATTTTACATCCATACATCATTCACAATATATCATGGCATATGCATACTGAAACGCATATAACACTCATTGTGACATCATCATTTATATAGTGCATACATCATAACGTTACATAGAACTGACACTATCTTTTCAGGTTGAATTCAAAAATATACGAATATTATCAAGTTTTACACAGCAGGTCAAAAGATTAATGACCGAAACTAGACGGGGAAACTATCTATACGACCAAGTGGTATGAATTCCTGAAGCAGGACGAGTTTACCAACAAATAAGAGCAGGTCAAAGTTTAATGCCCGGAACCAGACGCGGAAACTATCTATACGACCAGGTGGTATGAATTCCCGAAACAAGACGAGTTCACCAATAAGACGAACACAACATATTAATTCCCGAAACCAGACATGGCAACTATCTATATGATTCAGCAATATGAATTCCCGAAACAAGACGAGTTTACCAGCAAACAAGACCAAACCACATATTAACTCTCAAAATGAGACGGGGAAACTATCTATGTGACTAGCCGCTATGCATCCCCAAGACGAGTTTGCCAACAAAGACAGATTGTAGATCAATTCCTGAAACCAGACAGGGTGACAATCTACATGACCAATATTCATCCAGAAACATTTTCTTCAGAGACTGAATTCTGAAAGGCATATCCCTCATATATAGTCAGGCGAAGACTCATCTGATCCTCTTTCAGATACAATTAGACGAAGATTCATTATGACACACCCTTCTAGATGCAGTCAAACACAGACTTATTCTAGATGCAGTCAAACATAGACTCATACTGATACACCTTTTCTTCTGGATACAGACGGGTGTAGACTTATTCCGACATATTTTTCAGATATAGTCGAGCGAAGACTCATTCTAATTCCTCTTATAGATACAGTCAAGACATAGACTCATTCTATGATATTATCATATACAATCAAGACGAATATTCATTCTGACACTCCCAACATACTTCTCAGATACAGTCAAGCGAAGACTCGTTATGTTTCTCCTATCAATAGATACTCTAGGTGGAATCTATAAGCCCATCCCCGAAGACACTCTATCATCTCTCCGAATGGCATATTTAAGACCATTCAAGCATATCATTACCCAACAACTTTACTTTGTGCACCAACGAGTGCAAATTTATGGGCACTTTAGTGTTCAATCATCTTCCACCTTTAGATCACAAATGGAAATACAGGCCAACCTAAATCTTCAGGTTTAAGAAGATTGAATAGGGGAATCCGTTGTACCCCAAAATTTTCCCTCTCATATTATTCAAGATATACCCCCAGGGTTCTCAAATGATCAAGGTGGACCAAGAATTGATTAGACAAATTCTCCTCCTAAGCAATGGACTTACAACTAGGGTTTCACTTTTACCAAGGAAGTTAGGTTTTCAAAGGCCTCAAGTGGTTTCCATGGTTTCCTACTTGTCTTAAAGAGTTCTCATACCAAGTTTCATGCCTTGCATCACAAGCTTTCTCAGTCAACTGCTCAGACGACTGAAAATCAACTGTATTAGGTCAAAAGTCAACTATGGTCAACATACAATCAAACTTCAAGATTTTTTGCCAACATCAACATTATGAAGTGATATTAATCATTTGATCAAGGATTGATCATGATTCCTCAAGGAAAGCCTTCAAATCATCAAAAGTCCAAAGTTGTCAAATTAGGGTTTCCTTAGGAGAAGTCAACTAAACTTTGACCAGGCATAACTTTCACACGCTTCATCAGAAATTTCCCAACAAAAGCCCATTTTAAAGGAAATTCAATTCTGTACAAATTTTTTTTGTTATAAAGTTCAAGAAATGCTTCATTTGGAAGATATGAGCCAATACATTATAGGTCATTTCAAAAGTCAACAAAAAGACACTTTTTGTCAAGGCAACGTACATCAAGATGATTTCTCCAAATGTAAAAATTATCAAAATAGAAGTTATAGAGGACATCTTAAGGTTTATAAAAAGTCCAAGATCAACTTAAAAATATGAAAATTGAGCAAGTTATGTTTTTCACAAGTTGGGAAAATTTATGAAAATGCATGAAGTCAACTTTGAGAAAAAATGCATTTTTAGGTTAATGGACCTAACTTTTAGGGTTCAAACATGTTAATGACATACCCAAGGACCTCTAAACCTAACTATGTACTATTGTTATTTTTTATTTTTATTTATTTGAATTTTATTCATTTAAATACCAATTAAATCAAAACAAAATGCAAGGTAGGATGTAAGGCGTATGGGCTTCGTTTTTTATCAGATTGGAAGCCCAAGAAGCCTAACAAAGTTGTCCAAAAGCGTGCAAAGCCAAAAAAGGAATATAATCTCTTCTTTTGGAAATATTGGAAGCATATCATTTTGCTTTGATAACCATTACCATGCACGATTTGTTTCCATCTTGGCTACCCAAGCATGATTCACTATATATTCTTAACAAACCTCAAGCTTCAGATCAATGTAGCCTGCCTCACACAAAACCTATAGGTGTTCAAATTTTCTCAAAACCGTGCAAGCACTTACCATACGATCTAAGCTATTTTCATCCAAACCAAGCCCTGCAATCATCTCCTGAAGGTTCATAGGGTAAGAATGGGCCATGTTTGATGGCCAGAAGGTGGTAAAATACGCATATATGCATCTCCAATTTCAATATTCCTTGTATATTCATATTTCAATTTTTGCTTTGTTTCAATGCATACCACTCATGCTAACGTGTTTCTGAGATCCCAATGTACAGGTTTGGGTCATTGCATAAATCCCATGCACCCTGAATCATGAATCGCCATGTTCATGCAGTTCCATGTTGTTTGAACCATATCTCACAAATCAGTATGATTTATCCCAAAACGATGATCCCAATGGATTCGCAGCCTCTAAATTAGGGGGGTAGGGTCCCTGTTTTGTTCTAAGTGTTTCTATTTTGCAGATCCAAATAAATATCTCACTGGAGAAGACAACCAGAGCTAGGGCTTCGACGTCTCTCCGGTTCAGGCACCTTGTTTCCCTTTTGTTTTATTTGTTTGATATTAAACACCAGATGTAAGGCTACCCCAGTGGTAGAGACAGTGCGCGTAAGGAACGTTTATGTGCAAGGGCAGGGGTTCGATCCATGCCTCTTGCATATTATTTTACTAACATTTTCTTGCATATCCAGTATGTTGCACTCTAGCGCGCCTATCACATGCATTCAATCCTCAGTCATCAGATCACCACAAGGCCATATTCAGCACCCTGAAATGTTTCCCCATGGTGCACCCCCAGGAGCCAAGCCTCACAAGATCAGGCGCAGCCTTGGGCCTCCCCCTTTGGGCCTGAATAATTTTTCAACATTCATACACCCCTTTTGCTTACTATGCAGGCTCGGATTTCATTTTATTTTTTATATAATTAAATTAATCTTTTTTGAAATCAATTTTATTTAATCAAAAAATCACAAAAAAATATAAACAAGTTAGATTTAGGATTTTTAGATTAAATTAATCTTTGACAAGTAAATTTAATTTAATCTTGTTTTTATTTATTATTTATTTCATAATTAATTGTAATTAATTTAGACTTAGGTTTTAAATATTTAAAATCAAACCAAAAATACCAAAAAAAATCAATTTTCTTAACACTTAGGGTTTTTAGGACATTTTAAGTATTTTTTTCTAAACTTTTTTTATCATTTTTTATTTGTTTTCCAATTTAAATTTTAGAAATAAATGTATAGGTCGCATAATTATTTTAATAGTCGTAGATTTACATTCTCGTACTTTTTTCTAAAATTATGTAACTGTACCAAGGCCATGTAATAGTCTAGGTTTATTTTATCGCACTTTATTTTTCGTATCTATATTATATGCATGTATATTCAACTACTAGTTTAATTAGGCGTGCATGGTAAGAATAAAAACAGATATAGCATAACCCTAATTTTCAAAGATGATATAACTGAATCAATCACTTTCACACTTGTACCTCTGGGGTAGCCTCTCTCTGTTGCCTCCGAAAAACAATGGTCATGTCCCTCGAACATAGGGATACTTTAGCAAAATACCCTCGATCAAATCATCATAGTTCCTACGATACAAAAAATCATAGTCCCGTGATGTCCCTCGAGTTTCCTACAAAATATGATCTTGACCCTCGATATTGCCTATGAATATATGATGACGTCCCTTCAAAATTGCTAAGGTATCCCTACAAGTTTCCTTTTATGACCATAACGACGATCCTATGCCTGTCCCTTCACATCCAATGGATGGGGCTACCTACCAACTAATGGTATGGATAGAACTATCCCTAACAAAGAAGGAAAAAGAACAAGAACGACCTTAAGTGGGTAAAACACCTTTAATTGCTTGCTCGCAACAAATACTTTTCACACCTCACAATTTCAAAGAAACAAATTTCAAAATGATTTGCATACATTCTTGAGGATAGATACAAGAATCATTACAAAGCAAAATGCCTTACTATTGGCATTTCAAAAACTTTTCAAAAAGCACACACACACACAAAACAAATAAAGTGAGCAAGCAATTAAGAGCCCGTAGATAACTACAGATGAAAAGGGTGCTAACACCTTCCTGTGATCGGTGGGAATAAAATTGACTGTTTTGGAATGCTGGTTTGCATTTTGCGTTTGTTTTCGCAAAATGTAGCGGTAAGCAAGAGTCGCCACCGTCTTTTATTTTATCCAACAAGGAAAGGACAAAAGCACAGAAAAATTCCTTTTTGAGATATTTCTCGGGTTCGGGAGGTAGATTATAGAAAGGGAAGGTGTTAGCACCCTTTCTATCCGTGTTTATCCACGGGCTCTTAGGTACTTGCTCATTATGTTTTCAAAAGTTTGCTTTTCTTTGTGTTTGTGGATTTGAAAAGAGTTTTGTTTTTGAAGAGAGTGTAAGTGCGAAAAGTTTTATTTTTGTTTTAAAAGGAGCAAGTATTTAAGAACATCTACCTACTCAAAAAGGAATTAGACTGTGCAAATGTCCTTTAGACAGTGCTATCCCACTATTGAGGAGTAGGTAGCACCGTCGTTGGAGTTTTCAGGTCAATTCGATTAAGGGATGTGTGGTCACTAAAGCAATGTTAGAATGCCTTAGCGGTAACGCTAATGTCTTAGATCATTTTATCCGAGGCAACCGTTTCGAGGCAACTATGATCTTTGGACAAGAGGGCGACCTCTAAAACTTCCTATACTCAATGACCATGTTTGAGGCAACCAAGTGAGGTGTACCCTAGGAGTGGCATGTGCGAGTGTATTGTTTTTCACTTATATCATCTTTGTACATGTTAATGGTGAGCTACTGTTGATTTTAAATTAAAATTGATCTTGTCATGCATTGCCTATTATTCAAACATCTAACAGTTAATGGTTGCGGAAATTAAATTGCGGAAAATAAATCTAAGCTATTACAAGGCGTCGGGTATTTACATCACCAAAGACAAACCCTTTTAAAATTAAATTGCGAAAAGTAAATAAAAGCGATAAATAAATAAATAAAGTCCTAAATTAAAAACTATTACATCCTCGAAGCAATTACAATATTAAAATATGGATAAAAAATAATTCACGCGCGAGAAAATTAAATCGAAGTGTTTTTAGGGTTTTAACCCTTTTTATTCAATAAAGCATATTTTGGTTATTTTTGAATTAAAAAATTAGTCTAAATTAACAATTGAATTAATTAATTAAATGAAAATATTTTTTTTTAACTAGGAAAATAAAACAAGAATGGTTGAAAATATTAAAAACCTAATTCTAAATTGATTTTAATTTAATGCAAAAGATATTAAAATTGTTCCTAATTAAACTAAATAAATAAATTAATGTTTATTTACAAAAATAATAAATAGTGAAATTAATAAAAATAATATTTTGGTTTTGATTTTATTAAGAAAAATGATTTTAATTAGTCAGTGGTTTAAATAATAAAAATAATAATATAAAACAAATAATTTTAAATAAAAGAAAGAAAAGAAATAGACCAAATGGGGGGTTTGGGCCTGAATAGAGTGTTTGAATTGCAAATTCCAGGCCCATTAACACCAGCCTGTTGGACTTTTTTGTGATTCCATGCATGCTTGTTGACCAGGGAGTATGATGAGCCTCCATCCTGAACCACTGGATTTGATTGGCAAGCCATCTGGCAGATGGATCCCTGAGGCGTATGGTGGACCAACTTTATGAACGCTGCATGAGATTACCTGAAAACAAAATATATCAAAGTTTTGGGGGACCTGGGATTCGAACCCAGGTCCCAATGGTATCACGCACCAACGCCTTGCCAGCTGAGCCATGTTGTTAACTTGTTAGTGGAATATATAACAAATATTATATGGTAAACAACTAATTATGCCTGGCAAAATATAAAAAACACGCAATTGATTCAAATGAACCAATCACGCCCAGCCACGTCTTCGTCTTCTTCAAACGCCCTGGTTCATTTACCTGCGGATTTTATTTTCCAGGAAGATTCATAGCATCTCTCAAAAATCCTTCCTAGGCCATGTAAATGCAAGCTAAGAGTGCCAATGCACTCGTCTCTCTCCCCTGAACTCATCCATGGCCATTACTGGTCCTGATTATGCCTGTATCAAGGATGCCCAAAAAACAAGAATACGAACCCTAGCTTTGAATCCAGGGCTATAAGTCACGAAAACAAAATCAAATATTGTAGAATCAATGGAAATTGAATGGCAAGCATGATAGGGCAATCAAATTGGCAAAAAGATGTAAGGAGAATGATTTACGATTTCATGTGCAGAGGCATATTCGTGGAGACTTACAGTGAGTTTTAGAGGGTCTCAAGGCTTGATTTTGATTGGTATAGCTCCACTGGATGTCAAGGAAGAGGGCTGCGTTGTGATTTTGCTTTGAAAAGGCCTCCAAACCAGAATCCGATCTCCACTTTTTCAAGGTTTTTCACAAACTTGGTATGGCCGTTTCTGCAGAGCTTTGTGCGTCCTTTAGGTTCGTGTGGCTTGTGTGCATATAATAGAATGAATTAGGTTTGGTCTTTTGGTATGAAATCAAGTGCATTGAAGATTCATGATTTGGTTTTGATCACCATTATCAAACTTCCAAAAATAGGCCAAATCTGATTTTTTATGCTTGAATGAGCCTTGATACGAATTGACTAGGTGTTATATGATATTTGCAAGCTGTAATGACCACAACAAATCTTGTTACATCAATTTTAGATTTTATTTGATTTAATATTGATTAATAATGAATTAAATCAATAAAAAATGAAATAAAATAGAAAAATAGATGAATGTCCATGAAATCAAATATGGGATACGTGTGTGGCATGACAAGACTAAATCAAGTGGAAAAGTGGGCCCTTTTGTCAAAAATTGGAGTTTTGAGGATAGTTGACTTTTGGCAATTTTGGAAAAATGCCCAACTTCAACAATGCATAACTTCTTCAATTTTGAAATTTTGGAGGTTTTCTTGGACTTTTTAGAAACCTTGAGGTGTATTATAATCAACCCTTTTGGTGTCATCTCATTTGGATGTTCCATGCTCAAGTTATAAGCCTTGGCAAAAAAAGGTGTTTTTGTTGACTTTCAAAAATGACCTATAATGTCCAAATTTGTAACTTTTTGTGAGAGAATTTATTGATCTTGGGGTGTGAAGATGGATTGTAGGAAATTTCATCCTCTTCAAAATGAGCTTTGGATGGGTCATTTCTCATAAAGTATGAGAAAGTTATGCTTGGTCAAAGTTGAGTTGACTTTTCCTACAAAACCCTAATTTAGCAACTTTTGAATCTTGATGAATCTTGAGCAATCCTTGATGAATCATGATCAACCCTTGATCAAATGATGAATTATCCTTCAAAATGAGAATATTGACAAAAAAAATCTTGAGGTTAGACTGTATTTGGGACACAGTTGACTTTTGCCCTAGCATAGTCGACTTTTGGGTCTCTTGAGCAATTGACTGACCAAACTTCCCCTGCAAGGCTTGAAATTTGACATGGATGAACTTAAGAACATATTAGGACATTGGTAAGCATTTTAGGTCATTTGGATGTGAGGACCTTGATGCAACACAAAACCCTAATTTTGACTTGACTGCCTTAGGAGGTGACTTGATTGTCCAATCCTTGAGTCAACTTGAGCAACTTGAAGATTATTCTTGGCAAATCTTGAGGAATATGGGAGGGAAAATTTTGGGGTACAACAGTTGCCCCTGTTCAATTTTCTTAAACCTGAGGATATAGATTGGCTTTCTAGCCTTTCGTGATCCGAAGGTGGAAGATAATTGAACACTAGAGTGTCCAAAAATTTGCACTCGCATGGTGTAGCATCAACATTTGTGATGTCGGGAATGGGCTTACAGATGCCATTTGGAGATTGCTGGTAGAAGGATGGGCTTACAGATGCCATTTGCAGGAGTTTCGATTGCATAAGAGATTCCTTAGCAAGAACTTGTATACCTGTTATTGAGGGAGATTCCGCTGGGGAAGTCTAACTTTTGTTTAGATTTAGGGACTTGCTTGTACTTCAACTGAGATAATGCCTCGGTTGAGTCTTAAGAACCTTTCCATAATCCAATTTGGGGGAAACATCTTCATCAAGATCTAGGAACTGTCTCGTGCTCAACGCAGTATACCGTCGAGGTTATAGTACTCGTCCACACTATGACGGAGGAAAACATCAAGATCTAGGAACTGACTCGTGCTCGACAGAGTATACCATTGAGGTTATAGTACTTGTCCACACTATGACAGAGGGAAACATCAAGATCTAGGAACTGACTCGTGCTCCACGGAGTATACCGTCGAGGTTATAGTACTCGTCCACACTATGACGTAGGGAACATCTTCATCAAGATCTAGGAACTGTCTCGTGCTCAATGGAGTATACCATTGAGGTTATAGAACTCGTCCACACTATAACGGAGGAAAACATCAAGATCTAGGAACTGACTCATGCACCACGGAGTATACCGTCGAGGTTATAGTACTCGTCCATACTATGACGTAGGGAACATCTTCATTAAGATCTAGGAACTGTCTCGTGCTCAATGGAGTATACCGTTGAGGTTATAGTACTCGTCCATACTATGACGGAGGAAAACATCAAGATCTAGGAACTGACTCGTGCTCCACGGAGTATACCGTCGAGGTTATAGTACTTGTCTATACTATGACAGAGGAAAACATCAAGATCTAGGAACTGTCTCGTGCTCAATGGAGTATACCGTTGAGATTATAGAACTCGTCCACATTATGACGTAGGGAAACTGTCGAGATTGAGGACCTTATCTGAAATTCAACTGAGGATAAATCAATTGAGATTTAAGAACTGGTCAGGTTTTTGACTAATCTGGGGACTTAACTGCTTCTTTCCTGAAAGGTAAAAGGTCAGTCACATGCAATGCATGAGATGGATCAAGCAATGATGTTCTAGATATAAATGAGATTGCATGCTATGATGCGTATATGCATGTATCATGATGTATGGAAATGTGATGTTTTAGCTGGGGAAAATAAATCCCGGAGCTGCTGGAGAATAAAGTTGAGTTCTTCGTTTCCGCTGGGGATGATGAACGAAGATGATAAACATGTAGGAGAGCAGAACTCCGTTGGGGGAATAAACTGATGAAGAGATTACTCCGAGGGGAATTACTCTGTGGGGAAGATACGTTCTGCTGAAGATTTTAACGATAACTCCGCTGGGGATTCTGTTGATAAGCTCTGTTGGGGATTTTGATGATGAACTCCAATGGGGATAGAAAGAACTTCGCTGGGGATGATCTTTCAGTTGCAACATGCTGAGGATAACCCAGTTAGACTCTTGTGAGGATAACCTTCTGAATTTGGCTAGGGAGATCTATTTGTGCTCTGCAGGGGATAAGCTTCCAGAATCTACTGGGTAAGATGATTCACCTCTGGCGGGGAAGCCTTTTTTAGACTGCGCTGGGGAAATGACTCCACTGGGGTATCTTGTATTTCGCCGGGGAACATTCTTATATTCTGTTGAGGAATATTAAGACTGTCGGGGACACTCTTATACTTACTGGGGAATGTCTTTATACTCCACTAGGGAAGATTAAGACCTTCTGAGGATACCAAGCCTTTTTTCGGGCCGATGATAGATTAACTCTGCTTGGGGAGAGCATTGCTGATTCATTCACAGTTGCAAGTCTCAGTGGGGAGAGCTACCATTACTGTTTTACTCTACGGGGAGTGATGGTATCTTGGTCATATTCTTCAGCTGAACCTACCTTGGTACCTTGGTGGACAAAGTAACTACACAGTTTGGACATTTCTTATGCCCCTGTTTCTGATATTACCAGTAATTCGTCCTTTGTTTCGCATGCAAATACTTATGAGCAACAATTAATGTCAAATGCATATATCAAAAATAAACATTGGACGTTCTTTGCAAAACAAAACAGATAAAGGAAAAACAATTTGAAATTTGTCTGAAAATGAATTTGTATTGATTTTGAAGTTTGCTTGTAAATAGGCGTTTTTGTACAAGAGGCTGACGTCCTAGTAAGAGGACGCCGCCGAACAAATAGAATTTATACAATTTGTGAAAAGAAAAGAAAACAGCTATGTGAATAATCCCACTGGGTTCCAACTCTGCTATTGCCTTTATATCTTCAGGCATCTCATCACTTTGCTGCTTAGTTGAAGATGAATCTGATTGATTGGTGCCGTCCGAGCTTGATAGTTGATACCGAAGTCTGGATGTGAGGTGATCCAATGAGACATAGTGTTACGCTTTAATCCCTAACTTTTGCCTGGACCGCCCTTTCAGGTTTTCAGTCCACCGGGATACCCATTTTTGCCCAAGCCGCCTTTTCAGGTTTTCGACTTGCCGGGTGTACATATTTTTTCATTTTCATCCCTTATTTTTGCCCGAACCCTTTTGGTTCGCCGGGAAGCCCTTATTTTTGCCTAGGCCAGTCAACCTAGCGGGTCTTTGATTATGCGTAGTATCTTTTCACTATGTCTGCATTGACGGGGTGAGGAAGGTCGTCACCATCCATAGTGGTTAGAATCATAGCTCCTCCTGAGAAGATGTTCTTAACCACAAATGGCCCTTCGTAAGTAGGGGTCCACTTGCCCCTGGGATCACCTTGAGGTAGAATGATGCGTTTGATAACCAGGTCTCCAACTTGATACTCTTGCCATCTGACTTTCTTATTAAATGCCTTGATCATCCGTTTTTGGTACGTCTGACCATGACAAATAGAAGTAAGTCTCTTTTCGTCAATTAGGTTCAGTTGATCAAGCCGGGTCTGAATCTAGTCATCTTCACTCAAACCTGCATCCTTCATGATCCGGAGAGAGGGTATCTGAACTTCGATGGGCAAGACTGCCTCCATGCCATAAACCAAGGAATAGGGTGTTTCCCATGTTGACGTCTGTGCTGAGGTACGGTACCCATGAAGAGCAAATGGTAACATCTCATGCCAATATTTGTATGTCGCTGTCATCTTCTGCATAATCTTCTTAATGTTCTTATTTGCCGCTTCGACAGCCCCATTCATCTTCGGCCGGTAGGGAGAAGAGTTATGGTGTTGTATCTTAAATTGCTCGCAGAGCTCAGTGATTATTTTGTTGTTGAGATTGGTACCATTGTCCGTAATGATCCTCTCTGGTACACCATATCGACAAATCAGGTTGTGCCGAATGAACCGTGCCACGACGTTCTTGGTTATGGTAGCAAAGGAAGCTGCTTCAACCCACTTTGTAAAGTAATCAATCGCTACCAGGATGAAATGATGCCCGTTGGATGCCGTAGGTCTAATCTCGCCGATCATATCAATCCCCCACATTGCAAAAGGCCAAGGTGCTGTCAGAACATTCAGAGGAACTGGAGGAATGTGCACCTTGTCAGCATAGACATGACATTTGTGACATGTCCGAGAATGCTGATAACAGTCGGCTTCCATTGTGGACCAGTAATATCCTGCCCGAAGGATTTTCTTTGCCATGGTATGTCCACTGGAATGAGTTCCGAAAGTACCTTCATGCAGATCTGTCATGATCCTTTCTGCTTCATTCTTATCCACACAATGCAATAAGGTTGAATCATGGTTACGCTTGTAAAGAATGTCATTGCTGATGAAGAACTTCGTCGCGAATCTCCTCAGAAACTTCCTGTCATTAACAGATGCACCCTCAGGGTATTCCTGAGCTTCAAGGTACCTCTTCACTTCATGATACCAAGGATTTTCTGTTACCTCCTCAGTCTCAAGACCACAACAATGCGCAGGTTCGTCCAATATTTCAATAATGATCCGGGGAGCCTTGTTGTCCCAATTGACTTTGAACATAGAAGACATCGTAGCTAGCGCATCCGCCAACTGATTCTCCTCTCTAGGGAAGTGTTCAAAGGTTATCTCCTCGAAATAGGGAAGCAATGTCAACACATACTACTTGTAAGGAATAAGATTTGGGTGTTTCATATCCCACTCGCCCTTGATCTGACTGATCACGAGAGCAGAATCTCCGAAAACACTTAGAAACTTAATCCTTAGGTCAATTGCTGCTCGAAGACCCATGATGCACGCTTCATACTCCGCCATGTTGTTGGTGCAGTTGAAACATAGTCGGGCGATAAACGGAGTATGAGAGCCTTTAGGAGATATGATCACGGCGCCAATGCCATTACCCAAAGCATTCGAAGCTCCCACAAAGTACATAGACCATCGGGATCCTTCCTCAGGTCCTTCATCCGGTCCAGGTATCTCACAATCAGTCACTACCATGATATTCTCGTCCGGAAATTCAAAGTTCATAGACTGGTAATCATCCATTGCCTGATGTGCCAAATGGTCTGCCAATACACTTCCCTTAATTGCTTTTTGAGTTGTGTACCGGATGTCATACTCAGTCAAGATCATCTGCCATCTTGCTATTCTTCCGGACAAGGCGGGCTTTTCGAAGATATACTTGATTGGATCCATCTTTGAAATCAATAGAGTAGTGTGAGTCAGCATATACTGTATTAGCCGGCGAGCAGCCCATGCCAAAGCCCAGCAAGTTTTCTCAAGCAGTGAGTATCGGGTCTCACAGTCCGTAAACTTTTTGCTAAGGTAATAAATAGCATGCTCTTTTCGGCCAGACTCGTCATGCTGCCCCAGCACACACCCCATTGAGTTGTCAAGTATTGTCAAGTATAAGATCAAAGGTCTCCCTTCAAATGGTGGCATCAGAATGGGTGGCTCTTGGAGATACTCTTTGATTCTTTCGAAAGCGGCCTGACATTCATCATTCCAGCGTACCACTTGATCTTTCTTCAGCAACTTGAAGATTGGCTCACAAGTAGCAGTTAGGTGCAAGATGAATCAGGCAATGTATTTCAGTCGTCCCAGAAAGCCTCTGACCTCTTTCTTTGTCTTCGGAGCTGGCATCTCTTGTATAGCTTTCACTTTGGCAGGGTCAACTTGAATACCTTTGTCGCTTACAACGAAACCTAGTAGCTTACCAGACCTCACCCCGAAGGTGCACTTGTTCGGGTTCAATCTCAGCTTGTACAACTTCAACCTGTCAAACAGCTTCTGTAGATGGTCAAGGTGTTCTTCCTCAGTCTGGGACCTTGCAATCATATCGTCGACGTATACTTCAATCTCATGATGGATCATGTTATGAAACAAAGCAACCATGGCACGCTGATATGTTGCCCCAACATTTTTCAATCCAAAAGGCATGACCTTGTAGCAAAAGGTGCCCCAATGAGTAACAAAAGTCGTCTTCTCCATGTCTTCGGGAGCCATCTTTATCTGATTATAACCGGAGAAACCATCCATAAAGGAGAACACCTTGTGCTGAGAAGTATTGTCAACCAGAAAGTCGATGTGAGGTAGAGGGAAGTCATCCTTGGGACTGGCCCTGTTCAGATCCCTGTAGTCAACACACATTCGGACCTTACCACCCTTCTTTGGTACTGGAACCACATTGGCCACCCACTGAGGGTAAGAAGTCACTGCTAGGAATCCGGCGTCAAACTGTTTCATAACTTCGGCTTTGATTTTCTCAGACATCTCTGGGCGCATACGGTGAACCTTCTGTTTTATTAGAGGGTAGTCTTCCTTGGTAGGCAGGCGATGAACCACAATGTCAGTATCCAACCCAAGCATATCTTCGTAAGACCAGGAAAAGATCTCAACATAGTCATGCAGCATCTGAATCAACCGTTGTTTCACACTAGGCTCTAGATTTGCACCGATCTTGACTTCCTTCTTGTCTGTCTCAGTACCCAGATTCACTGTTTCCACCGGCTCTTCATGTGGCTGAATGGCCCTCTCTTCCTGGAGTAGCAGTCTTGCAAGTTCACCAGGCACTTCGCAATCATCTTCACCTTCGTCTTCGGCTAAGTTGATCGGATTTTGAAAGTCATAATTGGTAGTAGCAGAGTCGTTACCAGTGAGATCTAGAGTGGATTGAGACCTGTATATGTGAGTGTGTGTAAAATAGCTGTTTTGCAATAAATAATAAAGAAAAACAAGGAGCGCAAAATTTGAAATGCAAGGAACGTCCAATGCTTTTATTAATGATATTTGAAAATGGCACACAAAAGCCCTCACAAATGAAGCCACGGCGCCCCGGGTAAGGCACCGGGCCATAAAGTTTCACAACATTGTCTGTTACAAATTCAAAACAAAGAGTTCATTACTGGTTAACAAAAGTAATAGGGATGAAGTCCTTTGCTGTCCAGTTGCTTGGTCCACCATTGGTCGTAGGATAGATCCAGCTATCGAATTCAGACTCTTCCACATCATCCTCAATGGCATTCACTCCCGAGTTGCTGATGAACACAGGAGGTTTTCCAGTCCTTGCACTTCGAACAGCCCTTTGAGCTTCTGCAGTGAAACCCAAACCAAACTTGTTAGTCTTCTGAGTAAAATCAGGGAGTCGGCCCCAATTTGCACACTCACCCTTCTCAATAACAGCCCGAGCATCCTTTAAGGAAGCCATCTTCATAGGAGAATCTTCAACCACAGTTTCAGCTGATGCCAGTTGTGATCGGTGGATCTGGAACTGACCGTTTAAAGCTGGTTCGCGAAATGTCGCGGAAGCAAGAGTCGCCACCGTCTTTTATTTTCTCCAAATGGAAAGGACAAAAGCACAGAAAAATTCCTTAAAGAGATTGCTCTCGGTTCGGGAGGTAGATTATAGAAAGGGAAGGTGTTAGCACCCTTTCTATCCATGGTTATCCATGGGCTCTTAGATACTTACTCACTTGTGTTTTCAAAAATGGTTTGTTTGCTTTTCAACTGTGGGTTTTAAAAAGTCTCTTTGAAAATTTCAGTTCGACTCTTGTATCGGTCCTCAAGAGTGTTTGAAAAAATGCTTTCGAAAGCTTTTTGAAAATGTGTTGGTGTGAAAAGTATTTTTGAATTTGTTTTGAAATTAGAGCAAGTATCTACGAGAACCTACCTACCCTAAGGAATTCGTCTGTGTAAATGTCCTTTAAAGTAGTGCCATCCCACCATTGAGAGGTAGGTAGCACCACCGTTGGAGGTGTTCGGGTCAATTCGAGGTTCGGGACATGGTGATCACCAAAGCAGTAGGAAGACACCTTAGAAGCTACCCTCATGCCAGGTTCCCGGATCATGAGGACTTACTAAGACATCCTCTACTCGACGATCACCTTTCGAGGCAAGGCAACAGTGAGGCGTACCCTAGGGGTGGTGTGTGCGATTCGTGTGTCGTTTTCATTTGCATTTATCTTGTCATGTTATTGGTGTTCTAGCGCTTGTTTTTTATTTTGTCCATACATTCTTTCATGCCATTATTTAACAGTTAGGATTTTTGCGGGAAAAGTAAATTCTAAGCTATTACAAAAAGCGCGGGTCCACATCGCCAAAAGTTTCTCGAACCCGATTTGACAGAAAATAAATAAAGTAAAAGAAAATAAAGAATTAAAAGTGCGAGCAATTATTTACACGGCTTTGGGAGAGATACATAAATATTTAAACGAAATAAAATAAATATGCGAATTAATAAGAAATTAAGAACGAGGGCGTTGGACCCTTTTGCAAAAATTAAATTAATGATGGAGTTAATTAATTAAAAAAAAGAAAGAACTTGTTTTTTTGGTATTTTTTTTAGTATTTTAGGATTTAATAGAAAAAGGAATTAATTGAAATTAAATGCTAACCCTAATTCTATTTTATTTTTAATTCATTAAGAAAACATTGAATTTTAACCTAAATTAACCCTAATTTTTATATACAAATTTAATTATAAAAATAAATAAAATATTTAATTATTTAATTATTTATGAAAGAAAAATAAAAAGGATGAAAAAATTATTAATTAAACCCTATTCTATGTTTTTTTAGATTTTATTATGAAAAGAATTAAAATTACAACCTAATTTAAAACTAAATAATTATGTACAATTTATTTATGGAAAATATTAAAACAAAAATATTTATTATATTTTTCCTTTTTCTGATTTTTTTTGATTTTTAGGTGTTTTTGATATTTTGTGAAAATAATAATTAACAGAATTAAATAATAATTGAAAATAAAGAAATAAAGAAAAACAAAAAAAATAATGAAAAGGGTTTGCAAACCTGGGGGTTCAGACCCCAAATAGGAGGTGTTTCCTTCAGCAATTTGGCCCATCAACCTTTAGGCCTGGTGGACTTTTTAGGACACGTACCCCAGCGTTGACTAGAGCCTACCATGCTCCCCAAATCCTGGCCCTTGGATGGATGAAAGTGAACGCGTGGATGGCTGGATAGAGGGTCGTATGATGATCCACAACGCTTATTCTGCATATGAATATTAAAGGAAAAAATACATGGAAAGAATGAAGACCTGGGACTCGAACCCAGGTCATGTACGTTATTACCAGCTATGCTTGCCACTGAGCCAATTCGCGCGTTGTTAATATTAAACAACCAACAAATATTATAAAAGAAACAAAAACGTTAATGAATCTTCGCGCGCGAGTTTTCAAACCAGCCAATCGTTGGCAGCCACGATATCGTCTTCTTCATGTTCCTGAAACACAAATGCATTAGGCAACGTTTTTCATATGTTCTCTTAGGCCAGCTATTAAAAAATAACGATTAGCCCTGTGACGCTCATAAATTGAGCGCGAGGGTCTCAAACTTTTCGTCCAAGCTTGCTGAATACGTTCATGGCACTGTGGTTCTCTAATTTTACGCTATTTGAAAACGCCCAATTCACAACTCTGAAAACCCTAGAATTTGGTAATGGTGAAATCGTCTATAGCTTGCAAAAATTCAATCAAACACATGGGTTAGCTTCAGAATAGCATAAGGAATGTAAATCACATATTAAAACTTGCAAAAAACGCATGAATGAAGATGCACGATTGTGAATTTTATTTGAAACAGTTTTACTCCATTGTACCAATTCCGGGCGTATGAAGGTTGGAAAGTGATCCAGTTAGCTTCAGGGGGCCACGAGGAAGCTTTTGCAATTGGTTTTATGCTTTGAATCAACCTAAAACCTGATTTTCAGTCTTGAGTTTTTTAACAAAATTTTCAGTTTATGAATGGAGTTTCTGCGCAGCTTCAATGGTCTTTTTGATTAGGTTTTCATTCAGGCTTATGTAATGAATCAATTAGGTCAAGAAAAACCAAACAAATCAATTGCATTCATGGTTTTTGGAAATTTGATTTTCAAGATCTTTTTTCAAATATTTTCCATGTGTTTTTGTACAAATTAAGATCCAATCAATCCAAATCTTTCCATATTGAATTATGCACGAATTATTGAGTAGATTACATGTGCAAAAAGATTTGATACTTAGGTTAAATATTTTTCCATGTATTTAATTTGATTTAAATGAATTAATATAAATAAAAATTCAAATAAATAAATAAAAAAATGAAGAAATACTTCCCTTTGGGCCAAGTGGTCGTGCACATGCCTTGGATAGTGAATTGTGGAAGAAAAATGGACCCATTAGCAATTTTAGGTCATTTAAATCAATGTTGACTTTTCAAAATATCCAAAAATTTCCCAACTTCCACAAGGCATAACTTGCTCAATTTTTAAGCTTTTCTCATGTGCTTGGACATTTTGGAAAGGTCTTTGAGTCCTCTAACCAATGTCTTTGGTCCCATGTCATTTTGATTTACCAATCTCAAGTTATGGCTTTTTACTTAAAGTCCCCTTTTGTTGACTTTTGAAAATGACCTATAATGTTGAAATTGATAACTTTTTGTGAGAGAATTTCTTGGACTTGAAGTATGAAGATGAGTTGTAGGAAATGTCTTTCTCTTCAAAATGAGCTTTGGATGGAATTTTTCTGATAATCCATGTGAAAGTTATGCCCTAGTCAATCTACAATTGACTTTTTCAGGTGTCCAAATAAGGAAACTTTTGCATCTTGATGATTTTTGAGCCAAATTTTGAGAATCATGATCAAGCATTGATCAAATGATGTTTGTGGCTTCAAAATGATATGTTGACCAAAAATTTGAACTTTTGACTGTCAAATGACCATTTTGCCCCTATAGTTGACTGTAGTGCAATTAGGGTTTTGACTGTGCAATTTTGTGCTGAATGTCTTGAAACTTTGTATGAGGATGCTTGACCATATTTGTAGGCATGTGAGACTTGATTGGACCTTTGGAAACTTCATTTTCTTGATCAAAACAAAAACCCTAATCTTGACTGTTTAGGAGACCCTTGACTGTGCAACCCTTAGGGAGATTTTGAGGCTTGGCTTGGCAATTTCTTGAAGAATATGGGAGGGCAAATTTTGGGGTACAACAGTTTCCCCTGTTCAATCTTCTTAGACCTGAGGATGCAGATTGACTGACGTGCCTTTCGTAATCCGAAGGTGGAAGATGATTGAATACTAGAGTGCCCAGAAATTTGCGCTCACATAGTAGCAGTGTGGTGATGGAATGGGCTTATAGATGCCATTTAGAGGTTGATGAATAGGATGATGGGCTTATAGATGCCATCTGGATGTTGATCGCGTAAGAGATTCCTTAGCGAGAACTTGCGTACCTGCAAAACAGAGAATGATTACCTGACACGTTGCAGGAGCTGATTTTTAGATGCTTGGTATAGATGTGTCCTGACTGGTTACAGGAGCTGGATCTGGAACTTCAAACGGTGATGAATGAACCATGGGTGGTTACTACCTTAGCATGAACAGTAAGAGAACCTTGGGTGACTTTAACTTCAACAACGCTCGTTAAGAAAATCTTGGTGGGAATTACCATCTTCGCAGTATCGGGAAGAGAACCAAAGGAAATTATAATCTGAAAGGGAATTACATCTCACGCACCGTCGGGGAGAGGACCAAAGGAAATTATAACCGTCGGGGAGAGAACCATAGGAAATTATAATCTCAAAAGGAATTATCACCTCACGCACCGTCGGGGAGGGAACCATAGGAAATTATAATCTCAAAAGGAATTATCACCTCACGCACCGTCAGGGAGGGAACCATAGGAAATTATAATCTGAAAACTTCTACTGAGTCTTCATCAGAAAAATCTGTTGGGGGTCGATTTAGCTGGACTAGAGAAGGCCTTGGACTGGATAAGAAATCTTTGGAGTCGATTAACTGAACCGGTCTAGGTCTTGAAATATGATTGGGAATTTAACTGAATCTTTCCTGAAAGGTAAAAGTCAGTCATATGCAATGCATGATATGGATCAAGCAATGATGTTCTCAATATAAATGGGATTTGTATGATATGATGCGTCTATGCATGCTATAATGATGTATGTGATGTCTTATGTATGTTTTCGTCTAGGAAAGTAAATCCTTGACGGGTGCCGGGAAGTCACTCCTGGGCTGATATTGAAGAATAAGCTTTTACTCCTGCTGGGGATGGTAACTACAAGAATACCGGTAGGAGAAGATGACTCCGTTGGGGAATAAACTTGGCGAATGGAATAATCTGCGGGGAGAAAAGTACTCTAGCGACCATGCTGGGAAGCAATACTCTGTGGGGAGAGACGTACTTTGCTGAATTGTTGATAACAACTTGCTGAGGATACTCTTGTTGCATTGGAAGTGTTAATAGACTTTGCTGGGGATAAGAGAACTTCGTCGGGGACGCTCTTTCCGTGGCTTCTGGCTGAGGATAACCCAGTTATATCCTGGTAAGGAAATAACTCTTTGAATAAAGTCGGGCGACGCGTTCGTGTTCTGCGAGGATAAGCTTCCAGAATCTACTGGGGATAAGCTTACTGCTTGGGGAGATGAATTCCAAATTTCCTGGGGAGGTTGGATTGGACTCTCCTGGGGAGATTTTGAACTGTAATTTTGTAATTTGAAAGAGGGAACCTTTGTAGGGTTTCCTGCTGATGAGCTCATGTAAAACCGCATCTGAAATGGAGAAGGAACATGTGTAGGGTTACTTTGATGATGAGTTCGTGTAAAACTTCGTTCTTGGAAAGGGAGAACCTGTGTAGGGTTTCTGGGTGATGAGTCCATGTAAAACTACATCTTGAAGAGAGGGAACCGGTGTAGGGTTGCTTGATGTCGAGTTCGTGTAAAACTACGTCCGGAGAAGGAGAACCTGTGTAGGGTTGCCTGGTGAGGTAAGTTCGTGTAAAACTTCTTGATGAACCGGGGTGAGGTTATCTTGAGCTAAATCCATGTAAGACTTCTGGGGGAACCGGGGTTAGGTTGCCGCAGGATAAGTTCGTGTAAAACTTCTTGACGAACCGAGGTAAGGTCATCTTGAGATAGGTCCATGTAAGACTTCTGGAGGAACCGGGGTCAGGTTACTGCAGGGTAAGTTCGTGTAAAAACTTCTTGATGAACCGGGGTAAGGTTATTTGTGATAAGTCCATGTAAGACTTCTGGAGGAACCGGGGTTAGGTTACTTGGATAAGTTCGTGTAAAAACTTCTTGATGAACCGGGGTAAGGTTATTTGTGATAAATCCATGTAAGATTTCTAGAGGAACCGGGGTTAGGTTGCTTCGGGATAAGTTCGTGTAAAACTTCTTGATGAACCGGGGTAAGGTTACTCGTGGATAAGTTCGTGTAAAACTTCGTCTGAAAATTGAGAAGGAACCGGTGTAGGGTTGCATGATTTTGATTAAATGGATGATTGTCCTGTTTGGTTTCGGATGTTAAACCACGATCTGGAATTTGTAAAGGTAGATGGTAATCATCCTTATGTTGATCTTTCCTTTGTACTTTGGTTGACAGAGCAATTGGATCGCCTGGATAACTCATTATTGCCCCTGTTTCGGAGGTGAGGGAAGAGGATACCTGTGTGGGTGATTGACAAATCTTTGGGTAGACAAGTGATGAGATACCGGAACATAGTCGTACGCTTTGATCCCTAACTTTTGTCTGGACCGCCCTTTCGGGTTTTCAGTCCACCGGGATACCCATTTTTGCCCAAGCCGCCTTTTCAGGTTTTCGACTTGCCGGGTGTACATATTTTTCCATTTTCATCCCTTCATTTTTGCCCGAACCCTTTTGGTTCGCTGGGAAGCCCTTATTTTTTCCTAGGTGCGTCAACCTAGCGGGTCTTTGATTACGCGTAGTATCTTTTCGACTATGTCCACGCTCTCAGAATGTAGGGAGTTGCCCCTGTTAACAGTGTTTCGTCATGCCACTAGAAGGTATTTGATCAGGCAAGATTTGTTGTTGGAATGCCCCAAGTGACTCAGGCGGAGATTTGCCCCAGACTGTTTTGCATTGTTGAGAGATTCTCCGAATCTTGATTGGACTGCCTCAGATAATGGACAATAATCACGTCTACCCCTTGATTGGAAGTGCTTTTATTCACTAGATATTCCTCGTGTGACTTTCCCTGCTGTTCAAACAAGAAATCATATGCGAACAAAGTTATGTTAAAAATGCAAAGCTCATGTCTGTCTTGAAGATTTTGAAAATGCATTCTTTTTCATAAAACAAGTGAATGTTTGTAAAACGTGATGTCAACTCCGTATTTACCGTAGGCCTTCAGGAGTCAGGATACCTTTCGTAACAGTATGCTTTCGAACTAACCCACGCTTCAACTAGGACTTTTAAGGGTTGTAACGTGGCCTGGTTCATGGTTTAAGAAACAAAGGATAAAGGCTCAAATTATTTGTACCCACCCGCTCTTCATGATGTTCTCCAAACCTAAACTCAGTTGATCATGCGTTAGACCTTGTTCGGGTCTTTGCTCTGATATTCCAATGATGGTTCAGATATTGATGATTTATTCTGAACAGGCAGTCATTTTTTGTTTTTGTTGAGGGTTTGTAGGACCTCTTTCTTCTTTGATTTTGTTATCCCTATTTTTTGCCTGAGCTGTTTCCTTTTTGGAATTACAGTCAGCGGGATGCCCCAGTTTCGTAAGTCCCCTTCGTAGGTTTTGACTTATTGGGTTCTTATTTTGAAAGATAATGACTGCCTGTCTTGACGATTATAGGGAACCATCACTGTCTTTTGTTTTGTAAGGACTTTTGGGTGCCATTCGTTATGCACTTGGATCAACTGAGAGAACTACCCTGCCCCAGGTTACAATTAAGGGTTTTGATTTTCGAAAATAAAAACTTCTACTTCTTTGGCTTAGAGGGGTTGACGAGGGATTATCTTCCTTATTACTCTAGTGCTTAGGAATTGAAACAATGCCTGTACCTCATAAGCGGGGTCCGTTCAAAAGCATACTGTAATGATTGCGGTATCGTTTTCGTCATCCTCCCTCAAGAGGTTTAGAATTTTCAGTCGAGAGTTGATCATCACAAAATGTGAAAGCAGTTTTAAGTACAGTAAACATAATTAATTCAAGACAGACATGTGTAATGCATTCATGAAATAAAAGAGTTTAACATAATAATTGTTTGTTTGAATAAGAAAAGAAAGATACAACTTGGATTCAAATGAACAAGAATCTCTCAAGCCTAGTCATGTTTTGGCAAGGGAGCAGTGATCACGTTGGGAGTCTCGGCAGGTTCGAATTCAATCTCTTTAGCATCGATCATATTCTGGATCTTGTATTTCAACGCCCAACAATCCTCAGTATCGTGCCCCGGGCTATCAGAATGATAAGCACACCTTGCTTCTGGGTTGTAGCTTGGAGAGGAGGTCTTGGGGTTTGCAGGAGGATTGATCACCGCAATTAGGTTCATCTTCAACATGTGCTGCAATGCTTGTGACCATGGCATGTTAATGTTGGTGAATTGTCTTTTAGGCTCGTCCGGTCTTCGCTGGTTTCCCTTTTGTGGTTGGCAGCGTGGTGCAGAACCAGAGATCATGACTGCCCCTGCATGTTGGTCACGACGACTCTTTTGGCTGTATGCAGCATTAGATTCTTTCTTTCCCGTGTAAGGCTTTTTGTGAGTATCAGAAGGTGTGGCCTCTTGAATTTTCCCACTCTTGATACCATCTTCAATTCTTTCGCCAGTCAGGATGAGGTCGGTAAATCCTGCAGATGAATTACCAATGAGATGATTGAAGAATGGCCCGGATAGGGTCCCCAAGAACATATCAACGAGTTCCCGGTCAGTTAATGGAGGCTGCACCCTTCCAGCAAGGTCTCTCCATCTCTGCGCGTATTCCTTGAAACCTTCACTTGACCCTAGCGACATACCCTAGAGTTGGGTACGTGTAGGAGCAAGGTCGGCATTGTACTGGTATTGCTTGTAAAATGTAGTGGCTAAGTCCTCCCAGGTACGGATGTTGGCTCCATTCAGTTGATAAAACCAGTCAAGCTGAGTCCCTGAAAGACTCTCTTGGAAAAAGTGGATCCATAAGTTCCTGTCGGCCGTGTAGGGCTGGATCCTCCTCATGTAGGACCTGAGATGCAGCTTTGGACAGGATGCCCCGTCATACTTTGCAAAGGCAGGTGCCTTGAATTTGTGCGGGATCACTACCCCGGAAGACAGACCTAGATCCTCGAAGTCCAAGCCAGGCACCTTTTGTATCTCCATAGCACTTAACCGGTCTTCCAACTGTTTGTACCTATCCTCAGCCGGAGGGTACTGTTCGTCGTTGAAATCTGTCTCATCGTCGGAGACCACTGGACTGGGAACCCTTTCCTCTTGATGATTGTCTTTCCCCACAGATGGAGTTGTCCTCTCCGCTTCATCCTGCAGGGTGTTCCCAGATCTGCGTCTAGGGCTGAACAAAACAGTCCTCTTCTTCTTCTTTTCCTTCTTCAAGAGCAGAGCCTTCAGATCTTGTTGCCCCTGGGTCAAATTCATGATCAGCTCTTGGAACTGGGCGTTCTGAGCCTGGAGGGCCTTGATAGTGTGCTCGGTTGAGGATTCAGGATTCATGACGAGACTGCTGAAATAAACAGCGAAGAAGGTAAGTAACCTGCAGAGAAAGGGTACCTGTTATGCAATGATATGTATGATATGTATGCAATGTTTTCAAGGACCTCGCAGGGTAAACAAGAAAATTTGTTAAGACTTGGGTCCGGTAGCTTGATTGAAGGAGCTCCATGTTGCTGAGAATCTTTCTTCAAGGGTCAAAGGCTCACCATATCCAGTGGGTCATAGCCTCTGACTTTAGTCATCATGTCTGGTTTTGGTTTCCAGACAACCTTGGTTAGGGGAACCTTCTTCAAGTGTCAAAGCTCACCATATCAAGTGGGTCATAGCCCCTGACTACCTTGGCTAGAGGAAAATAAATCCTCTTTGCCCCTTGCTGGGATAGTTGGATTTATCATGACCTGCATCACAGACCCTTGAGATCCTTGAAATGGGTTAGGATGTATGCAATGGTATGATGTTATGCTATGCATGGAATGATGTGGGTAACTCTATTACAAGTCCCTATTAAGGACTATAAACAAAACCTGCAAGTAAACTCAGTAACCCTGTTATGAGTCCCAATTAAGGACTATAAACGAAACCTGCAAGAAACTTAGTACACCCTGTTATGAGTCCCAATTAAGGACTATAAACAAAACCTGCAAGTAGTTCATGTGTCAGATAACAAGCATGCAAGTAGTCAAGTACGAAGGCACACAAGTCACACAAGAGAAGCCCTTAGAGTTTAGGCCAGCATGAGGTCTGGGTATTACCCTCTTGAAGTTGGTGGGCTCAACCTGTCCTATCAAAGTAACCGGGATCTTAGAGGATCCCAATATCATTGACTACCCTCAATCGGTCATAACTCCAGCATCGCAATCTTTTCTTGCAGCCAGAACCATCACGAGAGTTTAGCCTCAATGGGCGTAGCATACTGCTACTGTTCTAATGGCCAAGTTGGGTCATTTAAGGTTCTAAGGTTGTTGGTGCTTAATGACTCCTTGGAAGACCCATATTCTCCCCGTTTCAACACGAGGGATATCGGTACAGACCAAGGCGCCACACCAACGTAGCCACTGCTTCACCCATGTCGATATACGCCGGACAGGTCCCTCACAGCTTATGCTACCTAAACAAGGTATCCCCAGATCCGGGTTAGGATCTATGTAACTCCCATGCAACCCACAATAATAAAGCACACAAATCAATACAATTGAAAACACAGTTATGAACTAACCCTAAGGTACACCTCACTTTAAGTTTATATCCCCAGCAGAGTCGCCAGTTCTGTGATCGGTGGATCTGGAACTGACCGTTTAAAGCTGGTTCGCGAAATGTCGCGGAAGCAAGAGTCGCCACCGTCTTTTATTTTCTCCAAATGGAAAGGACAAAAGCACAGAAAAATTCCTTAAAGAGATTGCTCTCGGTTCGGGAGGTAGATTATAGAAAGGGAAGGTGTTAGCACCCTTTCTATCCATGGTTATCCATGGGCTCTTAGATACTTACTCACTTGTGTTTTCAAAAATGGTTTGTTTGCTTTTCAACTGTGGGTTTTAAAAAGTCTCTTTGAAAATTTCAGTTCGACTCTTGTATCGGTCCTCAAGAGTGTTTGAAAAAATGCTTTCGAAAGCTTTTTGAAAATGTGTTGGTGTGAAAAGTATTTTTGAATTTGTTTTGAAATTAGAGCAAGTATCTACGAGAACCTACCTACCCTAAGGAATTCGTCTGTGTAAATGTCCTTTAAAGTAGTGCCATCCCACCATTGAGAGGTAGGTAGCACCACCGTTGGAGGTGTTCGGGTCAATTCGAGGTTCGGGACATGGTGATCACCAAAGCAGTAGGAAGACACCTTAGAAGCTACCCTCATGCCAGGTTCCCGGATCATGAGGACTTACTAAGACATCCTCTACTCGACGATCACCTTTCGAGGCAAGGCAACAGTGAGGCGTACCCTAGGGGTGGTGTGTGCGATTCGTGTGTCGTTTTCATTTGCATTTATCTTGTCATGTTATTGGTGTTCTAGCGCTTGTTTTTTATTTTGTCCATACATTCTTTCATGCCATTATTTAACAGTTAGGATTTTTGCGGGAAAAGTAAATTCTAAGCTATTACAAAAAGCGCGGGTCCACATCGCCAAAAGTTTCTCGAACCCGATTTGACAGAAAATAAATAAAGTAAAAGAAAATAAAGAATTAAAAGTGCGAGCAATTATTTACACGGCTTTGGGAGAGATACATAAATATTTAAACGAAATAAAATAAATATGCGAATTAATAAGAAATTAAGAACGAGGGCGTTGGACCCTTTTGCAAAAATTAAATTAATGATGGAGTTAATTAATTAAAAAAAAGAAAGAACTTGTTTTTTTGGTATTTTTTTTAGTATTTTAGGATTTAATAGAAAAAGGAATTAATTGAAATTAAATGCTAACCCTAATTCTATTTTATTTTTAATTCATTAAGAAAACATTGAATTTTAACCTAAATTAACCCTAATTTTTATATACAAATTTAATTATAAAAATAAATAAAATATTTAATTATTTAATTATTTATGAAAGAAAAATAAAAAGGATGAAAAAATTATTAATTAAACCCTATTCTATGTTTTTTTAGATTTTATTATGAAAAGAATTAAAATTACAACCTAATTTAAAACTAAATAATTATGTACAATTTATTTATGGAAAATATTAAAACAAAAATATTTATTATATTTTTCCTTTTTCTGATTTTTTTTTGATTTTTAGGTGTTTTTGATATTTTGTGAAAATAATAATTAACAGAATTAAATAATAATTGAAAATAAAGAAATAAAGAAAAACAAAAAAAATAATGAAAAGGGTTTGCAAACCTGGGGGTTCAGACCCCAAATAGGAGGTGTTTCCTTCAGCAATTTGGCCCATCAACCTTTAGGCCTGGTGGACTTTTTAGGACACGTACCCCAGCGTTGACTAGAGCCTACCATGCTCCCCAAATCCTGGCCCTTGGATGGATGAAAGTGAACGCGTGGATGGCTGGATAGAGGGTCGTATGATGATCCACAACGCTTATTCTGCATATGAATATTAAAGGAAAAAATACATGGAAAGAATGAAGACCTGGGGCTCGAACCCAGGTCATGTACGTTATTACCAGCTATGCTTGCCACTGAGCCAATTCGCGCGTTGTTAATATTAAACAACCAACAAATATTATAAAAGAAACAAAAATGTTAATGAATCTTCGCGCGCGAGTTTTCAAACCAGCCAATCGTTGGCAGCCACGATATCGTCTTCTTCATGTTCCTGAAACACAAATGCATTAGGCAACGTTTTTCATATGTTCTCTTAGGCCAGCTATTAAAAAATAACGATTAGCCCTGTGACGCTCATAAATTGAGCGCGAGGGTCTCAAACTTTTCGTCCAAGCTTGCTGAATACGTTCATGGCACTGTGGTTCTCTAATTTTACGCTATTTGAAAACGCCCAATTCACAACTCTGAAAACCCTAGAATTTGGTAATGGTGAAATCGTCTATAGCTTGCAAAAATTTAATCAAACACATGGGTTAGCTTCAGAATAGCATAAGGAATGTAAATCACATATTAAAACTTGCAAAAAACGCATGAATGAAGATGCACGATTGTGAATTTTATTTGAAACAGTTTTACTCCATTGTACCAATTCCGGGCGTATGAAGGTTGGAAAGTGATCCAGTTAGCTTCAGGGGGCCACGAGGAAGCTTTTGCAATTGGTTTTATGCTTTGAATCAACCTAAAACCTGATTTTTAGTCTTGAGTTTTTTAACAAAATTTTTAGTTTATGAATGGAGTTTCTGCGCAGCTTCAATGGTCTTTTTGATTAGGTTTTCATTCAGGCTTATGTAATGAATCAATTAGGTCAAGAAAAACCAAACAAATCAATTGCATTCATGGTTTTTGGAAATTTGATTTTCAAGATCTTTTTTCAAATATTTTCCATGTGTTTTTGTACAAATTAAGATCCAATCAATCCAAATCTTTCCATATTGAATTATGCACGAATTATTGAGTAGATTACATGTGCAAAAAGATTTGATACTTAGGTTAAATATTTTTCCATGTATTTAATTTGATTTAAATGAATTAATATAAATAAAAATTCAAATAAATAAATAAAAAAATGAAGAAATACTTCCCTTTGGGCCAAGTGGTCGTGCACATGCCTTGGATAGTGAATTGTGGAAGAAAAATGGACCCATTAGCAATTTTAGGTCATTTGAATCAATGTTGACTTTTCAAAATATCCAAAAATTTCCCAACTTCCACAAGGCATAACTTGCTCAATTTTTAAGCTTTTCTCATGTTCTTGGACATTTTGGAAAGGTCTTTGAGTCCTCTAACCAATGTCTTTGGTCCCATGTCATTTTGATTTATCAATCTCAAGTTATGGCTTTTTACTTAAAGTCCCCTTTTGTTGACTTTTGAAAATGACCTATAATGTTGAAATTGATAACTTTTTGTGAGAGCATTTCTTGGACTTGAAGTATGAAGATGAGTTGTAGGAAATGTCTTTCTCTTCAAAATGAGCTTTGGATGGAATTTTTCTGATAATCCATGTGAAAGTTATGCCCTAGTCAATCTACAGTTGACTTTTTCAACTGTCCAAATAAGGAAACTTTTGCATCTTGATGATTTTTGAGCCAAATTTTGAGAATCATGATCAAGCATTGATCAAATGATGTTTGTGGCTTCAAAATGATATGTTGACCAAAAATTTGAACTTTTGACTGTCAAATGACCATTTTGCCCCTACAGTTGACTGTAGTGCAATTAGGGTTTTGACTGTGCAATTTTGTGCTGAATGTCTTGAAACTTTGTATGAGGATGCTTGACCATATTTGTAGGCATGTGAGACTTGATTGGACCTTTGGAAACTTCATTTTCTTGATCAAAACAAAAACCCTAATCTTGACTGTTTAGGAGACCCTTGACTGTGCAACCCTTAGGGAGATTTTGAGGCTTGGCTTGGCAATTTCTTGAAGAATATGTGAGGGCAAATTTTGGGGTACAACAGTTTCCCCTGTTCAATCTTCTTAGACATGAGGATGCAGATTGGCTGACGTGCCTTTCGTAATCCGAAGGTGGAAGATGATTGAATACTAGAGTGCCCAGAAATTTGCGCTCACATAGTAGCAGTGTGGTGATGGAATGGGCTTATAGATGCCATTTAGAGGTTGATGAATAGGATGATGGGCTTATAGATGCCATCTTGATGTTGATCGCGTAAGAGATTCCTTAGCGAGAACTTGCGTACCTGCAAAACAGAGAATGATTACCTGACACGTTGCAGGAGCTGATTTTTAGATGCTTGGTATAGATGTGTCCTGACTGGTTACAGGAGCTGGATCTGGAACTTCAAACGGTGATGAATGAACCATGGGTGGTTACTACCTTAGCATGAACAGTAAGAGAACCTTGGGTGACTTTAACTTCAACAACGCTCGTTAAGAAAATCTTGGTGGGAATTACCATCTTCGCAGTATCGGGAAGAGAACCAAAGGAAATTATAATCTGAAAGGGAATTACATCTCACGCACCGTCGGGGAGAGGACCAAAGGAAATTATAACCGTCGGGGAGAGAACCATAGGAAATTATAATCTCAAAAGGAATTATCACCTCACGCACCGTCGGGGAGGGAACCATAGGAAATTATAATCTCAAAAGGAATTATCACCTCACGCACCGTCAGGGAGGGAACCATAGGAAATTATAATCTGAAAACTTCTACTGAGTCTTCATCAGAAAAATCTGTTGGGGGTCGATTTAGCTGGACTAGAGAAGGCCTTGGACTGGATAAGAAATCTTTGGAGTCGATTAACTGAACCGGTCTAGGTCTTGAAATATGATTGGGAATTTAACTGAATCTTTCCTGAAAGGTAAAAGTCAGTCATATGCAATGCATGATATGGATCAAGCAATGATGTTCTCAATATAAATGGGATTTGTATGATATGATGCGTCTATGCATGCTATAATGATGTATGTGATGTCTTATGTATGTTTTCGTCTAGGAAAGTAAATCCTTGACGGGTGCCGGGAAGTCACTCCTGGGCTGATATTGAAGAATAAGCTTTTACTCCTGCTGGGGATGGTAACTGCAAGAATACCGGTAGGAGAAGATGACTCCGTTGGGGAATAAACTTGGCGAATGGAATAATCTGTGGGGAGAAAAGTACTCTAGCGACCATGCTGGGAAGCAATACTCTGTGGGGAGAGACGTACTTTGCTGAATTGTTGATAACAACTTGCTGAGGATACTCTTGTTGCATTGGAAGTGTTAATAGACTTTGCTGGGGATAAGAGAACTTCGTCGGGGACGCTCTTTCCGTGGCTTCTGGCTGAGGATAACCCAGTTATATCCTGGTAAGGAAATAACTCTTTGAATAAAGTCGGGCGACGCGTTCGTGTTCTGCGAGGATAAGCTTCCAGAATCTACTGGGGATAAGCTTACTGCTTGGGGAGATGAATTCCAAATTTCCTGGGGAGGTTGGATTGGACTCTCCTGGGGAGATTTTGAACTGTAATTTTGTAAGTTGAAAGAGGGAACCTTTGTAGGGTTTCCTGCTGATGAGCTCATGTAAAACCGCATCTGAAATGGAGAAGGAACCTGTGTAGGGTTACTTTGATGATGAGTTCGTGTAAAACTTCGTTCTTGGAAAGGGAGAACCTGTGTAGGGTTTTTGGGTGATGAGTCCATGTAAAACTGCATCTTGAAGAGAGGGAACCGGTGTAGGGTTGCTTGATGTCGAGTTCGTGTAAAACTACGTCCGGAGAAGGAGAACCTGTGTAGGGTTGCCTGGTGAGGTAAGTTCATGTAAAACTTCTTGATGAACCGGGGTGAGGTTATCTTGAGCTAAATCCATGTAAGACTTCTGGGGGAACCGGGGTTAGGTTGCCGCAGGATAAGTTCGTGTAAAACTTCTTGATGAACCGAGGTAAGGTCATCTTGAGATAGGTCCATGTAAGACTTCTGGAGGAACCGGGGTCAGGTTACTGCAGGGTAAGTTCGTGTAAAAACTTCTTGATGAACCGAGGTAAGGTTATTTGTGATAAGTCCATGTAAGACTTCTGGAGGAACCGGGGTTAGGTTACTTGGATAAGTTCGTGTAAAAACTTCTTGATGAACCGGGGTAAGGTTATTTGTGATAAATCCATGTAAGATTTCTAGAGGAACCGGGGTTAGGTTGCTTCGGGATAAGTTCGTGTAAAACTTCTTGATGAACCGGGGTAAGGTTACTCGTGGATAAGTTCGTGTAAAACTTCGTCTGAAAATTGAGAAGGAACCGGTGTAGGGTTGCATGATTTTGATTAAGTGGATGATTGTCCTGTTTGGTTTCGGATGTTAAACCACGATCTGGAATTTGTAAAGGTAGATGGTAATCATCCTTATGTTGATCTTTCCTTTGTACTTTGGTTGACAGAGAAATTGGATCTCCTGGATAACTCATTATTGCCCCTGTTTCGGAGGTGAGGGAAGAGGATACCTGTGTGGGTGATTGACAAATCTTCGGGTAGACAAGTGATGAGATACCAGAACATAGTCGTACGCTTTGATCCCTAACTTTTGTCTGGACCGCCCTTTCGGGTTTTCAGTCCACCGGGATACCCATTTTTGCCCAAGCCGCCTTTTCAGGTTTTCGACTTACCGGGTGTACATATTTTTCCATTTTCATCCCTTCATTTTTGCCCGAACCCTTTTGGTTCACCGGGAAGCCCTTATTTTTGCCTAGGTGCGTCAACCTAGCAGGTCTTTGATTACGCGTAGTATCTTTTCGACTATGTCCACGCTCTCAGAATGTAGGGAGTTGCCCCTGTTAACAGTGTTTCGTCATGCCACTAGAAGGTATTTGATCATGCAAGATTTGTTGTTGGAATGCCCCAAGTGACTCAGGCGGAGATTTGCCCCATACTGTTTTGCATTGTTGAGAGATTCTCCGAATCTTGATTGGACTGCCTCAGATAATGGACAATAATCACGTCTACCCCTTGATTGGAAGTGCTTTTATTCACTAGATATTCCTCGTGTGACTTTCCCTGCTGTTCAAACAAGAAATCATATGCGAACAAAGTTATGTTAAAAATGCAAAGCTCATGTCTGTCTTGAAGATTTTGAAAATGCATTCTTTTTCATAAAACAAGTGAATGTTTGTAAAACGTGATGTCAACTCCGTATTTACCGTAGGCCTTCAGGAGTCAGGATACCTTTCGTAACAGTATGCTTTCGAACTAAACCATGCTTCAGCTAGGACTTTTAAGGGTTGTAACGTGGCCTGGTTCATGGTTTAAGAAACAAAGGATAAAGGCTCAAATTATTTGTACCCACCCGCTCTTCATGATGTTCTCCAAACCTAAACTCATTTGATCATGCGTTAGACCTTGTTCGGGTCTTTGCTCTGATATTCCAATGATGGTTCAAATATTGATGATTTATTCTGAACAGGCAGTCATTTTTTGTTTTTGTTGAGGGTTTGTAGGACCTCTTTCTTCTTTGATTTTGTTATCCCTATTTTTTGCCTGAGCTGTTTCCTTTTTGGAATTACAGTCAGCGGGATGCCCTAGTTTCGTAAGTCCCCTTCGTAGGTTTTGACTTATTGGGTTCTTATTTTGAAAGATAATGACTGCCTGTCTTGACGATTATAGGGAACCATCACTGTCTTTTGTTTTGTAAGGACTTTTGGGTGCCATTCGTTATGCACTTAGATCAACTGAGAGAACTACCCTGCCCCAGGTTACGATTAAGGGTTTTGATTTTCGAAAATAAAAACTTCTACTTCTTTGGCGCAGAGGGGTTGACGAGGGATTATCTTCCTTATTACTCCAGTGCTTAGGAATTGAAACAATGCCTGTACCTCATAAGCGGGGTCCGTTCAAAAGCATACTGTAATGATTGTGGTATCGTTTTCGTCATCCTCCCTCAAGAGGTTTAGAATTTTCAGTCGAGAGTTGATCATCACAAAATGTGAAAGCAGTTTTAAGTACAGTAAACATAATTAATTCAAGACAGACATGTGTAATGCATTCATGAAATAAAAGAGTTTAACATAATAATTGTTTGTTTGAATAAGAAAAGAAAGATACAACTTGGATTCAAATGAACAAAAATCTCTCAAGCCTAGTCATGTTTTGGCAAGGGAGCAGTGATCACGTTGGGAGTCTCGGCAGGTTCGAATTCAATCTCTTTAGCATCGATCATATTCTGGATCTTGTATTTCAGCGCCCAACAATCCTCAGTATCGTGCCCCGGGCTATCAGAATGATAAGCACACCTTGCTTCTGGGTTGTAGCTTGGAGAGGAGGTCTTGGGGTTTGCAGGAGGATTGATCACCGCAATCAGGTTCATCTTCAACATGTGCTGCAATGCTTGTGACCATGGCATGTTAATGTTGGTGAATTGTCTTTTAGGCTCGTCCGGTCTTCGCTGGTTTCCCTTTTGTGGTTGGCGGCGTGGTGCAGAACCAGAGATCATGACTGCCCCTGCATGTTGGTCACGACGACTCTTTTGGCTGTATGCAGCATTAGATTCTTTCTTTCCCGTGTAAGGCTTTTTGTGAGTATCAGAAGGTGTGGCCTCTTGAATTTTCCCACTCTTGATACCAGCTTCAATTCTTTCGCCAGTCAGGATGAGGTCGGTAAATCCTGCAGATGAATTACCAATGAGATGATTGAAGAATGGCCCGGATAGGGTCCCCAAGAACATATCAACGAGTTCCCGGTCAGTTAATGGAGGCTGCACCCTTCCAGCAAGGTCTCTCCATCTCTGCGCGTATTCCTTGAAACCTTCACTTGACCCTAGCGACATACCCTGGAGTTGGGTACGTGTAGGAGCAAGGTCGGCATTGTACTGGTATTGCTTGTAAAATGCAGTGGCTAAGTCCTCCCAGGTATGGATGTTGGCTCCATTTAGTTGATAAAACCAGTCAAGCTGAGTCCCTGAAAGACTCTCTTGGAAAAAGTGGATCCATAAGTTCCTGTCGGCCGTGTAGGGCTGGATCCTCCTCATGTAGGACCTGAGATGCAGCTTTGGACAGGATGCCCTGTCATACTTTGCAAAGGCAGGTGCCTTGAATTTGTGCGGGATCACTACCCCAGAAGACAGACCTAGATCCTCGAAGTCCAAGCCAGGCACCTTTTGTATCTCCATAGCACTTAACCGGTCTTCTAACTGTTTGTACCTATCCTCAGCCGGAGGGTACTGTTCGTCGTTGAAATCTGTCTCATCGTCGGAGACCACTGGACTGGGAACCCTTTCCTCTTGATGACTGTCTTTCCCCACAGATGGAGTTGTCCTCTCCGCTTCATCCTGCAGGGTGTTCCCAGATCTGCGTCTAGGGCTGAACAAAACAGTCCTCTTCTTCTTCTTTTCCTTCTTCAAGAGCAGAGCCTTCAGATCTTGTTGCCCCTGGGTCAAATTCATGATCAGCTCTTGGAACTGGGCGTTCTGAGCCTGGAGGGCCTTGATAGTGTCCTCGGTTGAGGATTCAGGATTCATGACGAGACTGCTGAAATAAACAGCGAAGAAGGTAAGTAACCTGCAGAGAAAGGGTACCTGTTATGCAATGATATGTATGATATGTATGCAATGTTTTCAAGGACCTCGCAGGGTAAACAAGAAAATTTGTTAGGACTTGGGTCCGGTAGCTTGATTGAAGGAGCTCCATGTTGCTGAGAATCTTTCTTCAAGGGTCAAAGGCTCACCATATCCAGTGGGTCATAGCCTCTGACTTTAGTCATCATGTCTGGTTTTGGTTTCCAGACAACCTTGGTTAGGGGAACCTTCTTCAAGTGTCAAAGCTCACCATATCAAGTGGGTCATAGCCCCTGACTACCTTGGCTAGAGGAAAATAAATCCTCTTTGCCCCTTGCTGGGATAGTTGGATTTATCATGACCTGCATCACAGACCCTTGAGATCCTTGAAATGGGTTAGGATGTATGCAATGGTATGATGTTATGCTATGCATGGAATGATGTGGGTAACTCTATTACAAGTCCCTATTAAGGACTATAAACAAAACCTGCAAGTAAACTCAGTAACCCTGTTATGAGTCCCAATTAAGGACTATAAACGAAACCTACAAGAAACTTAGTACACCCTGTTATGAGTCCCAATTAAGGACTATAAACAAAACCTGCAAGTAGTTCATGTGTCAGATAACAAGCATGCAAGTAGTCAAGTACGAAGGCACACAAGTCACACAAGTCACACAAGAGAAGCCCTTAGAGTTTAGGCCAGCATGAGGTCTGGGTATTACCCTCTTGAAGTTGGTGGGCTCAACCTGTCCTATCAAAGTAACCGGGTTCTTAGAGGATCCCAATATCATTGACTACCCTCAATCGGTCATAACTCCAGCATCGCAATCTTTTCTTGCAGCCAGAACCATCACGAGAGTTTAGCCTCAATGGGCGTAGCATACTGCTACTGTTCTAATGGCCAAGTTGGGTCATTTAAGGTTCTAAGGTTGTTGGTGCTTAATGACTCCTTGGAAGACCCATATTCTCCCCGTTTCAACACGAGGGATATCGGTACAGACCAAGGCGCCACACCAACGTAGCCACTGCTTCACCCATGTCGGTATACGCCGGACAGGTCCCTCACAGCTTATGCTACCTAAACAAGGTATCCCCAGATCCGGGTTAGGATCTATGTAACTCCCATGCAACCCACAATAATAAAGCACACAAATCAATACAATTGAAAACACCGTTATGAACTAACCCTAAGGTACACCTCACTTTAAGTTTATATCCCCAGCAGAGTCGCCAGTTCTGTGATCGGTGGATCTGGAACTGACCGTTTAAAGCTGGTTCGCGAAATGTCGCGGAAGCAAGAGTCGCCACCGTCTTTTATTTTCTCCAAATGGAAAGGACAAAAGCACAGAAAAATTCCTTAAAGAGATTGCTCTCGGTTCGGGAGGTAGATTATAGAAAGGGAAGGTGTTAGCACCCTTTCTATCCATGGTTATCCATGGGCTCTTAGATACTTACTCACTTGTGTTTTCAAAAATGGTTTGTTTGCTTTTCAACTGTGGGTTTTAAAAAGTCTCTTTGAAAATTTCAGTTCGACTCTTGTATCGGTCCTCAAGAGTGTTTGAAAAAATGCTTTCGAAAGCTTTTTGAAAATGTGTTGGTGTGAAAAGTATTTTTGAATTTGTTTTGAAATTAGAGCAAGTATCTACGAGAACCTACCTACCCTAAGGAATTCGTCTGTGTAAATGTCCTTTAAAGTAGTGCCATCCCACCATTGAGAGGTAGGTAGCACCACCGTTGGAGGTGTTCGGGTCAATTCGAGGTTCGGGACATGGTGATCACCAGAGCAGTAGGAAGACACCTTAGAAGCTACCCTCATGCCAGGTTCCCGGATCATGAGGACTTACTAAGACATCCTCTACTCGACGATCACCTTTCGAGGCAAGGCAACAGTGAGGCGTACCCTAGGGGTGGTGTGTGCGATTCGTGTGTCGTTTTCATTTGCATTTATCTTGTCATGTTATTGGTGTTCTAGCGCTTGTTTTTTATTTTGTCCATACATTCTTTCATGCCATTATTTAACAGTTAGGATTTTTGCGGGAAAAGTAAATTCTAAGCTATTACAAAAAGCGCGGGTCCACATCGCCAAAAGTTTCTCGAACCCGATTTGACAGAAAATAAATAAAGTAAAAGAAAATAAAGAATTAAAAGTGCGAGCAATTATTTACACGGCTTTGGGAGAGATGCATAAATATTTAAACGAAATAAAATAAATATGCGAATTAATAAGAAATTAAGAACGAGGGCGTTGGACCCTTTTGCAAAAATTAAATTAATGATGGAGTTAATTAATTAAAAAAAAGAAAGAACTTGTTTTTTTGGTATTTTTTTTAGTATTTTAGGATTTAATAGAAAAAGGAATTAATTGAAATTAAATGCTAACCCTAATTCTATTTTATTTTTAATTCATTAAGAAAACATTGAATTTTAACCTAAATTAACCCTAATTTTTATATACAAATTTAATTATAAAAATAAATAAAATATTTAATTATTTAATTATTTATGAAAGAAAAATAAAAAGGATGAAAAAATTATTAATTAAACCCTATTCTATGTTTTTTTAGATTTTATTATGAAAAGAATTAAAATTACAACCTAATTTAAAACTAAATAATTATGTACAATTTATTTATGGAAAATATTAAAACAAAAATATTTATTATATTTTTCCTTTTTCTGATTTTTTTTGATTTTTAGGTGTTTTTGATATTTTGTGAAAATAATAATTAACAGAATTAAATAATAATTGAAAATAAAGAAATAAAGAAAAACAAAAAAAAATAATGAAAAGGGTTTGCAAACCTGGGGGTTCAGACCCCAAATAGGAGGTGTTTCCTTCAGCAATTTGGCCCATCAACTTTTAGGCCTGGTGGACTTTTTAGGACACGTACCCCAGCGTTGACTAGAGCCTACCATGCTCCCCAAATCCTAGCCCTTGGATGGATGAAAGTGAACGCGTGGATGGCTGGATAGAGGGTCGTATGATGATCCACAACGCTTATTCTGCATATGAATATTAAAGGAAAAAATACATGGAAAGAATGAAGACCTGGGGCTCGAACCCAGGTCATGTACGTTATTACCAGCTATGCTTGCCACTGAGCCAATTCGCGCGTTGTTAATATTAAACAACCAACAAATATTATAAAAGAAACAAAAACGTTAATGAATCTTCGCGCGCGAGTTTTCAAACCAGCCAATCGTTGGCAGCCACGATATCGTCTTCTTCATGTTCCTGAAACACAAATGCATTAGGCAACGTTTTTCATATGTTCTCTTAGGCCAGCTATTAAAAAATAGCGATTAGCCCTGTGACGCTCATAAATTGAGCGCGAGGGTCTCAAACTTTTCGTCCAAGCTTGCTGAATACGTTCATGGCACTGTGGTTCTCTAATTTTACGCTATTTGAAAACGCCCAATTCACAACTCTGAAAACCCTAGAATTTGGTAATGGTGAAATCGTCTATAGCTTGCAAAAATTCAATCAAACACATGGGTTAGCTTCAGAATAGCATAAGGAATGTAAATCACATATTAAAACTTGCAAAAAACGCATGAATGAAGATGCACGATTGTGAATTTTATTTGAAACAGTTATACTCCATTGTACCAATTCCGGGCATATGAAGGTTGGAAAGTGATCCAGTTAGCTTCAGGGGGCCACGAGGAAGCTTTTGCAATTGGTTTTATGCTTTGAATAAACCTAAAACCTGATTTTCAGTCTTGAGTTTTTTAACAAAATTTTCAGTTTATGAATGGAGTTTCTGCGCAGCTTCAATGGTCTTTTTGATTAGGTTTTCATTCAGGCTTATGTAATGAATCAATTAGGTCAAGAAAAACCAAACAAATCAATTGCATTCATGGTTTTTGGAAATTTGATTTTCAAGATCTTTTTTCAAATATTTTCCATGTGTTTTTGTACAAATTAAGATCCAATCAATCCAAATCTTTCCATATTGAATTATGCACGAATTATTGAGTAGATTACATGTGCAAAAAGATTTGATACTTAGGTTAAATATTTTTCCATGTATTTAATTTGATTTAAATGAATTAATATAAATAAAAATTCAAATAAATAAATAAAAAAATGAAGAAATACTTCCCTTTGGGCCAAGTGGTCGTGCACATGCCTTGGATAGTGAATTGTGGAAGAAAAATGGGCCCATTAGCAATTTTAGGTCATTTGAATCAATGTTGACTTTTCAAAATATCCAAAAATTTCCCAACTTCCACAAGGCATAACTTGCTCAATTTTTAAGCTTTTCTCATGTTCTTGGACATTTTGGAAAGGTCTTTGAGTCCTCTAACCAATGTCTTTGGTCCCATGTCATTTTGATTTACCAATCTCAAGTTATGGCTTTTTACTTAAAGTCCCCTTTTGTTGACTTTTGAAAATGACCTATAATGTTGAAATTGATAACTTTTTGTGAGAGAATTTCTTGGACTTGAAGTATGAAGATGAGTTGTAGGAAATGTCTTTCTCTTCAAAATGAGCTTTGGATGGAATTTTTCTGATAATCCATGTGAAAGTTATGCCCTAGTCAATCTACAGTTGACTTTTTCAGCTGTCTAAATAAGGAAACTTTTGCATCTTGATGATTTTTGAGCCAAATTTTGAGAATCATGATCAAGCATTGATCAAATGATGTTTGTGGCTTCAAAATGATATGTTGACCAAAAATTTGAACTTTTGACTGTCAAATGACCATTTTGCCCCTACAGTTGACTGTAGTGCAATTAGGGTTTTGACTGTGCAATTTTGTGCTGAATGTCTTGAAACTTTGTATGAGGTTGCTTGACCATATTTGTAGGCATGTGAGACTTGATTGGACCTTTGGAAACTTCATTTTCTTGATCAAAACAAAAACCCTAATCTTGACTGTTTAGGAGACCCTTGACTGTGCAACCCTTAGGGAGATTTTGAGGCTTGGCTTGGCAATTTCTTGAAGAGTATGGGAGGGCAAGACGTTCAATGAGGAACCAGTGTCAACCAATACATGTGCAAGAGTAGTGCCCCTGCATTTAATGGAGACATGCAGAGCATCATTATGGTTCTTCCCTTTAGCAGTCAAATCAACATCGGAGAAACCCAAACCATTATCAGCAGTTAAATTGGCCACACAATCGGTAAACTGATCAGCTGATATCTCTTGTGGCACGTGGGCAGTTTTCAGAAAGGTAATCAGAGCCTTGGCATGGGCCTTTGAACACAACAACAGTGACAACATAGAAATCTTGGATGGGGTTTGCCCCAGCTGCTCAACTATGTTATAATCACTCTTCTTAATAATCTTCAGAATCTCTTCCATCTCCTGTTTGGAAGCTTCAACAGTAATAGTCTTCGGTGCCTCTGTCTGGGCAGGCATATCAGTGGTGATCCCTTTTCCCCGAGCGTTAGATGACTCGAAGACAGGGGTAAGGATAGGAACTTGATCAGGAATTGTGATAGGTACACTTGCAGGTGTAATGACAACAGGTCTTCGGACAGTGGGCGGATCAATATCAGGTGAGAAAAGTCTGCCGCTGCGGGTGACTTTAGCAGGCCCAGTAATATTGCTGACGCCGGTATCAACATCCAACTCTTGCTTAACTCCAAGAACATAGACATCTTCCCCATAGTGCCAAGGGACAACTTTGTCAGAGGTGTAGGGGATGGGCCCCGGAACAGTGATGATTACAGGTGCGATCTTCGGAACAGATGTAATTCTAACAGGCTTCCTCGAGGGAGCCTTGGAAGAATTGTCGAAAATGGTAATGATGGCGACTTCTTCAGTAGGAATGGAAGGAACATCAATCTTCTCAAACAGGATCTCCTTATTATCCATCAGGTTTTGGATACCTGACTTCAGGAATGGGCAATCAGTAGGTAAAACAGAACACATATGGCAACCTTCGCCACAACCCGGAAATAAACCGGCTAGCAACAGGTTCTTCTTGAAAGTCATCAGAGGGGTAACAATATCATCCACGGAAACTACAAACAAGTCTTCCTCTACAACATTTACTCCATGTTTGGGCATGGGAGAAGTCACAACATTAGGCCTCTCGGGCGCCTCAAACTCAATCCCCTTTGCATCAATTAGGTCTTGCACCCTGTTCCTCAAAACCCAACAATCATCTGTATTATGCCCCGGGCTATCAGAGTGAAAAGCGCAGCGGGCATTAGGGTTGTACTTTGGTGATGTAGTACTTGGATTCTTCGGAGCTTCTTTTAGGGTCACCAGATTGGTCTTCAGCAACTGTGGCAGAATTTGAGACAAAGTCATACTGAGATGAGTGAATTGCCTTCGAGGTCTCTCGTTCTTTTGTTGATTGTAATGCTGAGGAGCACCAGCAGGTTTTGAAATAACAACCGCATTGGAAGCTTGGCGGTGTTCAGGTCTATTCTGTCTTCTCGAACTGTAGACAACACTGGACTCTTTCTTAAACGATTTCTTCTCGGTGCTCGAAGAGGCACCCTTCTGTATCTTCCCAGCCTTAATACCAGCTTTAATCCTCTCACCAGTCAAAATAAGATCTGTAAACCCAGCTGAAGAGCTTCCAATCAGATGGTTAAAGAATGGACCAGACAGGGTCCCCAAAAACATGTCAACAAGCTCACGATCAGCCAAAGGTGGTTGCACCCTTCCAGCAAGGTCTCTCCATTTTTGAGCATACTCTTTGAATCCTTCACCCGTTCCTATTGACATACCCTAGAGTTGGGTACGCGTAGGAGTGAGGTCGGAGTTGTACTGATACTGCCTATAGAATGCAGTAGCCAAATCTTCCCAGCTACGGATACTGGCTCCATTCAACTGATAGAACCACTCAAGCTGAGTCCCTGAGAGACTGTCTTGAAAGAAATGGATCCATAAGTTCTTATCAGTAGTGTAAGGTTGGATCTTCCTCACATATGACCGGAGATGCAGCTTTGGACAGGAAACTCCATCATACTTGGCAAAGGCGGGTGCCTTGAACTTATGGGGAATCACCACCCCAGAGGATAGACCCAGATCTCCGAAGTCCAGTCCGGGCACTTTCTATATCTCCATAGCGCTTAAACGGTCTTCCAACTGTTTGTACTTATCCTCAGCAGGAGGATACTGTTCTTCATCATAGTCCGTCTCGTTGTCGGAGACCATAGGGCTAGGAGCCCTCCTTTCTTGTGGACTATCCTTCCCTCTAGATGAGGTGGTCAGATCAACTTCATTTTGCAGCCCGTTTCCAAACCTGCGTCCAGTGTTGAACAGGATGGTCCTCTTCTTCTTCTTCTTCTTCTTCTTCTTCTTCTTTTTCTCCTTCAGAATCAAGGTCTTCAGGTCCTGCTGACCCTTAGCTAGATTCATGAACAACTCTTGAAATTGGGCATTCTGGGCCTGGAGGGCCTTGATAGCTTGCTCAGTTGAAGGTTCAGCAGACATGGTGATTGCTGAAATAAACAGCGAATAAGATAAGAGACCTGTAACGGGGTACCTGTTTATGAAGTGCATGGGATGAAATGCGTATGATTTATGATTTCAAAGACAATCGAGATTCAAATTTGTAAACCAGAAAGGAAACACACTTTATTAGATTTAAACTTCAAAATTTAAATTGTTCAACAAATTGCCCTTAGGCGTTACAAGAATGGAAATACTGAAAAGTAAATAAAAACTGTAAAAGAAATCATCAAAGGTCTATCAATGCTCCCATGGTCTCTTCTTCTCAGTGCGGACATAATCATTCAGGATCCGCTCGTTCTCCAGTTGCCTAGTCAGCTTCTAGATCTTCTGCTCTTGTTCATTGAACCTCTCCCGATAAGAATCCCGTTCATTCCTCAATTGCATCCAAGACCTCTTCAGTGTCCCAATATCAGTGGGCATATAAGGGTGGAGAATAGTTGGAGGAACCCCCTCTTCATCAGCAACTTCAAGGGTAATAGGCCTGACAGCTTCATATGGCATACCTAACTTCTGGGCACGGATGCGGACCCATCTGAGATATGGCTCCATTGGTAGAGAAGTCTTTGGTCCCAACTCATGTGGGTCAGATTGGTGAACTCTGTCCCAAGCCCTTATGAATCTATGTCGCAGCTCGTCGCTATCTCCCTGAAAATCAAAGATGATATGGGGCATCAGCATCTCATGAGGCCCTTCTCTTCTGGCTCTTCCAAACGAACGAAGAGCTAAACATGGGTTGTAAGAAATCCCTCCATGGGTTCCAATCAATGGGACATTAGGATACTCTCCACAGCGATCAATGACAGTCACCTCATCCATACCTTTGAGAGTCCAGATAATGTCATTATTAGAAAGAGACATCACCCTATAAGCCCAACCCATTCCTTCTTTGTTCTTCAGTACGGACTTAGGGAGGTGCGAAATAAACCACCTCGACAATAAAGGAGCACATCACATCAAAGTTCCCCGCTTTCGGGCAGTACGAGCATAGAGCTGATGAAGGATGTCACCCAAGAGGGTGGGTACATGGTTCTGAGAGATGAAGATCTTTATGGCATTAATATCAACAAAAGTGTCAGGATTCGGAAACAATACCAAGACATAAATCAAGAGAGCTAGAATATCCTCGAAAGCCTTAAAGTCTAGGATATCCCAGAAGTAATTAGCTTTGTCAACCAAAAACTTAGCCAGAAAACCCTTAGCTCCACTTCTAGTCTCCCAGTTAGCCATTACCTCCTCCTTAGTCAAATGAAGGGCTGCAACAATTTCTTCGGGCTTAAGAGTCTTTTCCCAACCAGTAAACAGAGTCCGTTCCACGACGGAGATACCGAGCAGCTCAGAGAACTCTTCTAGGGTAGGCACCAGCTGGAAGTCCTGGAAAGTAAAACAATGGTACAGCGGATCATAGAATTGGACCAGAACAATCATCATTTGTTCATCCAATTTTGAAGTGACCAAACTGAGTAGAGAGCCATGCCTTCTGATGAAGGAAGTAGTGTCTGGAATCCTGACAACCAACTCTTTAAGCAGGGCAGGTACTTGGACAAAGTTGATCCGGATAGTATTTGAAATTCTGGCAGCAGATACTCAATGTCACAGTGAATGTTATGACACCGTATCTGACTTTCTATAAGACAGTAAATCAAAAAGCAGTAAAGAACACAGTCAATTGTTTACCCAGTTCAGTGTGAAACAACACCTACTCTGAGGGCTACCAAGCCAGGGAGGAAATTCACTATAAGAGATATTAATTCAGGAATAAACCAACCAGTTTATCTCCTTCACTTAAGACCTACCCAATGCAACTTCAATCTAAGTTCAACTTAAACCTGAGTTCTTACTCACTCCCCCTCAATCACAGCAGTGATACTAAACAATTGACTAATGAAATAATGAAGACACTCTTCAGAACATACACTTGATTATGCTTCACAGCTTTTAATCAAGTAACACAAACACTCGTGCTTCAAAGCTTTGAGTGATACATAAACCTAACTTGACCTTGCTTCAAAGCTTTAATCAAGTGACACAAACACTCATGCTTCAAAGATTTGAGTGACACACAACCCTTACAATCAAAACCTACTCCAAGTCACTTATCACAATGATACTTGCTTGGATTACAGTAGTTAAAACTATACAGCCCCTAGTTGATCTTCTGTCAAAGAGTTGATTTTCCCAACAACCTTCCTGTTGAATATATATGCAGCTGTTTCTTCAGTTAGGGCTTCCACGAAAAGCTAGGGTTAATTAGGGTTAACCTCAAGACTTGGTCACAAGGCTTTATCAACCAGATTAGGGTTGAGCTAAGTTAACCTAAAGTCCACGTGAGATTCTGTTCTGGAATGTATGAACCAAATTCCTGAAAAATCTCAGAATTAACCAAACTGCATAACTGTTAGATCAGTACATGATGCCTTAACATTGGTTATGACAACAAGAATCCTGTTTACTGATTTTGGTAGAGTGCAATAAATGTGATCATTGCAAAATGCTCAGATACACACTCATAATGAGCAGCCACTGTATGCCATTCTTTTTATGCATAAAGTACCTAGTAACCCAGAATGTTATGACATTAGTCATGACATTCACACACCTGGTTTTACCAAAAATACATGCCAATAACTAAACACTTACAAACTCCCCCTTTGGCAAATTTTTGGCTAAAACCCCTAAACAATCAGAGAAATAGAGAGCAGCAGAAATAATATGTCTGCAGAAAAAAATAATGTCTACCAAGTAATTAACACAAAATCTTCTCCCCCTCTTTAGCCATAAATAGGCTAAAGATACATGTACTTATAGGTTATACAGTCATCCAAAATGAGTAATAAAAACAACAAAAAAACTGAAATCACTTGCAGCAATAGGTACCAGCAGCAAGCTTGACAACTCCACTGATCTTCAAGCACTGTCATCTTCAGAGGAGGCACTATCTTCAGCATTAAGCTGATCTTCAGCAGCATCCTCTTCCCTTCTTTGTTCTTCAGTCTCCTCCTGTTCTAGTCTAGCAATTAGGTTCTCAAGAGTCCTTTTCCTTGTCTCTAGCTCTTTGCAGGTTTCCTTCAGCACAACTATAGCATCAGATTTCTTGGACTGAGTTTTGACAGTTGATGTCTCAGCTGATGTCATGACAATGTCAGGAACATGAGTTCCCTGAAATAGCTTATAGTGCAACCCAAGAGCAGGGGCTCTTTTGCATACAGTATCTCTTTCCACTAGAATGTCAGGATACTGAGCAAGGACAATACCACATAGGAGGGAGGGGAAGGCAATAGGCCCTTTAACAGCATAGCTTCCAACATGTTTTAAAGTCTGATCAAAGATATACCTGCCATAGTCAAATTTTGTCCTGGTTCCAACAACATAAATGAATCTTCCCAATCCTGTGGAGATGGTTGATTTATGGTTGGTAGGAACCCAGTTGGCTGCACCAATCTTGTGCAGGATGGCAAATTTCATGCTTAGCTTGCTTGCATTCAGCTTGCCTTTTAAGGGCCAGCTCTTGACTTGATTTGTAGTGATGGTTTGGCATACTTGGTTGTCAGTAATCTCTAGTTCAGGGCAAGCCTCATCTGGTCTTCCAAGGAATTTGTTTATTTCAGAGGGAGAGAAATTAACCTTTCTTCCTCTCACATAGACACACTTAAAGTCAGCTGACCTTCCATCAGCACATCCATCAGACAAATTCACTATGAATTCTTTGACAAGATTTTCATAGCAGTTGGTAAACTTTACCACAATATTCATTAGACCAGAAGTTTTGATTAGGTCCATGATCTCCTTACATTCCATGGCACCATTGTTCAGTTCTCTTTCCAAGGCTATTCTTTTCAAACAAACATACTTCCATCTGTTAGCATTTTCAGGGTGGTGAAAAGAAATGTTGTCAGTGGGGACTTCAGGAACTTTAGCCATTTTGCTTGAAGGGAGTTTCCTTCTGAGAGGAATGTCTTCAGCATCAACTTCAAATTCTGATTCCTCATCAGAATCAGAAGGTTCAGGCTCTTTCCTTTTCTTTGCTATTGGTTGTCTCACAGGCTTTGAGAGACTACCAGCATGTACTCGGGTTTTCACCTTCCCTTTGGACAATCCAGTCTTCAAAGTTTCTACACCACTCTTGCCTTCAGACCTGGTTTTCTTATGAACAACATCAGCAGTCTTCTCTTTGGTCAGACATTTTGCAGCATCCTGCTTACCTTTTTTGTTCATCATCCTCCTAGCTATGCTAGGGTTGATATTTGCAATTAGGTCATTGTCAGAGTATTCTTCATCCACATCAATAACCGGGGGTTCAACATCCTTCTCTGAAGGGTTCTGGAGATCATCAAGATTTTCAGATGATTTCTGAATGTTGTCATCCGGTGTCTCAACATTCTTAGAGACATATGGATTTATTTCAACATTTGGACTAGCAGATTCTTGATTTAAAGGAACAGAAATGCCAGGTACAGAGTGGTTCTCATTCAGAATTCTTGTAACAAGTCTAGCTATTGCTTGATGAACATAAGCTGAGCCTTCCCTATTTGGAACAGAAGATGATGGTTGAGAGGGATTACCAGATGAAGTAGTTTGAGACCTTCCTGCATGCCTTGTTCTCAGCTTTTTAACCTTAGAGGGGTTAGCTGCCAGTTCTCTAAGAGGAGCAATCTCCAGGACTTCAGAATCCATGCATGTTGTGATTGCCCTAGGTTCTCGATCAGAGGATGCGGATGAAACAGTCGTCTTGGAAGAGGATGATGTCATGGATAGTTGAGACATTTTGACAGTCTTAGAAAACCAGTAACAACAAGAGAGAAATATTTGATTGAGAGAATGGGGATTGTTGTAGAGCCGAGAGAGGAAGGAGGTAAATGAGTGTCTATTCAACTTCTTAACAATTTTGAAAGAATTAGGAAAACATATGATTAACCCAATCAAAATAGACTTAACACAAAAATCTCCTTCATCCCTTGTTTTAAGCAAAATTAATTGCTACATTTCCTCATGTTGGCAAATACCCAACTTGCCCCTCAAATTTTCAAATTGATTTGCATCAAGTGCTTTGGTAAAAATGTCAGCCAACTTGTTAGCTCCTAAATTCGACACCCTTGTTTTATTAATGTCAGCCATTAAAGCTGAAGGATGTTTTCGACCAGCTAGGTCCGTCGAAATGCCCATCGAAAGATGGCAATGTACTTAGAAGATTTCTTCCAAGGGAGAAGTTGGTTGCCTTCGACGTCGAAGGTGTTTCTCGTCGAAGATGCTTCTCGACGAAGGTGTTCGATGGTTCAGAGTGGAACGGTTTGAAATTCAAGCATTTGGAGGGAAAACGGTTTCCAGCGGTTACCAAGTGCAACGTGCAAAGATCTGGAGCTTCGAACGTTGAGAACGTGCCAAGTGGGATCATCTCGAAGCAGTGTAACTGCCCGACGGTTACTTGGGATGTTTTAGTATAAATAGTAGTAGTTCACGCAGTTTCTCGCGTGTGTTCACAATTATATACAAAGTCACTCATATAGATTCGAGTACCCAGCGTGTGAGAAAGAATTGTTGAGAATGTATGTGTGAAACACCAACTTTATTAATCAAAGTCATTTACTTTTCCAGAAACTTTACTTGCTTTCTTCTTTACTTTTCTGTCGAAGCCCCTTTATTTAAAGCCTTCATTTATTTTACCAAGCCTATTTCTTCATGCAATTTACTTGAAGCTTCTTTATTTTATTGTCATTTAATCATTATCCAATCCAATCAAAACCTCAAAATCAACCTATGTCCTAGGATCAATCTGATCGATCCTGCGAGTAACCAAATAAGTAACCATTTGGAGGATCAGCGGTTGTTTACCAATAACCACGGTAAACAAATTGGCACACCTGGTGGGACCGTGTGTTGATTTTTGAACATAATCTCATCTTTTTCGAGGAGTGTTGCATGTTATTGAGAAGTGGTAGAATATACACTAACGATACCAATACTTCCAGAAGAAGGGAAGAGATGGCGAATTCGCCAAACAATAACGAAATCCCACAAACGAATGTGGGAGCAACGGTTATCCCGACCATAAGTGAAGCAATAACCGCTGGTTCGACACCAGCAGTAACGGTCACAGCAACGGGGCCATTACCTCCGTTCACAGGCCCCAGAGTGCCTTTGGGAACTCCCCCACCAAGGGGAAATTTAGGCACAAGGCCTTTTGTTCCCCCATGATTTATGACAGGCGGTCATAATCGAGAACCACTCTATAGCATGCCAACTTCTGACTTGGCTAGCCTGACGAATGCTGCGTCCACTTTTTCAGACCCTTTAGTGAGTGCCTCTTCGCCACTCCAAGGTTCTGGAGTAGGTATGGCGAATAGAAATAGGACCCAACTCTTAGGAGGAACGTCCCAAGTAGCACATGGCCTTACAAATGCCTCGACAGCAGTCTTGAGGCAACAAATGGACGAAAGCAACCATGATATGGTTCAAATGTTGGCACAAACTTTAAGTACAGTGCTGAACCCTCTAATACAAAACACTACTCAATCGAATCAGCAGATGACAGCGCAAATGACGTGTTTAGCTGATTTCTTTGGAGTACCCCAACCTATTCGACAGCCCCAAAGGGCGCAAATAAGGGGAAACCAGGGTGTATTCTTAGAGGAAGAAACCACCATCAACCAAGTCCAACAGCCTGTCGAAGAAAACCTTAGGGCACGATTGGAGCAACCTGTCGAGGAACCTAGGGTAATAACCCCAGAGGTAAGGTTAGTTAACAGAAACCAAAATGCTGACGAAGTGGTTCAGCATATCCAATACCAAAACATGGGTTTGGAAAATAATCTGGCAACCATGATCGAAAGGATCATGACTCAAAATGGGATGAACATGGGCTTTCGAAGGCCCAACTTTACATCCCCATTGTCAGAATACGTGTTACAAACAGACTTACCTCCTAGATGTAAAGTCCCCAAATTCACTAAGTTCTCTGGGGACACGACAGAATCTACTGTCGAACATGTGGCGAGATACTTGATCGAAGCAGGAGATATTTCTAATAACGAAAACCTGAGGATTAAGTACTTCCCAAGTTCTTTAACAAAGAACGCTTTTACTTGGTTTACAACTCTCCCCCCCAATTCGATCCACCATTGGACCCAGTTGGAAAGATTGTTCCACGAGCAATTCTACATGGGGCAAACCAAGATAAGCCTGAAAGAATTGGCCAGTGTAAAGAGACGTTTCACTGAACCTATAGACGAATATCTAAATAGGTTTAGGCTGCTCAAAGCGAGATGTTTTACACAAGTGCCGGAACATGAGTTAGTCGAAATAGCCGCAGGCAGTTTAGATTATTCCATTAGGAAGAAGTTAGACACCCAATACCTGAGAGACATGGCCCAACTGGCCGATAGAGTTCGACAGGTAGAACGCCTCAAAGCTGAAAAAGCAAAGGCTACGAAAGCTCATAAGAGAGATAGGATAGCGTACGTTGAGATGGATGACGAAGATCTAGAATCCTTCGACGATACTATAACTGTCGAAGAAGGAGAAGTCGATTTAGCGGAACTAAAACAAGGGCCACCATACTCTTGCAAACTGTTAGTCCCCTCAAGTGGGAAAAATCCCATTGGTCCAGAAAGGACCAACGATAGGTTCCCCAAAAAGACTTATAGTTTTGACATCACAAAATGTGACGAGATCTTTGACTTGCTTGTAAAAGATGGCCAAATGATAGTACCCCCAGGGGTAAAAGTGCCTCCTCTTGATCAAAGAAAGAAGAGAGGCTTTTGCAAATATCATAATTTTTTGGGCCATAAAACTTCTCAATGTTTTCTTTTCAGGAATCTTGTGCAAGACGCTATCGAAGAAGGGAGGTTAAAGTTTGCTGACAATACCCCCATGGCTGTCGACTCAAATCCGTTGCAGGCTGAAGCCCACTATGCTGAGCCTTCTGAGGTGAACGTGATCGAGGCATCCGGGAGCCAGTCGAAGAGGCCAGGAATCACAATGGTCGAAGTCTCAAAGGACCATATCAACATGCCAATCTTTGGCAGTTTTTCTGGGAATTTATCCAGAAAGACAATTGAAACAGTTCAGAAAGCGGTCGAAAGCCCAAAGCTGGAGACCGTTGAAGCACAAAAAACTGGACCAAAACCCAGTTCTCACTTGGCCACAGTTCAAGGCCAGACGGAGAATTTGGAGATGCAAATGAAGCAGTTGACTCTTGCCAACAAAGATGCAATGAATGTCAACATGGTCGAACTCTCTGACCCAAAAGCATCAGAGGAGGCCATGAGGCAAGAACAAGCTAATAAGACTGCTTTCCCTCGGGAAAATGAAAATCTGGCAGATTTCCTGCAAAGATGCCAGAAAAAGAAGTCAGAGGTGATGCTGTGTCCAAGATGCAGTTCGATCTTTGACAAAAAAGCTACTGAGCATATTCAAGGCGTAAGAGCAGCAAATAAGAGAAGGGAAAATGTTGATCTTCGACATGACCCCAGAAGAGCCTCCCAAAGAGGTTCAAACCAAGAAAAGAGGCCATTGACTTTCAGGCCTCCAACAAATGTGCCAGTAGATACCTGGTACAAAACCTCTGGTCGAAAGAGGCCAAGTGAGGAGAGATGGCACTCTTTCGACGTGCCAAGGGGTTCATCTTTAACACAAAAGAAAGAGCCTCAAGTTGCTGCACCTAAAGTTGCACAAGTGTCAAGAAACTACAAAGGGAAAAATCCCATGTCTCGATCTCAATGGAGGAGATACCAAAGGAGACGAAAAGCTGAGAGGGAGGCTGCCAATGAACCAAAGGCAGAAACCAGTTCAAATGTTCCTCTAAGGAAGCAAAGGAAACCTCTGGAAAGAGAGCCAGTAACCAACAGGATAGTTTGGCCTAACCAAGGTGAGATCGAGGACGAAGACGGTTCTGAGTCTGATGATACTTTGGACATAATGGTGAATATAGTCTCAGTGCTGCCCAGAGAATTCAACCGACAGGTGGAGGTCGAAACAAGTGACTGGGAAGTGGAGCAAGAAATGGCCAAACATAGGCCAGTGTGCTATTTCGTCATGGACAATGGCACTACTGAGGAACAAAATGGGTTCTTCGAACCACCTACAGAGGCGATGAAAAATCACCTCAAGCCTTTATTTATAAGGGCTAAACTCGAAGAAACTACAGTGAATAAAATCTTGGTGGATTGTGGGGCAACCATCAACATTATTCCTCACTCTATGCTAAGTAAAATTGGCAAAAGGGATGAGGACATTAAGCCTCACAACATGGTCCTGTCGAACTATGAGGGCGGCATAGGGACCACTATGGGAGTGATCCAACTGGATATCAAGGTAGGATCTATCCTTCGACCAACAATGTTTATGGTCATATCGGCCAAACCTAACTACAATCTTTTGTTGGGCCGTGAATGGATTCATGGTGTTGGAGCTGTACCATCATCAATGCACCAGAGGCTGCTGCTATGGCGTCCAGATGGGATGGTCGAAAACATAGAGGCAGATCAAAGCTATTACCTGGGCGAAGTGAATCACCTAGGGCTGGCAGATTTCGACAAGAACTTGGCTCACATAGGGCCATGTCCAACACCTGACTTCGACTTGGCGCCAGCGCCAAATACTTTTTGTTCCCTATACCTGCACCCTGAGCATGGTTTTCAATGGGACAGAGAAGACTTGTCCCACATAGACTTCAGTGGGTTAACTGATATCCAACCAACTGGTTGGGGAAGTGAATTCAGTGATAATGAATGAGTCACAATCATTGAAGCGAATTTCGGCTTATGTAGCCGAAACAAAGATGATAACGGCTCTCGAAGCCGAAGTAAAGTACATGGCCACACAGGCCAATGATCAACAGTTATCTGCTGCAGGTCCAGGAAAGGATTTCGATCCAGAACTCCCTGATATCATGCCAGAAGGAATGCAGGAACAGAGGCTCGACGCCATCTATGACGATGAGCCTTTGGGCTTCGAAAAGGACCCCTTGGCGAACAACATTAAAATGTTAGCGCAAGATCCTTTAGAAGAAATCAACTTAGGCGAAGGGTCAGAGAAAAAGCCAACTTACATCAGCGCCAAAATTGACCCAGAACTTAGGTTGGAAGTAATCCAATTGTTGAAAGAGTTCAAGGACTGTTTTGCATGGGATTACGACGAAATGCCTGGTCTCGACAGAGGATTGGTAGAACTTCAGTTGCCAATCAAACCTGGGATGAAGCCAATTAAGCAAAGTCCAAGACGCTTCGCTCCAGAAATACTGTCGAAGATCAAAACGGAAGTCGAAAGACTGCTGAAGTGCAAATTCATACGCGTTACAAAGTATGTCGAATGGATTGCAAACATTGTGCCAGTAATTAAGAAAAATGGTACATTAAGGGTGTGCATAGATTTCAGAGATTTGAATGCTGCTACGCCCAAAGATGAATATCCTATGCCTGTGGCGGAAATGCTAGTCGATTCTGCCGCTGGCTATGAATACCTGAGTATGCTCGATGGTTATTCAGGATATAATCAAATATTCATTGCTGAAGAGGATGTGTCGAAAACAGCTTTTCGATGCCCTGGGGCCCTAGGCACTTACGAATGGGTAGTGATGCCATTTGGCCTAAAGAACGCTGGGGCAACATACCAGCGAGCGATGGATTCTATCTTCCATGATTTTATTAACACTTTTATGCAAGTATATATTGATGACATTGTTATAAAATCTGTTTCCAGGAAGAATCATATTGACCACCTTCGACAATCATTCGAAAGAATGAGAGAACATGGTCTGAAGATGAACCCTTTGAAGTGTGCATTTTGTGTGAAAGCTGGAGATTTCTTGGGTTTCGTTGTCCACAAGAAAGGAATCGAAATCAACCAGAACAAGACGAAGGCTATTCTGGAAGCGAAAGCACCATCGAATAAGAAGGAACTGCAATCTCTGTTGGGCAAGATAAATTTCTTAAGGAGATTTATATCTAACCTAAGTGGGAAAGCTCAGGCCTTTTCACCCTTACTTCGACTGAATAAAGAGGGGTTCGAATGGGGGCAAGAGCAATAAGAAGCCTTCGACAAAATCAAAGGGTACCTCACTAAGCCACCTATTTTGGTGCCTCCTTGTAGCAATAGGAGTATGAGATTGTACATAGCTGCATCCGACAAAACTTTGGGAAGCATGTTAGCCCAAGAAGATGAGAATGGAGTCGAAAGACCCATTTACTATCTTAGTAGAGTTTTGAACGATGCAGAAACTAGATATAGCGAAGTTGAAAAATTGTGTCTATGTCTGTATTTCTCTTGTACAAAACTCAAGCAATATATAAAACCAGTTGATGTGTATGTTTCGTCTCATTTTGATGTTTTCAAGTACATGTTGTCGAAACCTATCTTGCACAGTCGAATTGGCAAGTGGGCACTAGCATTAACTGAATACTCCTTGACCTTTATGCCTCTTAAGGCAGTGAAAGGACAAGTGGTTGCAGACTTTATAGTCGACCACTCAATTCAAGTTGAGGATATTAATTATGTGGAGATAGAACCTTGGAAATTCTACTTCGATGGTTCCAGCCATAAAGATGGAACGGGAGTAGGAGTCTTGATCATTTCTCCAGAAAAAATTCCAACAACATTCAAGTACAAGATATCAGGTTCTTGTTCGAATAATGAGGCTGAGTATGAAGCTCTAATTACTGGCCTTGAAATATTGTTGGAATTGGGGGAAACTCGAGTCGAAATAATGGGAGACTCAGAGTTAGTCATTAAGCAAGTCACAAAAGAATATAAATGCATAAGGGAAAATCTCATTATGTACTTTGTGATAGCAAATCGTTTATTGAAAAAATTTGAAATGGTCAATATTCGACACATACCCAGATTGGAAAATCAAATAGCCAACGACTTGGCACAAATTGCATCTGGGTACAAGATTTCAAAAACGAGATTACAAAGAGAAATCGAAGTTCGAGAAAAGATAAAAGCAACTTGTCTATCACCAACAGACTTGGAATCGACAAGTCTAGGATATGCTGATCAAAGTAACTTCGAAATTTCGTTCATAGATAATTTGTCAGAACAAGATTGGAGGAAGCCCATTGTGGATTATCTTCAAAATCCAGGAGCTTCGACAGAACGAAAAACAAAGTATAGGGTGTTGAGTTATGTACTCATGGGTAATGAGTTATTCAAAAAGACGCCTGAAGGGGTATTGCTAAAATGTTTAAGTGAAACTGAGGCATACATAGCCCTTTCGAATACGCACGCTGGAACATGTGGGGCTCACCAAGTAGGCCATAAGATGAAATGGTTGTTGTTTCGACAAGGACTATACTGGCCCACTATGCTGAAAGATTGTGTCGAGTTCGCTAAAGGTTGCCAAGAATGTCAAGTCCATACAGGCATCCAACATGTACCAGCCAGCGAACTTCACTCGATAGTGAAACCTTGGCCCTTTAGAGGATGGGCGTTGGACCTCATTGGAGAGATTCGACCAGCATCATCAAAGAGTCAGAAGTATATATTGGTAGGCATTGATTATTTTACTAAGTGGATCGAAGCTATCCCTTTAGTCAATGTAGACCAAGAAAATTTCATTGAATTTATTCAAAAGAACATTATCTTTAGGTATGGAATCCCTGGGACTATAACTACTGATCAAGGATCAGTTTTCACCGGTCGAAAGATGCAGGAATTCGCTCAGGAAACAGGTTTCAAACTCCTAACATCAACGCCTTATTATGCACAGGCAAATGGTCAAGTCGAAGCAGCGAACAAAGTAGTGATTGGCTTGATAAAAAAGCATGTTGGGAAGAAGCCAAAAAATTGGCATAAGACGTTAGACCAGATTTTGTGGGCTTGTCGAACGTCCCCAAAAGAAGCCATAGGTACAACACCATATAGGCTAACTTTTGGCCATGACGCAGTGTTGCCAGCAGAAATTTGTCTTCAATCTGCAAGGGTTCAGAGACATTATGATATTCCCTCTAAAATTTATTGGGATATGATGTTAGACGAACTAGTGGATTTAGACGAAGAAAGATTGCGCGCTCTTGACCTACTCAGGCTTCAGAAGAAAAGAGTAGAAGACTCTTATAATAAAAAGGTGAAACCTAAGGTATTTTCGCCTGAAGAACTAGTTTGGAAGGTGATTCTTCCCATGGATCGAAGGGATCGAAGCATGGGAAAATGGTCACCCAAATGGGAAGGACCATTCAGAGTTATCCAGACTTTTTCTGGTGGAGCCTATGAAGTCGAAGAGCTAGGTGAAGATAAAAGGCTCTTGAGAGTAAATGGTAAATATTTGAAAAAGTACAAACCTACACTCCAAGAGATAAAAATAAAATAACAAGTAACGACTAAATTAACCATAAAAAAGCCAAAATGGAAAATTTTTATAATAGCCAAAATGGCAATGTTGTCGAATACATATTACAAAATATGGTTAAAAGGCTGAATCAATCAGAAGGGAATGGAGTCCTTGAGTCGAAGGTATTTGGTTTGCTGCAAATTAAAATGCCATGAAAATGCATAGATTTGAAAACACGATTATGAATTTTTCATGAGATATTTCAAGTTCTGTATACCAATTCCTTAAGCTTTGAAGAAGGTTCTTGATTGGGAAACGTTCAGTGATGCTTGAGGAAGCTAATGAGATAAAAATCGTGCCTTGAATCAACCTGCAAAGATGTTTTCAGATTTGAGTTTCTTGCCAAATTTTTCAAGTTTTAGGATCAATTTCTAGCGCAGCTTAATGGTCCTTAGGACTAGGTTTTTGTTCCTTGTATAAGTAGTAATGAATTAGGTCAAAGAAATTGTCCAAAGATCCATGAATTAAAGGATTCAATATTTGATTTCTTCACCATAAAAATCAAATCTTTTTTTCATGTGTTTTTTGCTCTCAATCACACCAATCAATCCAAATCTTTCCATATTGGTACATGCACGAGATCTTGAAAATAAAACATGTACAAAAAGATTGGAAAACTTAGGTTAGCATTTTTCATGTATTTAATTTGATTTAAATGAATTATTATTAATAAAAATTAAAATAAATTAATAAAAAATGAATAAAAACTTCCCTTTGGGCCAAGTGGTCGTGCACATGTCATGGATGATGAATTATGGAAGAAAAATGGGCCCATTAGCAATTTTAGACCATTTGAATCAATGTTGACTTTTCAAAATATCCAAAAATTTCCCAACTTCCACAAGGCATAACTTGCTCAATTTTTAAGCTTTTCTCATGTTCTTGGACATTTTGGAAAGGTCTTTGAGTCCTCTAACCAATGCCTTTGGTCCCATGTCATTTTGATTTACCAATCTCAAGTTATGGCCTTTGACTTAAAGTCCCTTTTTGTTGACTTTTGAAAATGACCTATAATGTTGAAATTGATAACTTTTTGTGAGAGCATTTCTTGGACTTGAAGTATGAAGAGGAGTTGTAGGAAATGTCTTTCTCTTCAAAATGAGCTTTGGATGGAATTTTTCTGATAATCCATGTGTAAGTTATGCCCTGGTCAATTTACAGTTGACTTTTTCAGCTGTCCAAATAAGGAAACTTTTGCATTTTGATGATTTTTGAGCCAAGCTTTGAGAATCATGATCAAGCATTGATCAAATGATGTTTGTGGCTTCAAAATGATATGTTGACCAAAAATTTGAACTTTTGACTGCCAAATGACCATTTTGCCCCTACAGTTGACTGTAGTGCAATTAGGGTTTTTGACTGTGCAATTTTGTGCTGAAAGTCTTGAAACTTGATATGAGGATGCTTGACCATATTTGTAAGCATATGAGACTTGATTGGACCTTTGGAAACTTCATTTTCTTGATCAGAACAAAAACCCTAATCTTGACTGTATAGGAGACCTTTGCACTATGCAACCCTTGGAGAACTTTGCAGTTTGACTTGGCAATTTCTTGAAGAATATGGGAGGGCAAATTTTGGGGTACAACACATTCATAATCATAAGCATTGCATGACATCTTAGAGTAAAAAATAGGGCTTGTTTTATATTTAAGTATCTTCAATCGCGTCGACACGAAGATTTTTAACCTTCGTATCTCCAGATAGAAGACACTTAAATAAGGGCAGCTGTTGTACCCTAATTTTTGCCCCTAAGATTCCCCTATCATATCATGTCAACTTGATCATAACAAAATCACATTAGGGTTGGTTCTTCCTCTTTTTTCTATCTCCTATATTTAAGTTTGCTCTTGAGGAATCTCCAAGCACCTTAGTTGTGTATTTTGTATATGCATTGATAATTAACCTCTAACCAAAATACAAAAAATATTTGTCTTTGTCTTTGCAAAATTGTGTTTTGTAGGTACCGAGTCAAAGCATCCGACAAATAAGGTTTTCTGGTATTATTTCCCTAAAACTCTTGCTCCCATAGTGCAATCGATTGCACAGTGTATTATGCACAATCTTTGAGAAAAGTGTATTTTTAGCCTTCAAAAATATTTTTTTTATAGTATGTATCGACACATACGTGTTATGTGTTGACCCATGCAAGACAATCAATTATGTAATATGTTGAAAAGGCAGCTTGTATCGATCCATAGAGGCTTGTGTCGACTCATCCTATTTTGTATAACTAGCATGTGTCGACACATACATGTTATGTGTCGACTCATGCAAAGTGATTAATTCTGTATTGAGTTGAAAAGGAAGCTTGTATCGATCCATAGAGACTTGTGTCGACTCATCCTGTTTTGTATAACTAATATGTGTCAACACATACATGTTATGTGTCGACTCATGCAAATTGATTGATTTTATATTGTGTTGAGATAGCATCTTGTATCAATCCATAGAAGCTTGCGTCGACTCATGCTATGTTATACAACTAGAATGTGTCGATGCATACGACTCTTGTGTCGACTCATAGCATCAAAACACACATGATTTTTGAAAAAAAAGCCAGCAATTTCAAAACTGTCATTTGTTTGACTCCAATTTTTCTGCATAATTTGAAAATTATATCATTAATTCAATTTTTGGATCCAAGAATCAATTACCAAATTACCACTAATCCCAATCCTAAACTCTATAAATAGAGCCCTCATCTCATTCAAATTTGAAGCTTTTGATAGCCAAAATCACTTTGCTAAAAAATATCTCAATTCTCTCCATCTACCAAATTCACTCAAAGCTCCATTTTCAAAAACGTTAGTAAGCTTTGCATTAAAGCTTACTAATCTTTGAGCTAAACCTTCATCCAAACACTTTTTCTTCATCAATTCTCTACATCAAAGCTTGGCAATTGATTCTTGTGGTCGAATTGAAGCAAATTTTTGAAGTTGTGTTGATAATTCTCTAGATCTACCTTTGGTAAGTTGGATAATTAATCTTTCACAATGTGATCTCTTGGTGATCTTTTGGATTGATTCATTGAGCATTATTTTGTGATTCTAATGGTGTTATTTTCTCATGATTTGATGGAATTTTCGTGCTCAATTGAATCCATGATCATAAGGTGTTTGATGGAAAGTTTGAACAAGAATTTGGCCTTTTAAAATGTTGTGCTGCTGCCTGTAACAGTGTGCAATCGATTGCAGTAACTGTGCAATTGATTGCACAGAAGCAATTTTGCATAAAATTTTGAAAATTGTACTGTGTAAATCGATTTACACAGTAGTGCAATCGATTTACACATGGACAAAATGCATTTTTTCCTTGTTTTGGGGCAGCTTTGATCCAAAATGCTTTTTCTACTCACTCCTTTGATTGTTGGTTTGGATTGCAATTTTAAATGTCCAATTTGTCTTTAAACTCAATGGACTTTGTGATGTAGATGAAGTTGGATAAATGTTCATCAATTCAAATCTACCTAAGAGTGAATTATTTAATTCATTTTTGGTGCTTTGGATTAATGATATGTTTAGTGCTTTAATCCATCTAGAGGAGTGGTTGAATTTAAAGATGAAAGAATTTTGAGATGGTGATCCAAATTAGCTTATCATTCCCCTCCCTATTCATCTTATCCATTTCTTTTTTAATTGTGCTACATGTTAAGGGATGGTGATCTCTATATCATTTATCCAAACATGAAGTACATAGATTTCTATTGACCGACCTCAAAATAGGTGCGACTTCTACATAAGTCCATTTACGATTGTTTAACATATCGCTAAGTTTTGTCCCAATTTGAATAAATAATCATTTGTGGCCCAAACTTATGATTGCAAGCCTAAGTATGTTAATTTGATCTCTTTGATCCAATAACCTTAAGATTCATTGTGTGGAGGCTTTGGTCCTACCAATCCTCTAATGGATCTACAACACCTTTGGTCAATGCGGATCACTTAAACATCGTTGATCATTAAATGTTACTTTTGAGGATTCCAAAATGGATGATATACTTGACAAAAAGCAAATGCAACTTGTTGTGTGGAGGCTTTGGTTCTACCAATCCTCTAATGAGTTCCAAATGCAAGTTTCAAGATGGTCATCCAACTAACCACTAATTTCTAACAATTGACTTTATTTTATGCTTTTATTTTTTATGCTTTATGTACCATTTAATTTAAGCATTTACATTTCATGCCATTTTTTATTTTGCTCACTTGAGCATTTATTCTTATGCCATTTTTATTTTTGCTCACTTTAGCATTTACTTTTATGTCATTTTTATTTTGCTCACTTGAGCTTTTATTTTCCTTTTAAAGACACCTAATAATCAACATGAACCATAAAAATATTTAATGATACTTGGACTATTTGGTTACTATCCTTGGCATTATGGAGTATTGGACTTCTTGGACTTAGGATTAGAAACCTTGGCCTATCTTGGAGACCTTTTGATCTTACTTGATTATTTTGTCTGGAGTTCTTGAGGTTTACCTCAAGACATTGGGTTGTTTGTTTGTTTTGTGTACAGGTTATTGTGATTACATACTTTGTTTTTAATTTTGAATTCACCCGTATACAACCGTTACTCTGCCCAATTTTTGCGAAGACTTAATACACTTGAAGTTTGGTTCTCTCAAGAGGTCTAGTATCTTTGCTTGCTTGGTTTCAATCCGAAGAATGGGAATTCTATATTGACTCATAATGTCAAGTATTGGATTCTTGTTGGTTAGATGGTTCTTATCCCTAGATTTTACCTTATGCTTTAGGATAGTCTCTTCATCTCCTCCCATCTTCTTTAATTTCAAAAATCTTCTCCCTCCTTTTAAAAACTCTTCTTATTTCTAAACTTGAAACACTTTCATAATAAACTTGGACTTAGGTCCATGCATTTTCAAAACATTTTCATAAATAAATTTCAATTAATTTAATAATACCTTAACATTTTTGTGAGAAGACTAAAAGTCAATCAATCTCATTTCAAACCATTTTTGCCATTTTGGCTTTTTATTTTAAAACTTTTCTTAAAAGATTAGACTCTTGCCAATCCTTGTAGTGATGCAAACAACTATACTTCTATAATATGTAGTAAAGAGAGATATTTTCCACTTGGGTGTTGAGTGAGGCATTGTTGATTTTAAAATCCAAGCCATATCCTGCACTTTGAGATGAAGCAAATTCTCCTTTCTCATGATTGTGGGTAGTAAGTATGTTTTCCACACGGACAATGACGATGATGTCTTATCTCATAAAATTAACCAACACACTTGTGTTTCAAATTTTTAAAAGAGGAACTACGTATACCCTGATCCCCTATTGCACGAAAGGTGGTACGTAGGCACTAAAGGTTCGCAACTGCGGCGGGTGCAAAAATCATAAAAATATTTCTTTTCTCACCTCCACCATCCATTTTATATACAACACATTTTAAAGCCAAAATATACAGATTTTTCAAAGAGGTTCCTGCGGAGTACCGTAGATGTTTAAGGTTCTAATACCTTCCAACCCCCTTACCTTAAATCTTTCCCCCTTTTTTTGGGTTATTCGCTCTTTTCCCATTCCTTTGAAAACAATAAAGCGTGGTGGCGATTTTGATTTTGATTTGTATAAAGTCTAGTCAATCCAATGGCTTAGTCTTGAACATTTCTACCACTACAGAAGCAAAACAACATCATCATAAGCTAAAACAAGGCAGTAAAGTGGCAAATATAACAAATAGCCAGACGCTAAATCAAACAAAATAGCAAGTCAACTTGCTCAAGAGACAAAGCATCATCATTTTCCAAGTGCTGCAAACCCTTCAGAATGTTAAAATAAGAAAAATAGAAAATTTCCTTTTATTGTCATTGAGAGAGAAGAGAGGAAAGAGATCACCTAGGCTACAAAATTTCCCAAAGTACATCCTGTAAAAGCTCTGCTACAAAAAGAAGAGTTGCTGTAAAACCCAAAAATCAGAACAAAACCTGCTGTAAACCAAAAAATCACCAAAATCTGCTAAAATACAAAATCAGAAAAAACCTGCTGTAATCACAGGACCATAAAACTTGTTGTAAACATCAAATACAAAAGGCCACAACATAAAAGATGTTCAATAAAAATAGGGGGAAGGGCGATTGATTGAGGACACACAACAAACACAGTAACAGAGCGAGCAAGAACAAGTCTGATAATCATCATCCAAAACTCAGAACAAAATAACCATCATCAAAAACTCCAAAACCTGATAACCATCATCCAAAACTCAGAACCAAATAACCATCATCCAAAACCCAAAAAACAAAGAAAACATAACGATTTTTTATCCAACTCAGAAAAAGCTGACCACCATCCTTGATCTCACATCACAGAGAACCAACAAAGACAACTTGACAGTCAAAGAACGAAAGTACCTTCATCAAGGAAGAAAAGATTAGAACGAAAAATATAAAGAAATACTGCAGAGATTTTGATAAAATCTTCCCTGAAGTTTCCTTCAAGCTTCACAAAATTCTGATATTTCTAACCAAATCAAGAAGCCAACGTTTCACGTTTTCGTTAAGCTCCTGCAAATAAATACCAACAACAATTTTCGTGTTAATATCGACAAAACTAACTCGCATCCTCAAAGAAATTATCATAGAACAAGAGAATCAGAACTTAAACGCATTTCAAAGGTAGAAGGATCTCGGGATTTACTTCTTTCGAAACTCTGCCGGAAAGACTCCAAAAGGTACCTTTTCTGCCACCATATCATCTTTTCGCATTTAATCTATCATCCATGGATTTTATGCTAGCTTGATCAAACTTCTCTCTGATTTGATTGTTGTGCATGTTGATTTTCCGTTATTGTTGAATCATTTGAGATATATCGTCAAACTAAATACAAAAAAGTAACTGAAAGTTTCAGAGTAGATTGAGATAATGTCGAGCAAAGAGGGTTAGGTTCGATTGAGAGAAGATGGAGGAAGATTCGTTGATAGAATAGAAGAGAAGGACAAAAAAAAGGGGTTTTGTTTGTGTTTTGTTTGTTCATCGTGAGAGAGATGACGTGAAGAGAGGAAGAGAGAGCACGTTTCTTTTTTTTCCTTCTTAATTGATATTTAATCAGAACTTTATTAGGAGTAAATATCATTAAGTGGGATAGCAATAATAATTTTTCTTTTTCCTTCTTCCCTAGGAGCAGCGCCGTGCCTCTCTCTATTTCCTAGGGTTTTCAAACCCTTTCTATTCCCTTTGTCAAACCGGGTAAGGCCTTTTGGGCCTTTTGGCCCAATCTTGCTAGCGTTTTCTTTACATTTATCATTTAAGCCATTTGAATTATGAATAAACAATGTAGTTCAGTTGGTAAAATGTATCCTAGATAATCCAAATGGCCTGAGTTTGATTCCTCCTGTGGGCATTGTGATCGGTGGAAATAGAACTGACTGTTTTGAAATGCTGGTTCGCGAAATGTCGCGGTAAGCAAGAGTCGCCACCGTCTTTTATTTTATCCAACAAGGATAGGACAAAAGCACAGCAAAATTCCTTTTCGAGATGTTTCTCGGTTCGGGAGGTAGATTATAGAAAGGGAAGGTGTTAGCACCCTTTCTATCCGTGGTTATCCACGGGCTCTTAGGTACTTGCTCACTATGTTTTCAAAAATGTTTTGCTTTTCTTGTGTTTGTGGGTTTTGAAAAAGTTTGTTTGAAAACTTCGATTTAACTCTTGTATCAGTCCTCAAGAGTGTATGAAGTGTTTTTGAAAACTTTGTTTTAAAAGTGTAAGTGCGAAAAGTTGTTTTGTTTCGAAAGAGCAAGTACCTGAGAACCTCTACCTACTCAAAAGAAATTAAGCTGTGTAAATGTCCTTTAGACAGTGCTATGCCACTATTAAGAAGTAGGTAGCACAGTCGTTGGAGTTATTCGGGTCAATTCGATTATAGGGACATGTGGTCACCAAAGCAATAGTAGGACGCCTTAGCGGTAACCCTAGTGTCCTAGATCCTTTTTTATCCGAGGCAACTGTTTCGAGGAAACTTGGATCTTTAGACAAGAGGGCGACCTCTAAAACACCCTATACTCAATGACCACGTCGAGGCAACCAAGTGAGGCTTACCCTAAGAGTGGCATGTGCGAGTGTGTCAGGATTCGGTTTAAATTATCTTTGCACATGTTATGGTGAGCTACGTTTTGATTTTATTTTCATACAAGTCTTGTCATGCATAACAGTTAATAATTGTGCGGAAAGTAAATTGCGGAAAGTAAATCTACGCTATTACAAGGCGTCGGGTATTTACATCGCCAAAAACAACCCTTGAAAAATAAATTGTGAGAAAATAAATAAAGCGATGAAAAGGTCCTAATTACGCTATTACATCCTCGGAGCAATTACATAAATAATGATAAAAAATAATATGCGCGAAATAAAATTGCATCGGAGAAGTCCTTAGGGTTTTGACCCTTTTTTGAGAAAGAATAAGTTTTTGGTCCTTTGCATTTAATTAAATATTAAACCTAAAACTAATTAATTAATTAATTAAAAGAAATATTTTTTAGTTTTTTAATGTTTTAATGAAAATAAATAAAAATAGTCAAAAGTTAGAAGAAACCTTAATTCTAATTTATTTTATTTATTGTGAAAAAGTCAAATTTAACCTAATTAACTAAATTAATTACATTAGAATTTATTTACAAAAAATAAAGTGAAATTAATAAATAATAATAATAATAAAATATTTACATTTTTTAGTTTTCTGAATTTTATTGTGAAAAATATTAATTTATGAGTTAATTAAATAATAACAATAATAGTTAATAAAAGAAAATAAAATAAAAAGGAATAATAAACCAGGGGGGTGATGGCCCAATATGGAGGCAAGTTAGCAATTTGAGGCCCAATAAGCTCTTCAGCCACGTTGACCTTTGGGAATTGTCCAGGATGTTGGTTGACTGGGAGTACCATGATCACCATCTTCTGGCCAGTAGATTTGAGTTTGTGGCCACATGGCATGCTGAGGCGTTAGGCACATGGTACACTCCTTTTGGAAATCTGCACACAATCATGTTAAGAAAAATAATATAGGAGTTTTGGGGGACCTGGGAATCGAACCCAGGTCCCAATGATCATTGGCCAACGCACCATCCACTACGCCATTACGCTGCAATTGATAATATAATAACAAGTGAAAATAATATATGCAAACAAATTAATGGACTGAAATTATAAAAAAACGCGCGCCCTTTTGAACTGTCCACTCAGAGGCTTACACGTCCTTCGTCTTCCTCGTTTGTGCCTGTAAAACATGTTAGATAGCGGGGGTTTTTAACCCCCACAAACCACAATTACCAAAAATAGTGAATAGAGCTACAAGCAACATAAATATTTCGCGATGGTGGCTATGTGTTCGTCTGGATTCAACGGTTCCAACCATGGGTCTTAAGAGGCTCAATTTTTCCTGTATTGTAAAGCCCCAAATTCACAGCATAAGAACCCTAGAATTCTTCCATGGCAACTTTCGATTCTGTGCATTATAATCCAATTAGCTTATGCCATTAGCTTCATATGAGTTCTAACAATACAAAACAATCAATAAAACATGTTAATTATGCATGAAATAGCCAATACGATTTTGAACATAAGAAGCAAACCGTGGTTCTGTAACTAGTGATTCTTTGAGCTATGAAGCTGGAAATTGATTGCAAATCGTCCTGGGAACCTCCTGCAGTGTATTGAAATCAACAAATGTCCTTAATTCGCCCTAGAATGCAGAAAATAGTTTTGAGTTTTCTTGAATTTTTTTGAATGTGGTTATGGCTTTTCTGCAGAGATTTCACGTGTGCATGAATAGGGTTAACTTAGGTATATATAAGGGACTGAATTTAGGTCAAATCCTTGAGCAAAGATCCATTGAATAATGATTTGAATATTTGATTGAAAATCAAATATTTTTGAATCTTTTTGATTGAAGAAAGTTGCCATCTTTGGAGTTTTTGATATCCTTGATTGATACACGAAATTGCCAGCATGATTAGGTCATTCTTGCTTCACAAAAAGATTGAAAAACCATATCTTTATATTTTCCTACAATTAAATGAATTAAATGAATTAATATTGATTAAAAATCCAATTAATTAATAAAAAATAAGAAAATAATTCAATTTAAGCTTAATGGGTCGTGCATAGGCCTTGGATAAATTTTCAAGAAGAAATTTGAGGCCCATTAGCAAAAACAAAGTGTTTTGAGCAAAGTTGACTTTTGCAAATTCATAAAAATTTCCCAACTTCTCCAATGCATATCTTGCTCAATTTTGATCATATGAACATGTTCTTGGACATTTTGGAAAGGTCTTGAAGTCCTTTAACCAATGCCTTTAGTCCCATGTCATTTGGATTTACCAATATCAAGTTATGGTCTTTGACTTAAAGTGCATTTTTGTTGACTTTTGAAATTGACCTATAATGTAGAAATTGATAACTTTTTGTGAGAGCATTTCTTGGACTTGGAATGTGAAGATGAGTTGTAGGAAATGTCATCCTCTTCAAAATGAGCATTGGATGGGATTTTTATGATGAACCATGAAAAAGTTATGCCTTGGTCAAAATACAGTTGACTTTTCTACTATTCAAAAATAGTAACTTTTTGCATCTTGATGATTTTTTGAGCCATTCTTGTGGAATCATGATCAAGACTTGATCAAATGATGATTGTGGACTCAAAATAATATGTTGACCAAAATGTTTGACTTTTGACTGCAAAATGACCATTTTACCCCTACAGTTGATTGTGGATCAAATGGAGCTTTTGACTGTGCAAATTGGCATTGTGAGTCTTGAAACTTGGAATGTAGGTGCTTGAGCATGCATATAGGCTTATGAGACTTGATTGAGCCATTGAAAACCCTAAATTCCTTGAAAGAAACAAAACCCTAATTTCAGCTGGCTTAGGAGATGGTTTGACTGTGCAACTCTTTGAGCAATCTTGAACCATTTGAAGATGATTCTTGACAAACCTTGAAGAATATGGGAGGGAAAATTTTGGGGTAAAACAGTTGCCCCTGCTCAATCTTCTTAAACCTGAGGATGTAGATTGGCTTGCATGCCTTTCGTGATCCAAAGGTGGAAGATGATTGAACACTAGAGTGCCCAGAAATTTGCACTCGCATAGTGGAGTATCAGCAATGTGATGGCGGGGATGGGCTTACAGATGCCATTTGGAGAGATGATAGATAGGAGGATGGGCTTATAGATGCCATCTGGAGATGTGATAGAATCTTGTCAGGGATGGGCTTATAGATGCCATCGGGAGATGTGACAGAATCTTGTCGGGGATGGGCTTATAGATGCCATCTGGAGATCGCTTGTTGAATTGTAACTTTGTAAGTTGAAAGAAGGAACCTGTGTAGGGTTGATTCACGATGAGTCCGTGTAAAACTGCATTTTGGAAGGAAGTAAACCTATGTAGGGTTGACTAATGACGAGTCCTTGTGAAACTGCATCTGGAAGGAAGGAAACCTGTGTAGGGTTGACTGATGATGAGTCCGTGTGAAACCGCATCTGGAAGGAAGGAAACCGGTGTATGGTTTCTTGATGACTGCATCTTGAAGAGAGGGAACCTGTGTAGGGTTTCTTGATGACGAGTCCGTGTAAAACTTCATCTTTGGAAAGAGAGAACCTGTGTAGGGTTTCTTGATGACGAGTCCGTGTAAAACTTCATCTTTGGAAAGAGAGAACCTGTGTAGGGTTTCTTGATGACGAGTCCGTGTAAAACTTCATCTTTGGAAAGAGAGAACCTGTGTAGGGTTTCTTGATGACGAGTCAGTGTAAAACTTCGTCTGGAGTTGAGAAGGAACCGGTGTAAGGTTACTTCGGGATAAGTTCGTGTAGAACTTCTGGATGAACCGGGGTAAGGTTACTTTGAGATAAGTTCGTGTAAAACTTCTGGATGAACCGGGGTAAGGTTACTGCGAGATAAGTTCGTGTAAGACTTATGGATGAACCGTGGTAAGGTTACTGCGAGATAAGTTCGTGTAAAACTTCTGGATGAACCGGGGTAAGGTTACTTTGAGATAAGTTCGTGTAAAACTTCTGGATGAACCGGGGTAAGGTTACTTTGAGATAAGTTCGTGTAAAACTTCTGGATGAACCGGGGTAAGGTTACTGTGAGATAAGTTCGTGTAAAACTTCTGGAGGAACCGGGGTAAGGTTACTGTGAGATAAGTTCGTGTAAAACTTCTGGATGAACCGGGGTAAGGTTATTGTGAGATGAGTTCGTGTAAAACTCCTGGATGAACCGGGGTAAGGTTACTTTGAGATAAGTTCGTGTAAAACTTCTGGATGAACCGGGGTAAGGTTACTTTGAGATAAGTTCGTGTGAAACTTTATCTTGGACTGAGGAGGAACCAGTGTAGGGTTGCCTGAGGACGAGTCTGTGTAAAACTTCGTCTTGAAAAGGGGAGGAACCGGTGTAGGGTTGCCTGACGATGAGTCCGTGTAAAACTTCATCTTGGGAATGGGAAGGAACCGGTGTAGGGTTGCCTTATGATGAGTCCGTGTAAAACTTCATCTTGGAAATGGGAAGGAACTGGTGTAGGGTTGCCTCATGATGATAAAGCAGATAATTGTCCTGTCTGGTTTCAGGTATTAACCCATGATCAGTCATCCACAAAATTTTCCTGGCTTGTTACAGGTGTTGATCTGGAACTGCAAAGGTAGGTGGTAATCATGTTTTGATTGACCTTTTCCTGAAAAGGCAAAACGTTAGCTGTATGCAATGTCATGATGCATGAACTGCATGATGTCAAGATGTTCTCAAGAATAAATGAGATTTGTGTTGGATGATGCGTATGCATGTATCATGATGTATGACAATGTGATGTTTATGAATGTATCTTCGTCTGGGAAAATAAATCCTTGACGAATGCCGGGAAGTTCGTTGAATCCTGGGCTGATGTTGAAGAGTAGAGTTCTTCATTTCCGCTGGGGATGATGAACAAAGATGATTGCAAGAATAAACCGGTAGGAGAAGATGACTCCATTAGGGAATAAACCTGGTGAAGAGATTACTCCGCGGGGAATTACTCTGTGGGGAAGAGATACTTCGCTGAGATTTTTAACGATAACTCCGCTGGGGACTCTGTTGATAGGCTCTGTTGGGGAATTTGATGAACTCCGTTGGGGATAGGAAGAATTTCGCTGAGGACGATCTTTCCGTTGCAATTTGCTGAGGATAACCCAGTTAGACTCTGGTGGGGAATAACCTTTGAATATGGCTGGGAGAGATGCTTTTGTACTCTGCAGGGGATAAGCTTCCAGAATCTACCAGGGAGGTGGTTCAACTCTCCTGGGGAAACTTTTTGGACTGAACTGGGGAAATGGACCCACTGGGGTGTCTGTATTCCACCGGGGAACAATCTTATATTTCTGCTGAGGAATATTGAGACTGTCGGAGATGCTTGCTGAGGAATATATTTATACTCTGCTGGAGAATATTAAGATCTTCTGGGGATACCCGACTTCTTTCTAGGGCTGACAGTAGACTAACTCTGCTTGGGGGAGAGTATTGCTGACTTGCTGGAGATGTTGTGCCTTTTTAGGGCTGATGGGAGGCCAACTCTGCTTGGGGAGAGTATTGCTGAATCTTGTCTTACTCTGCGGGGAGTGAAGGTATCTTGGTCATGTTCTTCAGCTGAACTTACCTTTGTACCTGGTGAGCAAAGCAGCTGTACAGTTTGGACAACTCTTATTGCCCCAGCTTCTATGGGAGAAGGTACCTGTGGAGGTCTTGATAACTGCCGATTTGACAAATCTTCTTCTGGTAGGCAAGTGACGAGATGATGGGACATAGTCATATGCTTTGATCCCTAATTTTTGCCTGGACCGCCCTTTCGGGTTTTCAGTCCACCGGGATACCCATTTTTAACCAAGCCGCCTTTTCAGGTTTTCGACTTGCCGGGTGTACAGATTTTTTCATTTTCATCCCTTATTTTTTCCCGAACCCTTTTGGTTCGCCGGGAAGCCCTTATTTTTGCCTAGGTGTGTCGACCTAGCGGGTCTTTGATTATGCATAGTATTTTTTCGACTATGTCCATGCTTTCAGAATGTAGGGAGTTGTCACTGTCAGTAGGGAGTTGTCACTGTCAGTAGTGCTGTGTTGCCATACTACCAGAATATTTTCGTTCGATCATGCAAGATTCGTTGTTGGAAGTCATGTTCAATGCCCCAAGTGATTCAGACAGAGATTTGCCCCAGGCTATTTGGCATCCTTGAGAGATTCCTTGAATCTTGACTTGACTGCCCCAGATGATGGACAACGCTCATGTCGTGCCCCTGGATTGGAAGTGTTTTTCCACTTGAGATAACCCTTTTGTTGAGAAAACTCTTGTTCACTGGATATTCATCGTGCGAATTTCTCTGCTGTTTGAACAAATAGTCATATGCAAACAATGTTATTTTAAGAATGAAAAGCTTATGTCTGTCTTGAAGTTTTTTTAAAAATGCAGTTTGCAATAAAACAGGAAAATTTTGTAAAATATGACGTCAACTCAGGATTTACAGCAAGCCCTATAGGAGTCAAGATACCTTTTGTAACAATATGCTTTCGAACTAACCCATGCTTCAGCTAGGACTTTTAAGGGTTATAACGTGGCCTGGTTCACAGTTTAAGAAACAAAGGATAAAGGCTCAAATTTTTATTTGTACCCATCCGCTTTTCGTGATGTTCTTCGATCCTAAACTCAGCCAATCGCGCGTTAGACCTTGTTTGAGTCTTTGCTCTGATATTCCAGTGATGGTTCGGATGCTGACAGTTTATTTTGAACAGACAGTCATTTCTTTTTGTTGAGGGTTTGCAGGACCTCTTTCTTTTTGATTTCGTTATCCCTATTTTTTGCCTGAACTGTTTCTTTTGTGATTACAGTCAGCGGGATGCCCCAGTTTTGTAAGTCTCCTTCATAGGTTTTGACTTAACGGGCTCTTTTTTTTTTGAGAGAGATAATGACTGCCTGTCCTTACGATTATTCGGAACCATCATTGTCTCTTGTTTTGGAAGGACTTCTTTGATGTCATTTATTGTGCACCTGGATCAACTGAGAAGACTACCCTGCCCCAGGTTATGATTAAGGGTTTTAATTTGTAAAAAGAAAAACTCCAACTTCTTTGGCTCAAAGGGGTTGACGAGGGATTATCTTCCTTATAACTCCACTGTATAGGATTTGAAACAATGCCTGTACCTCATCAGCGGAGTCGGTTCAAAAGCATACTGTAAAGATCGTGGTATCGTTTTCATCATCCTCCCTCAAAAGGCTTAGAATTTTTAATCGAGAGTTGAACATCAAAAAATAAAAGCAATTTTGAATATAGTGAACACAATTACTTCAAAACAGACATGTGTAATGCATTAATGAAATAAGAGAGTTTGACATGATAATTGTTTAAATAAGCAAAGAAAAATACAATATCAGAATTCAAATGAACAAAAATCTCTCAATCCTAGCCATGTTTTGGCAAGGGAGCAGTGATCACATTGGGAGTCTCAGAAGGCTCGAATTCGATCTCCTTAGTGTCAATCATATTCTGGATCTTGTATTTCAGCGCCCAACAATCGTTAGTATCGTTCCCCGGGCTATCGGAATGATACGCACAACTTGCATCTGGGTTATAGTTTGGAGAAGAAGTCTTGGGGTTCGCAGGAGGGTTTATCACCGCAATCAGATTCATCTTCAACATGTGCTGCAGTGCTTGTGACAATGGCATGTTGATGTTGGTGAACTGTCTTTTAGGCTCGTCCAGCCTTCGTTGATTTCACTTTTGCTGTTGTCGGCATGACGCAGAACCAGAGATCAGGACTGCCCCTACGTGTTGGTTACGACGACTCTTTTGACTGTACGCAACATTGGACTCTTTTTTCCCACTGTGAGGCTTTTTATGAGCATCAGAAGGTGTAGCTTCTTGAATCTTCCCGCTTTTAATGCCAGCTTCAATTCTTTCACCAGTCAAGATAAGGTCTGTGAACCCGGTTGAAGAATTCTCGATCAAATGTTTGAAGAACGGACCAGACAGGGTTCCCAAGAACATATCCACAAGTTTATGATCAGTTAAGGGTGGTTGCACCCGTCCAGCAAGGTCTCTCCACTTTTGAGCATATTCTTTAAATCCTTCACCCGTCCCTAGTGACATACCCTAGAGTTGGGTACGCGTAGGAGCGAGGTCGGAATTATACTGGTACTGCTTATTGAACGCAGTAGCCAAGTCCTCCCAGTTACGAATACTGGCTCCATCCAGCTGATAGAACCATTCGAGTTGAGTCCCTGAAAGACTATCCTGGAAGAAATGGATCCACAAATTCTTGTCAGCTGTATAAGGTTGGGTCTTCCTTACGTACGACCGAAGGTGCAGCTTAGGACAGGAAGCTCCGTCGTACTTTGCAAAAGCAGGCGCCTTGAACTTATGGGGAATCACTACCCTAGAGGATAAGCCTAGGTCTCCAAAGTCCAACCCGGGCACATGTTGAATCTCCATAGCACTTAAGCGGTCCTCCAGCTGTTTGTACCTGTCCTCAGTAGGAGGATACTGTTCATCATTATAATCCGTCTCGTTGTCGGAGACCACGTGACTAGGAACCCTTCTCTCTTGGGGACTGTCCTTGCCTACAGATGAGGTAGTCAGCTCAGCCTCATTCTGTAATCCATTCCCAGATCTGCGTCTAGTGTTGAACAAAACAGTCCTCTTCTTCTTCTTCTTCCTCTCTTTCAGAATCAGAGTCTTCAAATCCTATTGACCCTGGGCTAGGCTCATAACCAACTCTTGAAACTGGGCATTCTGGGCCTGGAGGGCCTTGATAGCTTGTTTAGCGGAAGGCTCAGTAGACATGATGATTGCTGAAATAAACAGCGAAGAAGATAAGTGACCTGTAATGGTACCTGTAATGTAATGATATGTATGATATGCATGCGATGTTTTCAAGGATCTCGTGGGGTAAACAAAGAAACTTGTTAGAATTTGAATTCGGTAGCTTGATTGAAGGAACTTCATGGTGTTGAGAGTCCTTCTTCAAGAGTTAGGCTCACCATAGCGAGTGGGTCATAGCCCCTGACTCAAGTTATCATGTTTTGATCTCCAAACAACCTTGGCTAGAGGAAAATAAATCCCCCTTGCCCCTTGCTAGACATTTGGTTCATCATGACCTGCATCGCAAACCCTTGAGATCCTTTAAATGGGTTAGTCCTTATGCAGGATGTATGTAATGTTATGATGTTATGATGTGTATGCTATGCGTGAAGTGATGTAAGTAAGCCCTGCAATGAGTCCAAATTATTGGATAAGGACTGTAAGCAAAAACCTGCAAGGAACCTATGTTGTTAGATAACAAGTATGTACAAGTAGTTCAAGTTTGAAAGCACACAAGTCACACAAAGAGCCCTTAGATTTTAGGCTAGCATGGAGTTTAGGTAGTACCCTCTTGAAGTTAGTTGGCTCAAAACCTGTCCTATGAATAGTAACCGGGTTCTAAGGAGCTCAATATCATTGGATTGTTTTCTATGTTCATTGTTTTGATTTAGCCACTTAACTGGCGACCAAAATATTCCAAGAAAACAACCCTCAATGAGTGTAGTATCGAGTATCTACCAACTTCGGACTGCACCAAAGTCGGTCATCTCACTACCCCTAAAGAGGCCAGGATGGTCAAGTAAGGTTCTTAAGATCAGTTGATGCTTCACGACACCACGCGGCGGCCCCGTACTCTCCTTGACTTGACTCAAGGGTTACCGGTACTCACCAAAGTGCCACATCAATGTAGAAACTGCTTCAACCATGTTGGTATACCCCGCACAGTTCCCTCACAGTTTGTTGCTACTTCTAAAAGGGTATCCCCAGATCCGGGTTAGGATCTATAAAACTCCGATACAAGCCCACAATATTAAAGCATTCAAGGCATACAATTGAAAACATGGTGATCTAATCCTAAGGTACACCTCACTTATTAATATATCCCCACCAGAGTCGCCAGTTCTGTAATCGGTGGAAATAGAACTGACTGTTTTAAAATGCTGGTTCGCGAAATGTCGCGGTAAACAAGAGTCGCCACCGTCTTTTATTTTCTCCAACAAGGAAAGGAAAAAAGCACAACAAAATTCCTTTTCGAGATGTTTCTCGATTCGGGAGGTAGATTATAGAAAGGGAAGGTGTTAGCACCCTTTCTATCTGTGGTTATCCACGGGCTCTTAGGTACTTGCTCATTATGTTTTCAAAAATGTTTTGCTTTTCTTGTGTTTGTGGGTTTTGAAAAAGTTTGTTTGAAAACTTCGATTTAACTCTTGTATCAGTCCTCAAGAGTGTATGAAGTGTTTTTGAAAACATTGTTTTAAAAGTGTAAGTGCGAAAAGTTGTTTTGTTTCGAAAGAGCAAGTACCTGAGAACCTCTACCTACTCAAAAGAAATTAAGCTGTGTAAATGTCCTTTAGACAGTGCTATCCCACTATTGAGAAGTAGGTAGCACCGTCGTTGGAGTTATTCGGGTCAATTCGATTATATGGACATGTGGTCACCAAAGCAATAGTAGGACGCCTTAGCGGTAACCCTAGTGTCCTAGATCCTTTTTTATCCGAGGCAACCGTTTCGATGCAACTTGGATCTTTAGACAAGAGGGCGACCTCTAAAACACCCTATACTCAATGACCACGTCGAGGCAACCAAGTGAGGCGTACCCAAAGAGTGGCATGTGCGAGTGTGTCAGGATTCGGTTTAAATTATCTTTGCACATGTTATGGTGAGCTACGTTTTGATTTTATTTTCATACAAGTCTTGTCATGCATAACAGTTAATAATTGTGCGGAAAGTAAATTGCGGAAAGTAAATCTACGCTATTACAAGGCGTCGGGTATTTACATCGCCAAAAACAACCCTTGAAAAATAAATTGCGAGAAAATAAATAAAGTGATAAAAAGGTCCTAATTACGCTATTACATCCTCGGAGCAATTACATAAATAATGATCAAAAATAATATGCGCGAAATAAAATTGCATCGGAGAAGTCCTTAGGGTTTTGACCCTTTTTTGAGAAAGAATGAGTTTTTGGTCCTTTGCATTTAATTAAATATTAAACCTAAAACTAATTAATTAATTAATTAAAAGAAATATGTTTTAGTTTTTTAATGTTTTAATGAAAATAAATAAAAATAGTCAAAAGTTAGAAGAAACCCTAATTCTAATTTATTTTATTTATTGTGAAAAAGTCAAATTTAACCTAATTAACTAAATTAATTACATTAGAATTTATTTACAAAAAATAAAGTGAAATTAATAAATAATAATAATAATAAAATATTTACATTTTTTAGTTTTCTGAATTTTATTGTGAAAAATATTAACTTATGAGTTAATTAAATAATAACAATAATAGTTAATAAAAGAAAATAAAATAAAAAGGAATAATAAACCAGGGGGGTGATGGCCCAATATGGAGGCAAGTTAGTAATTTGAGGCCCAATAAGCTCTTCAGCCACGTTGACCTTTGGGAATTGTCCAGGATGTTGGTTGACTGGGAGTACCATGATCACCATCTTCTGGCCAGTAGATTTGAGTTTGTGGCCACATGGCATGCTGAGACGTGAGGCACATGGTACACTCCTTTTGGAAATCTGCACACAATCATGTTAAGAAAAATAATATAGGAGTTTTGGGGGACCTGGGAATCGAACCCAGGTCCCAATGATCATTGGCCAACGCACCATCCACTACGCCATTACGCTGCAATTGATAATATAATAACAAGTGAAAATAATATATGCAAACAAATTAATGGACTGAAATTATAAAAAAACGCGCGCCCTTTTGAACTGTCCACTCAGAGGCTTACACGTCCTTCGTCTTCCTCGTTTGTGCCTGTAAAACATGTTAGATAGCTGGGGTTTTTAACCCCCACAAACCACAATGACCAAAAATAGTGAATAGAGCTACAAGCAACATAAATATTTCGCGATGGTGGCTATGTGTTCGTCTGGATTCAACGGTTCCAACCATGGGTCTTAAGAGGCTCAATTTTTCCTGTACTGTAAAGCCCCAAATTCACAGCATAAGAACCCTAGAATTCTTCCATGGCAACTTTCGATTTTGTGCATTATAATCCAATTAGCTTATGACATTAGCTTCATATGAGTTCTAACAATACAAAACAATCAATAAAACATGTTAATTATGCATGAAATAGCCAATATGATTTTGAACATAAGAAGCAAACCGTGGTTCTGTAACTAGTGATTCTTTGAGCTATGAAGCTGGAAATTGATTGCAAATCGTCCTGGGAACCTCCTGCAGTGTATTGAAATCAATAAATGTCCTTAATTCGCCCTAGAATGCAGAAAATAGTTTTGAGTTTTCTTGAATTTTTTTGAATGTGGTTATGGCTTTTCTGCAGAGATTTCATGTGTGCATGAATAGGGTTAGCTTAGGTATATATAAGGGACTGAACTTAGGTCAAATCCTTGAGCAAAGATCCATTGAATAATGATTTGAATATTTGATTGAAAATCAAATATTTTTGAATCTTTTTGATTGAAGAAAGTTGCCATCTTTGGAGTTTTTGATATCCTTGATTGATACACAAAATTGCCAGCATGATTAGGTCATTCTTGCTTCACAAAAAGATTGAAAAACCATATCTTTATATTTTCCTACAATTAAATGAATTAAATGAATTAATATTGATTAAAAATCCAATTAATTAATAAAAAATAAGAAAATAATTCAATTTAAGCTTAATGGGTCGTGCATAGGCCTAGTATAAAGTTTCAAGAAGAAATTTGAGGCCCATTAGCAAAAACAAAGTGTTTTGAGCAAAGTTGACTTTTGCAAATTCATAAAAATTTCCCAACTTCTCCAATGCATATCTTGCTCAATTTTGATTATATGAACATGTTCTTGGACATTTTGGAAAGGTCTTGAAGTCCTTTAACCAATGCTTTTGGTCCCATGTCATTTAGAGTTACCAATATCAAGTTATGGTCTTTGAGTTAAAGTGCATTTTTGTTGACTTTTGAAATTGACCTATAATGTAGAAATTGATAACTTTTTGTGAGAGCATTTCTTAGACTTGGAATGTGAAGATGAGTTGTAGGAAATGTCATCCCCTTCAAAATGAGCATTGGATGGGATTTTTCTGATGAACCATGAAAAAATTATGCCTTGGTCAAAATACAGTTGACTTTTCTACTGTCCAAAAATAGTAACTTTTTGCATCTTGATGATTTTTTGAGCCATTCTTGTGGAATCATGATCAAGACTTGATCAAATGATGATTGTGGACTCAAAATAAGATGTTGACCAAATTTTTTGACTTTTGACTGCAAAATGACCATTTTACCCCTACAGTTGATTGTGGATCAAATGGAGCTTTTGATTGTGCAAATTGGCATTGTGAGTCTTGAAACTTGGCATGTAGGTGCTTGAGCATGCATATAGGCTTATGAGACTTGATTGAGCCATTGAAAATCCTAAATTCCTTGAAAGAAACAAAACCCTAATTTCAACTGGCTTAGGAGATGGTTTGACTGTGCAACTCTTTGAGCAATCTTGAACCATTTGAAGATGATTCTTGACAAACCTTGAAGAATATGAGAGGGAAAATTTTGGGGTACAACAAGCATTTTTGTTTTATTTCTTTCAACTTTATCTTTTGACTTATATTTTTAGTTTTAATAAAATACTTCAACTAACCTTAAAGAACATACTTTTTTTTATATACATAATTAATTAATCCAAACTTTGTGATTATTTTTTATCAACTTCTCTTTTTCTTTAAAAAAATAAAATTTGTTGTAGATAAAATTATTAAGTAATGTACATATAACAAAACACTAAAAAATAGTAGAATTTAATTTTTATCCTTCTTTAGATTTTATTTAAGTAAGTAAAAATACAAAAATAATACATATAATTTAATAAATTATTTTATTTTATTTTTAGAATAGGTTTTACTTTCCTTTTTTCAAGTAAAAAATACCAAATTTTTTATACTTTGTCAATTAATTTTTATTTCATAGACTGTTATAATTTTAATTAATCGCTCAAATTCGATTTGGTTGTATTGTTTGCTATTTGGACCCTTTTTATCGCATTTGACTCATCCCCATTTGTAAAAATTATACCCTCATTCCCGAACACTTTGTAATAGCGTAGAATTTCAATTCCCGCAATTTACTGTTTTCCTTATACTGTATAGTAATTAGGCGTGTATGGCAAGATTTCAAAAAACCAATCGCTAGATAACCTAATAAAAGAATAAAACAACTTGAAACCAACACACTTTTCACACGCGCACCTCTAGGGTAACCTCGCTCGTTGCCTCAGAAATACATTCATGTCCCTCGAATATGGGATGCTTTAGCAATGACCCTTCGATAAAAAAGACCGTAGTCCCTCGATGAACCTCGACGTTGCCTTCGATAAAACGATCTCGTCCCTTACGAAAATTGTTAAAGCGTCTCATAAGTTGCCTTCGATGACTGTAAAATTGACCCGCACCTGTCCCTTCACATCCAATGATGGGGCTTCTTACCAAATTAATGGTAATATAGCAACATTAAAAGGAGGAAGAAAATAAAAATTGAAAACCTTTCGAGTAGATAGATTCGCTCCTAGTTACTCGCTTGCTCACGATACAAACATTTTTACACCTACACTTTCATTTTAAAACATTTTCAAAAGACAAAAAAATTTGCATACGTTCTTATAGAGACGAGAACCATTGCAAAACATCTTTTCAAAACACTTTCCGAAACACAATTCACAAACACATCTTTGAACCACTTTTCGAAACAAAACTTTGTACGCGTTCTTATAGAAACGAGGACCATTACAAAGAGATTTTTCAAAATACTTTCAAAGCCCACACCACAAGCACACTGTCAAATGAAATCAAGTGATCTAAACGAGTAACTAAGAGCCCATGGAAAACCATGGATGAAAAGGGTGCTAATACCTTCCCTTTTCATAATCTACCCCCCGAACCCGAGAAATAATCTCGAAAGGTCTTTCCTGTGCTTTTTTACCTTTCCTTTGGATAAAAGAAAAGTCAGTGGCGACTCTTGCTATCCGCACAAATGCGATCGAAACGAAAACATCAAGTCAGTTCTCCCATCGTATCACAGAACTGGCGACTCTACTGGAGAAAAAACTATAAAAAGTGGGGTTACCTTAGGGTTAGATCACCTTTACTCGCTTTCATTATTTGATTTGTGTGATTGACATTTAGTTCTTTGTATTGGGCTTGCTTTGATCCTCCACCTGGATCTGGGGCACCTTTTTAGGTAAATAGCAATAGATTGTGGAGACTGTACAGCATAGACCGATATGGTTGAAACAATGGCTATATTAGTGTGACGCATTTGTGGGTACCGGTATCCCTCGTGGTAAATCGAGGAGAATACGGGGCTGCTGAGTGGTGTCATGAAGCACTAATTGACCTTAGAACCCTAATTGAACAAACTTGGCCATTATGACGTAGTGAGGTAATCGATTTCGGTGTAAAGCTGAAAACTGGTTGACACTCGATACTACACTCATTGAGGCTAGACTTTTGGGATATCTCGGCCGCAAGAAAAGATTGTTGTGCTGAGACAATGCCTAAGGGAAAGGTCGGTGATATTGAGATCTTTTAGAACCCGATCATTATTTCTAGGACAGGTTGAGCCAACTAGACTTCAAGAGGTTACTTACCTACAAAACTCATGCAAGCCTAAAACATAGGGATCTGTTTGTTGTATTTGTATATGTTAGCTTGTACATAAACATCATCAACATCATATGCATACTCACTAACCATTTCAAGGATTTAGAAATTTATCTTTGTTTTTGTTTTGTAGGACATGAATCCTCTCCGAAGAAACACCATCTGAATCAGTTTTGTGAAAGCACATCCTCAACTTCAAGAGCTAGCTTCAAGAGTGCCCGAGGATTCTCCTTTTACCAAGAAGTATGGTCGACTCCTCAGTGTGGCTGCATCCAACTTCCAAGAAGATATGATGTGTGTACTATTCCAATTCTTTGATCCCGTACATCATTGTTTCACTTTCCCGGACTATTAGTTGGTACCTACACTGGAAGAGTTCTCTCTAATCTTAGGGGTGCCCGTGCTTAATCAGATACCGTTCACCGGTCTAGAAGGGATTCCAAAACCTGAAGTCATCGCCGAAGCTTTACATGTGAAGAGGGCTGACGTCATAGCCAATTGGGAGACGAGAAGTGGGGTTAAAGGTTTTTTATCTAAGTTTCTATTGGAAAAATCTCGTTCATTCTGGGATGACATGGATTTCCAAGCTTTCGAAGACGTGCTAGCTCTCCTCGTTTATGGTTTGGTTCTATTTCCCAATTCGGACCAATTCATAGACGTTAATGCCATCAAAGTCTTTCTCTCTCGCAATCCTATACCCACCTTACTAGGAGACATCTTGCATTGCCTTCATACCCGCACCATGAAGAAAAGAGGTACCCTTTTGTGTTGTATCCCCCTAATCGCTAAGTGGTTCACTTCACACCTGCCTCAGTCAACATTGAAGAACGAGCAAAGATTGACTTGGTCTCAAAGGATGATGTCTCTCACCCACTCTGATATCCGCTGGTGCTCGAGATCCTTGGAAGATATGTCTATCATTGACCGCTGCGGGGAGTTCCCCAATGTACCTCTGCTAGGTATTAGGGGAGTGTTGTACCCCAAAATTTGCCCTCCCTTTTTCACAAGAAATCACAGCTTCGGGTTTTCCCTAATTTTTCAGATTGGCTCAAGAATCAGTCAAACAAACTTTTCTTATCAGTCAAACAAAATTAGGGTCTCCATTGATTTTGAATCAGTCAAACAGATTATTAGGGTTTCTATTGATTTGGTTGAGTTTGGCTCAGGGTTTGATCAAGCAGACATTTCTTTGACAGTAAATCCAAAATTAGGGTTTGCACACGCATTCTCAGAAGAATTTGAATCCACAGTATTTCAATTGACCGTCACATTGTTTTACGTTTGTTCAAGATTGTTGTTTATTTCTCAAAACCTAAACATCTGGGCTAAGAGCTGAGGCTTTTGATTTGAAAGGTTGGAGCGTTGGTTTGATCAGTGAAGTGAAAGGCGTATGGACGTTTGTTTGTTTAAACTGTGCAATGCATATGGTTAACTGGAACGTCGGGCGTATGGTGGTTAATGCAAGGTTGTGAGACTGCAACGTTTGTTGATTATTTATTTTATCTGAGTTACAATTATTAGGATGTGTTTCCAATTATTTTAATTCGAGAAATTTAAATAATTAAATAGACAGTGCAAAAGAGATGAGAAATATCTGACAAAGATTTTTTATTTATTTTTAATTGTTGTTACAAATGTTATTTGAAATACTGTAAATTTATTTACAATATTTACAATGATATTTATTACAAATAATTGAAAAGAAAATAAATCTATATCCTAAGTCTCTTGAAGTATTCATCTTCTACTATTGTTTCCCTTACCTCAACTGGTATTTACCTGCAAAGACAGAAAAAGAAATCAGTGCAGATGAATTAAAAAGGCATTTTCAGGCAGATAAATTAAAAACTCATCATTAAAGATTGTTTGCCGAAATCAGATTTTTTGGTTTTCATCATGTTTTACTCGTCCTCTTTGCAAATCACAAGAATATTTATCTTCTTGGTTCACAAAGAGGAAAGTAAAATTATCCTTTGCAAGCATACAATCAAACACAAAGAAGGCACAAGGCTGCATAAAAAGTACACCAAGTTGTACAATGGCAAACTGAAATGCCAAACCAAGTTGCACAAATTGTCAACTAGATTGCAATGTCAAGCAAAGCAAACCAAGTTGCATAAAGGCAAACCAAGCTGTCAAAAAGCTGTCACACAAGCTGTCAAAGTACCCAAGTTATCAAACTGTCAATGCAGAAAATAAGAAAGTACAGAATGCAGAGGAAAACCAAGTTGCAAGCATGCAATTTTTCATCATTTTCCAGGCCAACAACTTTTCAGAATAAAAAGATACTAAGCAATAAAATATGCTTTTTTGATAGAGAGAGAAAGAGAGAGTGAAGCAGGTTTGCAGTTTGGCAGGCTTAAAGAATAGATAAATATAACAAGCTAAGAGTTACAAAAAGAGGAGAACAGAAAGAGGGCAGTTCAAAAGAGAGAACACAGAGAGAACCACAAACTGAACTGCAAGCAAAACCTGCAAGTGATAAAACCTGCAAACTGCTTGTAAACACAACATCATAGCCTATCAAAAGCAAAACCTACAAGTTTATCACAAGCCTTCAAGCATAACAGCAAGCCTGCCTGTATCCAAACCTGCCTTACAAAGGAAACCAAAACTCCAAACCTGTTTTACAAATACCAAGCCTAAGGCACAACAAGCCTCCAGGGCCTGCATAACCTCAAAACAAACTGTATCCACCTGCCTCAAGAAATAACAAACAACAGAAGCAGAGCCTGTTTCAAAGCCTTCAGAACCAAAAACACACAACAAAAAAACCAGTTCAAACTACAGAACACCAACCTGCCTTCCTTACCAAACAAGCAAGTTTAAAACTTGCAAAACCACAAACAAGCAAGCACAACAAGCCTTCCTAAAAACCTGTCAAAACCAAAACTCAAAAAAATCCAAACCAAGTCCACAACAATAACAACAAGCAATCTCAAAACAAGAGTTCATCACAGAATCATCATAAGCCAAATCAACAGCAGCAATAACAAGCATCTCAGAATGAAATTCATCATAGAATAAGCAAGATATTCAAAAAGAAGAACATATCAAAAATAAATCTCAGAACAAAAGCTTATCATTGAGAATCAAAAAAGCCCAAGAGAGGAAGAAAGTCAAAAGCTAGTGAAATAGGGTTTTCAGAACGAAGCTCATCACAAAACAGTTCAAAGCTAAAGATAAAAATACCAGGAAGCAAGCTCTTTCCATCACGTGCCTCCCTTCTCCGGCCACCTGAGAGCGCCGCCGCCCAACCTTCCACCTCCTCTCCAGAAATAAAACCCCAAGGTATCAATTTCCTTTTTCTGCATCTCACATCACAAACATAAAAAATCAAAGATCAAAACATGTAAAAAGCTAAAACATGCACGAATCTAAAAACCCTAAAACGCATTAAGAAGAAAATCAGTACCTTTTTCATCTCCCTGAGCAATCGTGGAGAGAGGAGAGTGGAGGCATCGCTCTGGTAGCCTAAAGAGAGGAGGAGACATCAGAAGCTCTGTTTGAGAACGATGAAGAAGCGGAGAAGATGAGAGGAGAGCGGCGCCATTTTAAACTGAAAATCTAGGTTCTGAACAAACCATTGCAAACCCTAACAAAAACATTGTGTGCCGTTTGGGCCTGCCCCATACACAAAACCCTTAAGCCCAATTGCAAACTGGCGCCACACCCTTTTTTTTTAGTCTGTTTTGTTTTGTTATTTAGGCCAAACATATAACCTAAAGCCCATATAATTTCCTTTTTATATTTTTTGAAAACCAATACTCTTTTATTTTTACATTTTTCATTATCTAATTCTTTTTATATATTACCTTTTTGTATAAAATTTTATTAGTAATTTTCATTACCTCTAAAACTTAAAATATATAAATATTAGATTTTTTCAAGTTAAAATATTCTTTCTTTAAAAACTTTTTGTTTATATAAAACTAGCAAAAATATAAAAATAATAATGAACACTTAATTTTCATTTGATCATTTGTAAATAATCATATGCATCATACAATACTTTTGATTCTCTTTGATTCTTATACCTTGTTATATTTTTACATTGAGAATGCGGCGATTCGATTTGGTTGTAAATATAATATTTGGACATTACTATTCTGATAAGACTCATCCCCATTTGTAAACATTTGTACCCCCATCCCCGGATACTTATTTGTAATAGCTTAGATTTTAAATTCCCGCAATTTATCGCTTTCCATATACTGTATAGTAATTAGGGTTTGCATGCGAAGATTCAAAATCAACCGCTAGATAACCTAACACAAAGATAAATGCATGAAAATCAATACACAATTCACACTTACACCTCTAGGGTAACCTCGCTTGTTGCCTCGAAAAATGCAATCATGTCCCTCGAGTATGAGACACTCTAGCCAAATGCCCCTTCGATAAACAAAGATCGTTAGTCCCTCGATGACCCTCGATGTTGCCTTCGATAAAACGATCTCGTCCCTTACAAAATTGCTAGAGCGTCTCACAAGTTGCCTTCAATGATTGTATACGATGACCCGCGCCTGTCCCGTTTAACATCCTAACGCAAGGTTGTTCATCAAACACAATGGTGAAACAACACTGTTAAAAGGGTCAAAAACATAAGAAAAATCTTTGAGTAAAATGGGGTAGACAACTCCTAGTTACTTGATCAAAAATCTTGCAAAACATCCTTGCCATTTTTCAAACACACATCACAACACAACTTCAAAAAACAACTTTCAAAATATTGAATTATCTTTTCAAAAAGACACACACCTTTGTATATATTCAAACAAGAATCATTACAAAGGTTGCCTAGACAAGGCATCTTTTTCAAAACATTTTCAAAACCACACACACAAAGCACCATTTCAAACAATTGAAAAGCAAAGGCAAGTGATCTAAAACAAGTAGCTAAGAGCCCTTGGATAACCATGGATGAAAAGGGTGCTAGCACCTTCCCTTTTCATAATCTACCCCCCGAACCCACAAAAACATCTCAAAGGTCTTTCCTGTGCTTTTTGACCTTTCCTTAGGATAAAATAAAAAGTCGGTGGCGACGGCGACTCTTGCTAAACCGGAACAAGTGCGAAAACAAACGCAAATCCCAAGTCAATTCTCCCACCGTATCACAGAACTAGAGACTCTGCTGGGGACTTTTCTAAAAGTGGGGTTACCTTAGGGTTATTAGATTACCTTTACATGCTTACTTTAATTGCTTTGATTGATTTACTTTTTGGGTTCCTTGTTTGGGTTTGTTGTAAATCCTACACCCAGATTTGGGTGCACCTTTTTAGGTAAATAACAATAAACTATGAGGGAACTGTGCGGGGTATACCGACATGGTTGAAGCAGTAGCTATGTTAGTGTGACATATTTGTGGGTACCGGTAGCCCTTGAGTAGTCAAGGAGAATACGGGGCCGCTGAGCGATGTCATGAAGCACTAACGAACTCTTAGAACCTTACTTGACCATCTTGGCCTTTTTAGGGGTAGTGAGATGACCGACTTTGGTGCAGTCCGAAGTTGGTAGATACTCGATACTACGTTCATTGGGGATTGTTTTCTTGGAATATTTTGGTCGCCAGTTAAGTGGCTAAACCAAAACAATGAACATAGAAAATAATCCAATGATATTGAGCTCCTTAGAACCCGGTTTCTATTTTAGGACAGGTTGAGCCAACTAACTTCAAGAGGGTACTTACCTACAAACCCCATGCAAGCCTAAACCTAAGGACTTGTTTGCTTTGTGTGAATATGACTGTCTGTATATACACTTGCCTACTTTTGCATACATATACATAACATCATAACATCATACCATAGCATTTTTTCAATAACCATTTCAAGGATCTAGAGGGTCTTTTGATGCAGGGTCACGTTGAACCAGACGTCTACCAAAGGGCAAGAGGGTTTTCCTCTGAACAAATGCCATCAAAGATCAAGTGCAACAACTTGAATCAGGGGCTATGACCCACTTGACATGGTGAGCTTGATTCTCGGGGAAAGACATCCACCAGTACAAAGTTCTCCAATTAAAGATGTTGATCAAAGTTCAACCTCTAACATTTTTCTTGTGTTTACCCCAGGAGATTCTTGAAAACATGCATCCACATATCATGCATTGTATCATAACAGGTTTTCCTTTTCAGGTTTCCTTATTCTCCTACTGTTTATTTCAGTAGAGATGACTCTAGAGAGGACCGTCAAAGATATCGAGGATCAAAATGCTCAACTTCAAGAAATGTTCTTGAACCTGTCCCAGGGGCAAGAAGAAGTGAAAGCTCTCCTCACAAGGGGCATGGTCCTAGGGAATTCAAGCAGTGTCAGGAATGATCAGTTGGAGGAACTGCAGTTTGAGCTGGCAACAATGAAGATCCAGATGATGGGACAACTGGTGGGCCAGATGGCTCTCATTCAAGACATGGCTCAAAGACAAGAAGAGCTCAGAGTTCTCGTCAACAAACTGCTTCGAGACGACCAAGTGGGGCAAACACCTAAGGTTGAAGATCAAGTCATCATTCGACCCCCTTTGAGACAAGAAGACAAGGGAAAAGCTCCCCAACTTGCTTCAGGGTTACAAACCCAACAACAACCTCGTCAGCGCCAACAGAGTAATCGGCGTAAGAAAAATACGTCTGGAAGACATTTCTCTGAGACTGACATACCATCATCTCTAATACTGAAATGCTTGTTGGAGGTCAACCTGCTTTCTTTTAGGGATCCTATTCGGAAGCCCAATACCTCTACTCCTAGCTATCACCCCGACGCGTTTTGTGTATACCACTCCCGTAGTCCTGGACATGACACCGACGACTGTTGGGCTTTGAAAAACAAGATCCAAGACTTGATCGACGAAGGAGTGCTGGAATTCATGCCGGATGGCGAGATGAAAATCTTCCGCTAAGGGTTCTCCACCTGAAATGACAAAGCTCGAACTGAGAGACTTTTGTTCCATTTGAATTTTCAAGTTGTAATTTATTTTGTTATTTAAACAATTATCTGTTGATGTCAAACTTTGTTTCATTAATGCATTGCATATGTTTGTCTTGAATTCATCCATTCGTTTTCACTATTCTTGTGCTTTCTTTATGATATTTAACTCTTGATAAAAAGCTACAAGCCTTTAGAGGGAGGATGACGAAACAATACCATAATCTCATACAGTATGCTTTTGAACAGACCTTGCTGACGATGTACATGCGTTTCTTTCAAATCCTAAACACTGGAGTTATAAGGAAGATAATCCCTAGTCAACCCCTTCGAGCCAAAGAAGTAGGAGTTTTCTATTTTAAACACAAATTAAAACCTTTGATTAAACCTGGGGCAGGGTAGTCTCTCAGTTAATTCAAAAAAAAAAGATGCGCATTGAAGTCGCAAACTCTCAGTTCATAATATAATGAACGACATCAAAAGCGCTCCTCTGGAATCAAAAGACAGTGGGGGTTCCTTATCGCATAGGCAGTCAATCTCTCAAAAGAGAAAAGCCCACTGAGCCAAAACCTATAAAGGAGGCTTAAGAAAGCTGGGGCATCCCGCTGACTGTAATCTCGAAAACAGGAACAGTCAGGAAAAAGTTAGGGATAACGAATCAAAAGAAAGAGGTCATTATAAAGCCTCAATAACATGAAAAATGTTGCAAAAATAATGAATGCCTTCCAAAATTCAACTGATGTGAACCATCACCAAAAAGTCGTTCCAAACTCGAATAGAGTTCGACGTACAATTAACTGAGTTTAGGACTGAAGGACATCACAAAGAGCGGGTGGGTACAAATATACTTTGAGCCTTTATCCTTTTTTTCTTAAACCGTGAACCAAGCCACGTTACAACCCTTTAAAAAGTCCTAATTGAAGCATGGGTTAGTTCGAAAGCATACTGTTACAAAAGGTATCCTGACTCCTGTAAGGCTTTGCTCTAAATCTTGTGTTGAATTTGTCTTATAAAAAGTTTTCTGCTAAAAAATGCATTTTTCAAAACTTCGAGACAAGCATAAACTTTGCATTATTTGAATATCGTTGTTTGCACATGGTTTACTTGTTTAACAGTGAAGAAATGCATACAGTGAATGTTCGGAGGAACGAAAGCTCTCTCGGTGAGTAAAATCACTTCAAGTGGGATGATACTCCCGTTGCAAAAATCTCCCGTCAACAAAAAGAGACTTGGTTTGGTATTGTCCAACAAATCTGGGGAAGTCCAGTCAAGACTTCAACAAATCTTTCAAAGTCCATTAAATCTGGGGCAGTCCAGTCAAGATTTCAACAAATCTTTCAAAGTCCATTAAACCTGGGGAAGTCCAGTCAAGATTTTAAGAAATCTCTCAACTCCAAGATACAGTCCAGATATGCTCCAGACACGGTTTCCATTCTGTCACTCATTCAGATCCCAGTTACAGTTTCAGATACACTCTAGACACGGAAGTCATTCTGCTACTCATACAAATCTCAAATTCCAAGATACAGTCCAGATATGCTCCAAACACGGTTGCCATTCTGTCACTTATTCAGATCCCAATTACAGTTTCAGATACACTCCAGACACGAAAGTCATTATGCTACTCATACAAATCTAAAATTCCAAGATACAGTTCAAATATGCTCCAAACACGGTTGCCATTCTGTCACTCATTCAGATCCCAGTTACAGTTTCAGATACACTCCAGACACGGAAGTCATTCTGCTACTCATACAGATCTCAACTTCCGATACAGTTCAGATACGCTCCAGACACGGTTGCCATTCTGTCACTCATTCAGAATTTATCCTCAGCCCAGAGATGCTCCAAACGCAGATACCTTCCTGCTTCTCATCTTTTCACCTATAACATACAACTCAACTTTCTGATATCCCCAACAGAGTAAAGATTCTTATTCTTAAAGTGGAATACGACCTAAACCTGAACTTCTTCCAGACAGGAATAAGCTTTTCCCAGAGTCCTGAGTTTTTACTCTCCAACAGGTTAGCCACTCCGCAACAGTATGGCTATTCCCCACTAAATTCTTATTCCCCAAGTAGAATGAAGACTCTCATTCTCAGCTCCTCACAGAGTATTCAAATCTCCTCAAAACAAGGATCCCCAGTAGATTGGCATACAACCCAAACTCCTGATTCCCCAACAGTGGTCCCATGACTTCTCATTTTCAAGGATCAAAGGATTTTCAATCCCCAGCGGAAGTCAAGGATTTATTTTCCCCGACAGCGGTCAAAGATTTTATTATCTCCAGCTATCCAGGATTTATCTTCCTCAACAAGACAGCTCATCAGCCTACATGTGCATACATCACGTTCATAAATCATGAGCATTGACAAAACACATATATTGCATCATGCATTTCATGCAACATAACTTTGTGTTTCAACTAACAATTTACCTTTTTCAGCAAAAGGTCGACAACAACTTTTTTTAAGTTCCAGATTAACACCTGTAACAAACCAGGACAGCTATCTACTTGACCATCATAAGGCAACCCTACACCGGTTCCTTCTCAGATTCAGATGCAGTTTTACACAGACTCATCATGAAGCAACCCTACACCGGTTCCTTCTCAAATTCAGATGAAGTTTTACACGGACTCATCATGAAGCAACCCTACACCGGTTCCTTCTCAAATTCAGATGAAGTTTTACACTGACTCATCATAAAGCAACTCTACACAGGTTCCTTTTCAGGAAATTTCAAATGAAGTTCTACACGGACTGATCACTATTCAAATTCAACTTCCAAAAATAGTTTACGGATTCTCCAAACACGGATGTTAATCTATCGCTTGTTCAGATTCAACCTTTGAAAATAGTTTACGGATGCTTCCCAACATGGATGCTGATCTATGGCTTATTCAACTTCAACTTCTGAAAACAGTTTACGGATTCTCCAAACATGGATGTCAATCTATTGCTTATTCAGACCCCCAGTTCAGAGATGTTCCAAACATGGATACCTTTCTGATACTCACCCATTCACCAACGACATACAGTTAAGCAAACATTCTTGGATGGCATCTTTTAAGCCCATCTCCAGTAAGACTTCTTTCACACCTCCAGATGGCATCTTTAAGCCCATCTCCGACAAGATTCTATCACATCTCCAAATGGCATCTTTAAGCCCATTCCCTCAACTACGATTTGACGAGTGCAAATTTTTTGGGCACTCTAGTGTCCAATCATCTTTTACCTTCGAGTCGCGAACGGCAAAACTGCCAATCTAACTCTTCAGGTTCAAGAAGATTGAACAAGGGCAACTGTTGTACCCCAAAATTTGCCCTCCCTTTTTCACAAGAAATCACAGCTTCGGGTTTTCCCTGATTTTTCAGATTGGCTCAAGAATCGGTCAAACAAACTTTTCTTATCAGTCAAACAAAATTAGGGTCTCCATTGATTTTGAATCAGTCAAATAGATTATTAGGGTTTCTATTGATTTGGTTGAGTTTGGCTCAGGGTTTGATAAAGCATACATTTCTTTGACAGTAAATCCAAAATTAGGGATTGCACACGCATTCTCAGAAGAATTTGAATCCACAGTATTTCAATTGACCATCACATTGTTTTACGTTTGTTCAAGATTGTTATTTATTTCTCAAAACCTAAACATCTGGGCTAAGAGCTGAGGCTTTTGATTTGAAAGGTTGGAGCGTTGGTTTGATCAGTGAAGTGAAAGGTGTATGGACGTTTGTTTGTTTAAACAGTGCAATGCATATGGTTAACTGGAACGTCGGGCGTATGGTGGTTAATGCAAGGTTGCGAGACTGCAACGTTTGTTGATTATTTATTTTATCTGAGTTACAATTATTGGGATGTATTTCCAATTATTTTAATTCGAGAAATTTAAATAATTAAATAGACAGTGCAAAAGAGATGAGAAATATCTGACAAAGATTTTTTATTTATTTTTAATTGTTGTTACAAATGTTATTTGAAATACTGTAAATTTATTTACAATATTTACAATGATATTTATTACAAATAATTGAAAAGAAAATAAATCTATATCCTAAGTCTCTTGAAGTCTTCATCTTCTACTGTTGTTTCCCTTACCTCAATTGGTATTTACCTGCAAAGACAGAAAAAGAAATCAGTGCAGATGAATTAAAAAGGCATTTTCAGGCAGATAAATTAAAAACTCATCATTAAAGATTGTTGGTCGGAATCAGATTTTTTGGTTTTCATCATGTCTTACTCGTCCTCTTTGCAAATCATGAGAAGATTTCTCTTCTTAGTTCACAAAGAGGAAAGTAAAATTATCCTTTGCAAGCATACAATCAAACACAAAGAAGGCGCAAGGCTGCATAAAAAGTACACCAAGCTGTACAATGGCAAACTGAAATGCCAAACCAAGTTGCACAAATTGTCAACTAGATTGCAATGTCAAGCAAAGCAAACCAAGTTGCATAAAGGCAAACCAAGCTGTCAAAAAGCTGTCACACAAGCTGTCAAAGTACCCAAGTTATCAAACTGTCAATGCAGAAAATAAGAAAGTATAGAATGCAGAGGAAAACCAAGTTGCAAGCAAGCAATTTTTCATCATTTTCCAGGCCAACAACTTTTCAGAATAAAAAGATACTAAGCAATAAAATATGCTTTTTTGATAGAGAGAGAAAGAGAGAGTGAAACAGGTTTGCAGTTTGGCAGGCTTAAAGAATAGATAAATATAACAAGCTAAGAGTTACAAAAGGAGGAGAACAGAAAGAGGGCAGTTCAAAAGAGAGAACACAGAGAGAACCATAAACTGAACTGCAAGCAAAACCTGCAAGTGGTAAAACCTGCAAGCTGCTTGTAAACACAACAGCATAGCCTATCAAAAGCAAAACCTGCAAGTTTATCACAAGCCTTCAAGCATAACAGCAAGCTTGCTTGTATCCAAACCTGCCTTACAAAGGAAACCAAAACTCCAAACCTGTGTTACAAATACCAAGCCTAAGGCACAACAAGCCTCCAGGGCCTGCATAACCTCAAAACAAATTGTATCCACCTGCCTCAAGAAATAACAAACAACAGAAGCAGAGCCTGTTTCAAAGCCTTCAGAACCAAAAACACACAACAAAAAAACCAGTTTAAACTGTAGAACACCAACCTGCCTTCCTTACCAAACAAGCAAGTTTAAAACTTGCAAAACCACAAACAAGCAAGCACAACAAGCCTGCCTAAAATCCTGTCAAAACCAAAACTCAAACAAATCCAAACCAAGTCCACAACAATAACAACAAGCAATCTCAGCACAAGAGTTCATCATAGAATCATCATAAGCCAAATCAACAACAGCAACAACAAGCATCTCAGAATGAAATTTGTCATAGAATAAGCAAGATATTCAAAAAGAAGAACTTATCAAAAACAAATCTCAGAACAAAAGCTTATCATTGAGAATCAAAAAAGCCCAAGAGAGGAAGAAAGTCAGAAGCTAGTGAAATAGGGTTTTCAGAACGAAGTTCATCACAAAACAGTTCAAAGCTAAAGATACAAATACCAGGAAGCAAGCTCTTGCCATCACGTGCCTCCCTTCTCCAGCCACCTGAGAGCACCGCCGTCCAACCTTCCACCTCCTCTCCAAAAATAAAACCCCAATGTATCAATTTCCTTTTTCTGCATCTCACATCACAAACATAAACAATCAAAGATCAAAACATGTAAAAAGCTAAAACATGCACGAATCTAAAAACCCTAAAACACATTAAGAAGAAAATCAGTACCTTTTTCATCGCCCTGAGCAACCGTGGAGAGATGAGAGTGGAGGCATCGCTCTGGTAGCCTAAAGAGAGGAGGAGACATCAGAAGCTCTGTTTGAGAATGATGAAGAGGCGGAGAAGATGAGAGGAGAGCGGCGCCATTTCAAACTAAAAATCTAGGTTCTGAACAAACCATTGCAAACCCTAACAAAAACATTGTGTGCCGTTTGGGCCTGCCCCATACACAAAACCCTTAAGCCCAATTGCAAACTGGTGCCACACCCTTTTTTTTAGTCTGTTTTGTTTTGTTATTTAGGCCAAACATATAACCTAAAGCCCATATAATTTCCTTTTTATATTTTTTGAAAACCAATACTCTTTTATTTTTACATTTTTCATAATCTAATTCTTTTTATATATTACCTTTTTGTATAAAATTTTATTAGTAATTTTCATTACCTCTAAAACTTAAAATATATAAATATTAGATTTTTTCAAGTTAAAATATTCTTTCTTTAAAAACTTTTTGTTTATATAAAACTAACAAAAATATAAAAATAATAATGAACACTTAATTTTCATTTGATCATTTGTAAATAATCATATGCATCATACAATACTTTTGATTCTCTTTGATTCTTATGCCTTGTTATATTTTTACATTGAGAATGCGGCGATTCGATTTGGTTGTAAATATAATATTTGGACATTACTATTCTGATAAGACTCATCCCCATTTGTAAACATTTGTACCCCCATCCCCGGATACTTATTTGTAATAGCTTAGATTTTAAATTCCCGCAATTTATCGCTTTCCATATAATGTATAGTAATTAGGGTTTGCATGCGAAGATTCAAAATCAACCGCTAGATAACCTAACACAAAGATAAATGCATGAAAATCAATACACAATTCACACTTACACCTCTAGGGTAACCTCGCTTGTTGCCTCGGAAAATGCAATCATGTCCCTCGAGTATGAGACACTCTAGCCAAATGCCCCTTCGATAAATAAAGATCATTAGTCCCTCGATGACCCTCGATGTTGCCTTCGATAAAACAATCTCGTCCCTTACAAAATTGCTAGAGCGTCTCACAAGTTGCCTTCAATGATTGTATACGATGACTCGCGCCTGTCCCGTTTAACATCCTAACGCAAGGTTGTTCATCAAACACAATGGTGAAACAACACTGTTAAAAGGGTCAAAACATAAGAAAAATCTTTGAGTAAAATAGGGTAGACAACTCCTATTTACTTGATCAAAAATCTTGCAAAACATCCTTGCCATTTTTCAAACACACATCACAACACAACTTCAAAAAACAACTTTCAAAACATTGAATTATCTTTTCAAAAAGACACACACCTTTGTATATATTCAAACAAGAATCATTACAAAGGTTGCCTAGACAAGGCATCTTTTTCAAAACATTTTCAAAACCACACACACAAAGCACCATTTCAAACAATTGAAAAGCAAAGGCAAGTGATCTAAAACAAGTAACTAAGAGCCCATGGATAACCATGGATGAAAAGGGTGCTAGCACCTTCCCTTTTCATAATCTACCCCCCGAACCCACAAAAACATCTCAAAGGTCTTTCCTGTGCTTTTTGACCTTTCCTTAGGATAAAATAAAAAGTCGGTGGCGACTCTTGCTAAACCGGAACAAGTGCGAAAACAAACGCAAATCCCAAGTCAGTTCTCCCACCGTATCACAGGGAGGTATCACCTACAACCCGTGTTTAGCTCTTCGGCAGTTTGGGTGCCCGAAGAGACGGCCCTCATGAGATGCTCATTCAGGGTTTGGTATTCGACTACGACAAAGAAGACCAAGGTTATCGCCAGAGGTTTACACGTGCTTGAGGAATGGTGAACAAGGTAGACAGTAGGACTTTGGGACATAAAAACTCTATCCCTCTCGAGCCTTACCTTAAGTGGGTACGAGCTCGTGCCCAGAGTCTCTTGATGCCTTACCCTTCCATCCTTCCTGTCATCATTGAGCCTGTTATTGAAGGAGACGTCCCATACACCGTTCTTCATCCTGACATGCCTACTTCTCTCGAAGACCTGCAGAAAGCTTGGATTTAGTTAAAGGAAGAACGAGACACCTTTGAAACCCAGTACTACGCCAGTGAGAAGAAGGTTCTGGAGCTCACCAAACTGCTTCATGAAGAGAAAAATCTAAATACCTACATTGCTCCAAAGAGGATACGTTCGGTCTTTTTGTCTTAGGAGTTTTTGCTGTATTTTGTTTCTTTCTTTGTAAGCCCAAGGAGGCATGATGTATTCAAACTTGGTTTTATTTAATATGACGTGTGTTCTTTTTTGGTTTGGATAAGTTTAAATCTCTAAATTTCCTGGAAATCATTTGCATATTGAATCTTCATTCATCATAACATCATACAGGTTTCTCATAATAGGTCGCCTTATCCTTCTATTGTTTATTTCAGTGAGATGGATGTTGAACAGACTGTGAAAGATCTTCAGGCGCAGAATGCCCAGGTTTAACAAATTCTCATGGCTTTGACAAAAGGACAAGAGGAGTTGAAGACTCTGCTAGCCAAAGAGAAGAAGAAGAAAGCAAAGAAACCAACCGGAGTTGTGATCATGGGAAGAAGGTTTAAAGGGCAGACCAGGCGAACCTTAGACTTTGCAACATCATCGGGTGAAGGAGATAATCAAGGAGCCGAGACCCAGGAAGTGAACGACGACCCAGTATCCGAAGGAGAGGAAGAGCCTGATTACTCTGAGGAATAATATCCTCCTGTTGATGATAAATACAAACAACTAGAGGATCGTTTGAATGCCATGGAGATTCATAGGGTAACCGGTTTGGACTTTGAAGAATTAGGACTCATCTTAGGGGTTGTCATCCCACAGAAGTTCAAGGTCCTAACTTTCGCCAAGTATGACGGTGTCTCTTGCCCGAAACTACATCTGAGGTCATATGTCAGAAAGATTCAACCCCACACAGCTGGCAAGAATCTGTGGGTGCATTTCTTCCAAGAGAGCTTATCGGGGACTCAGTTGGATTGGTTTTACCAATTAGAAGGGTCCAATGTCTGCAGTTGGGAAGATTTGGCTGCTGCTTTCTACAAACAGTATCAGTATAATGCTGATTTGGCTCCGACTAGGACACAATTACAAAGTATGTCTATGGGAACAGATGAGGGTTTCAAAACCTATGCTCAAAAAATGGAGGGATCTCGCAGGCAGGGTCCAGCCCCCTTTATCCGACATAGAATTAGTGGATATGTTCCTTGGCACCTTGTCAGGACCATTTTTCAATCACCTGATTGGGAGTTCTTCATCTGGGTTTACCGAATTAATCATGACTGGTGATGACACACAAATATGTGTTATTTCTGGCTTGATATACACAAAATATTTCTCACACTTTAGTTTAAATTAAATTATTTTATAGGTATTATGCAGGTATTTTTCTATTTTTGCAGATATGCATTAAGCTGAACACTTTGGAAGAAATGAAGAAAAAAGAGGTGCAAAACTAGCAAAAAGGCCAAAGGAGAAGAAATGAGCTCAAGCCCATTAAGCATGTGAGCATGTGGCCCACCATGAAGAAGACCTTGACGATCGTCAAGGAGTCATGCTGAATGTCACGCATTGAGAATGACCAAGTGACTATCGTCACTTGAACGTGACGAACGTCACAAGGCCACTCTCCCCACTTTCTTCGCATCCAACGGACATAAACGCATTCAAAGCTAATCCAACGACTACCTATATTATCTGCCCACTCAGTCAAAGCACCAAGGAACGTAACAAATTAATGGCCCTATTATTTCTCAAAGGAAGAAAAATTGTTTCTACATTCTCGAGAACAACTGATCACACAAGACTTATAAATACAGCCTTGGACCATACGAGAAGTAGTTCTTCGTTTTGGGAAGAAACTTTGGAGATTTTATATTTACTTTTAGCAAAATATTCCTTTCATCATTATTTTATTTCCCAGTTATTTCTATATTCCTTCCAGCATTATTTCCTTTGTACGGTTAAATATATTCTCTGATCGAAGCAAAGCCTATAATTTGTGCAGGAGTGCTTATATCTTCAGAATTATTACCAGGTTTATGTTTACGAATTCTTATTGCTTTTAATCAATATAATTATGTTTATATTCGTTTGTCTCTTAAATTATTCTGTGATTTGGTCTGATATTATGTTAGGCTAGAATTCCTATACCGGTATGTAAAGTCACTCAACCAAGGGAACGAGTAACTTAGTTGGGATTATTTTTACTACAAAACTTTCTTTTCTGGCCTAAGTTACTATTTTTAATCATTAAATTGTTTTGTTACAGAAGTAAAAAATAGATAGAGGTTAGGGTCAACGAAGCGGAAGTTTGAGATCATTTAACTGGACAGTAGTAATTAGGCATTGGCTTAAAATACAGCGGAAGCACTTTAAAGTTAATTAAGATTTTATTTATTTTTCAAAAAGTGTTTTTAACTCCTGCGGGATGGCGAAAGCGTACGTTAGGACTTAACTGCATGGCCTAGATCAACAAAACGATAGTGTGAGACGAGGGTTTTTAAACTAAATAAGTTTTACTGAAAGCTGTTTTGAAAAAATAAAGACACCCAACATGTCGCTAGTTCCCGAGGTTCGACTATTGCATACTGGTAATTATGCTCATTGATTATTAAAAATCCAACTTAATTTAGTATTTAGTTTTCCCTAAAACCCAATCAAATATTCATTAGCTTTAGATTTGCGAAGTAACAATAGAAGACGGTAGATCGATTCATCAGTCTCTGTGGTTCGATATCTTTTAAAACTACACGATAAGACTGTGCACTTGCAGTCCGAATCATTGGATACATAAGTATAATCCCGATCAAGTTTTTGGCGCCGTTGCCGGGGACTGATTTAAGTCGATATCGCTACTCTTTTGTTACACAGTAGAGACTAGAGCAAAAACCTCTCTCTTTCTTCTCTATCTCTTTTCTTTTCTTTTCTTATTTGTATGCCAAACACTCGTTCGCAAGGCGAGTCGTTATACATACAAATCAACGATATCAAGCGTTATCTCAGACTTAGACGCTGCATTCAAGAGTATCATCTCTTACATAACACTCAACCTCGTCAATCACTCGAACCTCCTATTTCTCGACCAACCGAAGAAATGGATGCCAATCCTGCTCCGCGCCCACTCAAATCCTACGCCATTCCCTCACAAGATGAATCGCACAATAGCATTGCTGCTCCTCCAATCAAGGCTAACAACTTTGAACTGAAACCTTCTTTATTATCTGTTGTACAACAGAACTAGTTCTCTGGTGGGTCAATGGAAGACCTTAATCTTCATCTATCAATATTTCTACAGTACGTAGATACAATTAAAAACAATGGGGTCAGTCAAGAGGCAATAAGACTTCGTCTCTTCCCTTTTTCTATAAGAGACAGAGCCAGAGCTTGGCTCCAATCTCTACCCATAAACTCAGTCACTACATAGGACGAGCTGAAGAAAGTCTTTCTTGTAAGGAATTTCCCGCCAAGCAAAACAGCTATGCTAAGATCTCAGATAAGCGATTTTAGACAAAAGGAGAACAAATCCCTTTTCGATGCTTGGGAACGATATAAGGATTTAATGAGACTATGCCCACATCATGGCTTGGAAGAATGGTTAATTATCCATACCTTTTATAATGGTCTCCTTTACAATACAAGATTAACGATAGACGCTGCCGCAGGTGGTGCACTTATGGATAAATCCTACACCGCTGCCTATGCTCTAATAGAAAGTATGGCCCAAAACCATTATTAGTGGGGAAGTGAAAGAGGACACGCAGACAAAGGTACTGCAGAGAAAGCACCAACAAAAGGAGGCATGTATGAGATAAGTGATCTAGACAGTGTCCATGCTAAGGTAGATGCCCTCACCCTAAAGATAGATAATTTGACCTCAATACCTCCAGCCATCGTGGCTGCTATAACTCCCAATTGCGAAATATGCGGAGTACCTGGACATTCAGTTACCGAATGTAAGATCTTGGCAGGAACTCCAACTGACCAAGTGAGTTATGCTCAAGTCAACCCTTACTCAAACACATACAACCCTGGATGGAAAAATCACCCAAATCTCTCATATAAAAACCCCAATGCGTTGTATGCTCCAAACCAAGCACTTACCATGCCACCTGGATATCAGAAACCTCCTGCAAATGCTCCTAGTGCGCCTAGAAAATCAAACTTAGAATTGATGATGGAGAACTTCATAGCTACCCAAGCGCAAACAAATAAAGACGTCCAAAATCAGAATATACACACTAACGAGCAGATAAAACAATTAGCAAACAAAATAGATGCTTTGGCCACCCACAATAAAATGTTAGAAACCCAAATCTCTCAAGTGGCTCAACAACAAGCACCTACAGCTGCACCGACTGATACATTTCCCGGTCAACCACAACCTAACCCGAAGGGGCATGCTCATGCCATCATATTAAGAAGTGAAACCGAGTTAGATGGACCTCCTGACCCAAGACTGTCAAATCAAAGTATGTATCAAAGGTCTGAAACACCAACTGAGAAGGAGAATCAACCAAAGAAACTAGAGGAAGACGAAAAAGATAAAGGAGGAGAGGCCAAAGAAAAAGAAAAAGAAAAACCATATGTGCCTCCACCGCCTTATAAACCCCAGATCCCATTTCCTGGTAGATTAGCCAAACCTAAGAATGTAGGGCAATTTAAAAAATTCATAGAACTTCCGAAACAACTTAATATAACAATTCCTTTCACAGAAGCCATAACTCAAATGCCCTCATATGCCAAATTCCTCAAGGAAATCTTATCTAACAAGAAAAAGCTAGAAGATAACGAAACAGTCACGCTTACAGCAAAATGTAGCGCAATTATCCAAAATAAGATGCCCCATAAGCTGAAAGACCCTGGAAGCTTCTCTATACCATGTCATATAGGTAAGTTTGTCATAGACAAAGCCCTATGTGATTTAGGAGCTAGTATTAGCGTTATGCCTTTATCCATATGCAACAAACTGGAAATGGGTGAACTAAGACCAACAAAGATTTTCGTTCAATTGGAGGATCGCTCCGTCAAATACCCAGTAGGAATATTAGAAAACGTTCCTGTTCGGATAGGTCAATTCTACATCCCTACAGATTTCATAATCATGGATATTAGAGAAGACGAAAGTATGCATATCATCTTAGGAAGACCATTCCTAGCTACCGCTGGAGCTATCATAGATGTAAAAAAGGGCAAACTAACCTTTGAAGTAGGTGAAGAGAAAGTCGAATTTATTCTGACACAATTCTTACAAGTGTCTGCCATAGATGACACATGTTATCTGGTAGACATCATGGACGAATGCGTAAGAGAGATTGAATGGGAACCGATACCTTGTTTTGAAACCATGAAGATTCCCACACCTCTTATATTCGAAGATAATGAATGGTGTCCTGAATACCGAGACGACAATATGAGTGAATGCTTAGCTCTGACACCCGATCACATGCCTTGTCCAAGAAAACCAGCATTGGATCTTAAGCCATTACCTAAGACCCTCAGATATGAATTCCTTGACACCGAGTTAAAACGACCTGTAATTGTCAATACGGACTTAGGACAACAAGAAACAGACAAATTATTACAAGTCTTAAGAAAATATCCATCCTCCTTGGGATACAACATTACAGATCTTAAAGGAATAAGTCCTTCCATTTGCATGCATCGTATTATGCTGGAAAATGACTGCAAATCTTCTAGAGAACATCAACAAAGAATTAACCCAATATGGAGCACCGTAGTTAAATATGAAGTTAAAAAACTTCTGAACGCAGGAATCATATACCCAATATCCGATAGTCAATGGGTAAGCCCAGTCCACTGTGTACCAAAGAATGGTGGTATAACAGTAACAACAAACAAAGCAGGCGAAGCTGTAGCGAAACGAACTATAAGCAGAGCTAGAATGTGTATTGACTATAGGAAGCTAAACAAGGCCACTCACAAGGACCATTTCCCTCTACCGTTCATTGATCAAATGCTTGAACGACTAGCTAAGCACTCTCATTACTGTTATTTAGATGGTTACTCGGGATTCTTTCAAATTCCTATTCACCCCGATGACCAAGAGAAAACAACATTCACATGTCCTTATGGAACTTTCGCCTACCGACGAATGCCGTTTGGATTATGCAATGCTCCCGCCACATTTTAGAGATGCATGATGGCAATCTTTGCTGATTTCATAGACAACATCATGAAGGTCTTTATGGACGACTTCTCTGTATGTGGAGAGAGTTTTGAAGATTGTCTGATAAATTTAGAGAAAGTTTTGGAGAGATGCGTAAAAGTTAACCTCATTCTGAATTGGGAAAAGTGCCACTTTATGGTCAAACAAAGAATCGTACTAGGACACGTTGTGTCTGAAAAGGGGATTGAAGTCGATAAAGCTAAGATCGAAGTCATAGAAAACTTGCAACCCCCTAAAACAGTAAGAGAAATACGCAGTTTCTTAGGACACGCCGGTTTCTACCGACGATTCATAAAAGATTTCTCGCAAATATCAAAACCTCTAACCACCCTCCTTATGAAAGACGTTGAATTCGATTTCGATGACAAATGCCTAAAAGCATTTAACCAATTAAAAACAGCTCTTGTATCCGCACCAATCATGCAACCACCTGATTCGAGACTTCCATTTGAAATCATGTGCGACGCAAGTGATTACACCGTAGGTGCAGTCCTGGGACAACGAAGAGATAAGAAGCTTCATGTGATATACTATGCTAGTAGAACCTTGGACCCTGCACAGATGAATTACACAACAACAGAAAAAGAACTTTTAGCCGTAGTCTTTGCACTAGACAAATTTCGCTCCTACCTAGTAGGCGCAAAAATAATCATCTATACAAACCACACAGCTATTAGATATCTCTTAACCAAGCAAGATTCGAAGCCGAGACTATTGAGATGGATTATGCTTCTACAAGAGTTCGATTTAGAAATTAAAGACAAGAAAGGTACCAAGAACGTAGTAGCCAACCATTTATCCCGAATGGAAAGGCTGACACCAGAAGAAGTACCCATTAACGATGACTTCCCGTATGAACGTCTGTTAGCTCAGATGAACTTAGGAGATGCCAGCGAAGAACCACCTGAATCAAATCCAAATCAACTGTTTTTAGGACTTGACACACAAGCTGTTAGCCGTGATTCACAAGAAAGCCAAGACGAAATAAATAATGATATAAACGAAATCGTGGTCTCTGTCCGAACTAATTAAACCTTACCATGGTATGCAGACATAGCTAATTACTTAGCGGCCAAAATCCTACCCCCTGATATGACTTATCAACAGAAGAAAAAATTCTTTCACGATTTGAAACATTACTTTTGGGATGAACCTTTACTATTCAAGAGAAGTGCCGATGGTATTTTTCGATGATGCATCCCGAAAAATGAAATTGAAAGCATTATTTCTCATTGTCATGATGCCCCTTACGGAGGACATACAAACACATCAAAGACATGTGCCAAAATTTTGCAGTCTGGCTTCTATTGGCCAAATTTATGGAAAGATGTGTGTGATCGGTGGATCTGGAACTGACTGTTTAACGCTGGTTCGCGAAATGTCGCGGAAGCAAGAGTCGCCACCGTCTTTTATTTTCTCCAAATGGAAAGGACAAAAGCACAGAAAAATTCCTTATAGAGATTGCTCTCGGTTCGGGAGGTAGATTATAGAAAGGGAAGGTGTTAGCACCCTTTCTATCCATGGTTATCCATGGGCTCTTAGATACTTGCTCATTGTGTTTTCAAAATTGTTTGTTTGCTTTTCAACTGTGGGTTTTAAAAAAGTTTCTTTGAAAATTCCAGTTCGACTCTTGTATCAGTCCTCAAGAGTGTTTGAAAAATTGCTTTCGAAAGCTTTTTGAAAATGTGTTGGTGTGAAAAGTCTTTGAATTTTTGTTTTGAAGAGAGCAAGTATCCATGAGTCGTCTACCTACCCTAAGGAATTCGTCTGTGTAAATGTCCTTTAAAGTAGTGCCATCCCACCATTGAGAGGTAGGTAGCACCACCGTTGGAGGTGTTCTGGTCAATTCGAGGTTCGGGACGTGGTGATCACCAGAGCAATGGGAAGACACCTTAGAAGCTACCCTCATGCCAGGTTCCCGGATCATGAGGACTTACTAAGACATCCTCTACTCGACGATCACCTTTCGAGGCAATGCAACAGTGAGGCGTACCCTAGGGGTGGTGTGTGATTCGTGTGTCAGATTCAAATATTTTATCTTGTCATGTTATTAGTGATCTATGCGTTTGTTTTTTATTTTTTTGTCATTCATTCTTGCATGCATTTTATTAGCAGTTAAAAAGATGCGGAAATTAAAAGTTCTAAACTATTACAAAGGCGCGGGTCCACATCGCCAAAATTAAAATCCAGGACCCGATTTGACGGAAAGTAAAGAAATAAAATGCGGGAAATATAAAATGTCCGAGTTACATGGCTTGAGCAATTACATAATATTTGAAAGAAAATAAATGTGCGAAAGAAATAAAAATAGAACGTTCGAGGGCGTTGGACCCTTTAAAGAAATTAAATGAAATTAAAAATTAATTAATTATTTATTGAAATAAAAGAAGTGTTTTTTAGGTTTTTTTTGTATTTATGAAATAAGAAAATTAAAATTAAAATTAAAAGAAACCCTAATTCTAAGTTATTTTTAATTATTTGAGAAAAATGTTAAAGTTTAACTTAATTTACTAAAGAATTTATGTACATGTTTATTTACAAAATAAATTAGTAATTAATAATAATAATAATGATGAGAGAATTATTTATTAAAAAAAATGATGAAAAAGTTAAAAACCCTAATTTCTACATATTTAATTTATTAAGAAAAATATTAAAGTTTTGAAACCTAAATTAATCTAATTAATTGTTTAAAGTTTATTTACAAAAATAATAATAGTAAAATTAATATTAATAAAATAAACATTTTTTTGATTTTCTGTATTTTATATTTATTATGAAAATTATTTTATGGAATTAAAAGAAAACAATTAAAAACAATTAAAAGAATAAAAAGGAAAAACAAATAAAAATTAAAAATTGAGCAAACCATAGGGGTGCCTGGCCCAAGGGGAGGTTTTTTGAAGTATTGACTCCTGAGTACCGTGGTCTGCATTCTTTGGCCATTGGATTGAGTTTCATGCATAAGTTGTTCTACTTTGGCCATTTGGCTTTTGGCTTTTGGCTATTTATGTTCTGGCTTCAACGTTCCCTTAATCTCTGGCTTAATGTCTGCCTCGCCATGTATTGGTGCCATGTATTGGTGTCATGCATAAGTTTTTCTAGTCTGGCCATTTGGCTTTTGGCTTTTGGCCATTTGGCTTTTGGCCTCAACGTTCCTTAATGAACCTGCCTGGGATCCTGTCTAAATCTGCAGCGTTGAATCTCACAAACACATCAAATAAAATCATAAAATGCAAATAAAACCAATATATGAAGAAATTTAATGTTTAGGCACAATATGGCATGTATGAATGATTATACCCTTTTGATCATGGAGATCAAATCAACCTTACCCTTACTGGAAAAGTAGTGACATGAATGCTTTTATGCCCTTTGGATCATGGAGATCAAGCCAGCCTTACCCTTACTGAAGAAGTAATAAGATGTTGGTTTGTAACTGAGATGGCTTTGTTTGTAGTGAGAGAGGGATTTGTAATAAGGATTTCAAGGTTTTAGGGTTCTTGAAAGAGTTTGATATTCTAACAGTATTGTGGCCAAGTTTTTTTCTCTCTTTTCCTCTTCTCTTTTTTTCTCCTCTGGTTTGTGTGAAAAGAAGGTGATTATATAATGGAAATTAGGGTAAAGCAAATGGGCTTTGAATGTGCAATTGGGCCTCTAATATTCACTTGAATTCGTCACTTTCCAGGCAAAATCGCAGGGACTTAAGTGCATTTTTTGAAGTTGAAATGTGAAGACAAAATGTAGCCGATATCGATAACTAACTCCTGTCCGAAAATCGACTTAATCGGATAAACGGTGAATTAGTTATGAATTTTTGAAGTTTCAGCTCAGACAAACTTATTTTGGGCTTCAGTGTCGACTCTGACACGTTCTTCAATAAAAAACTGGTATTGATCGGTGCATAATTTGGTCTTGACTTTTGAAGCAAAGTTGTAGATCTATGAGTCAGTGACCTTGTGTAAAAATATGAGTCCAATCCGATAAAAATTGACCGAGTTATGAATTTTCGAAGTTTCGGCTCAGATGAAATAATATTCAGCATTCAGGATTTTCAGCGTGTCACGCACTCTGAGCAAAAAACGAAGGCCTTTTGAATACCGTTTGAACTTAATTCCTTCTGTGAAAATGTAGCCAACTCAATTTTTGAAATTTTGGCACCGGAACCAGCTCGATACGATGAAAATCGACCAAGTTATGATTTTTTGAACATGACGCAAATAAACTTCTGTCACAAATTTTCTGCACGAAAATACTTGATAAATCCACATTTTTGAAGACCTTCTGATCGAAATTGGCTTCTAGCCGTGAGAGATGAAAACGTAGATAATGTCAAGACGGAATTTTGGCCACCGGAACGGGTTTAAAACGAGTCACGATCTTCAAGTTATGAATTTTTTAGCGCGTAAAAACTGCATTTTCAGCACACTTTTTCACCATATTTCTTCGAGAAAACTCACACATTCGGATACCTTCTTTAAAGAATTGACTCTTGAGTCGAACCTGAATTTGAGAATACGTTATCAGAGATATCTTGGCGAAAGAATACCTGAATATGATGCGCCGGGTTGGACTTGTGAATTTTTCTTTGAAATGTTTTGAGAAATATGGGAGGGCAAATTTTGGGGTACAACAGTTGCCCCTGTTCAATCTTCTTAGACCTGAGGATGCAGATTGGCTGACGTGTCTTTCGTAATCCGAGGGTGGAAGATGATTGAACACTAGAGTGCCCAGAAATTTGCGCTCACATAGTAGCAGTGTGATGGTGGAATGGGCTTATAGATGCCATTTGGAGATTGATGAATAGGATGATGGGCTTATAGATGCCATGCTAGGAGATGATGGAAGGTGGATGGGCTTATAGATGCCATCTGGGTGTTGATCGCGTAAGAGATTCCTTAGCGAGAACTTGCGTACCTGCAAAACAGAAAATGATTACCTGACATGTTGCAGGAGCTGATTTTCAGATGCTTGGTATAGATGTGTCCTGACTGGTTACAGGAGCTGAGTCTAGAGCTTCAAACGGCGATGAATGAACCAGGGATGGTTGCTGCCTTAGCATGAATGGTAAGAGAATCTTGGACGATTACTACCCCAATAGGAACGCTGAGAGAATCTTGGGTGTCTTCTACTGGGATAAGAATCAGGGAGATCTTAGGGTCAATCTGACTGAACCAGAGAAGGCCTTTGACTGGATAAGAATCAGGAAAATCTTAGGGTCGATTTAACTGAACCGGACAAGGTCTTGGAATCTTCAACTGGATAAGCATCAGGGAGATCTTAGGGTCGATCTGACTGAACCAGAGAAGGCCTTTGACTGGATAAGCATCAGGAAAATCTTAGGGTCGATTTAACTGAACCGGACAAGGTCTTGGAATATCTTCAACTGGATAAGCATCAGGGAGATCTTAGGATCGATCTGACTGAACCAGAGAAGGCCTTTGACTGGATAAGCATCAGGAAAATCTTAGGGTCGATTTAACTGAACCGGACAAGGTCTTGGAATATCTTCAACTGGATAAGCATCAGGGAGATCTTATGGTCGATCTGACTGAACCAGAGAAGGCCTTTGACTAGATAAGCATCAGGAAAATCTTAGGGTCGATTTAACTGAACCGGACAAGGTCTTGGAATATCTTCAACTGGATAAGCATCAGGGAGATCTTAGGGTCGATCTGACTGAACCAGAGAAGGCCTTTGACTGGATAAGCATCAGGAAAATCTTAGGGTCGATTTAACTGAACCGGACAAGGTCTTGGAATATCTTCAACTGGATAAGCATCAGGGAGATCTTAGGGTCGATCTGACTGAACCAGAAAAGGCCTTTGACTGGATAAGCATCAGGAAAATCTTAGGGTCGATTTAACTGAACCGGACAAGATCTTGGAATATCTTCAACTGGATAAGCATCAGGGAGATCTTATGGTCGATCTGACTGAACCAGAGAAGGCCTTTGACTGGATAAGCATCAGGAAAATCTTAGGGTCGATTTAACTGAACCGGACAAGGTCTTGGAATATCTTCAACTGGATAAGCATCAGGGAGATCTTAGGGTCGATCTGACTGAACCAGAGAAGGCCTTTGACTGGATAAGCATCAGGAAAATCTTAGGGTCGATTTAACTGAACCGGACAAGGTCTTGGAATATCTTCAACTGGATAAGCATCAGGGAGATCTTAGGGTCGATCTGACTGAACCAGAGAAGGCCTTTGACTGGATAAGCATCAGGAAAATCTTAGGGTCGATTTAACTGAACCGGACAAGGTCTTGGAATATCTTCAACTGGATAAGCATCAGGGAGATCTTAGGGTCGATCTGACTGAACCAGAGAAGGCCTTTGACTGGATAAGCATCAGGAAAATCTTAGGGTCGATTTAACTGAACCGGACAAGGTCTTGGAATATCTTCAACTGGATAAGCATCAAGGAGATCTTAGGGTCGATCTGACTGAACCAGAGAAGGCCTTTGACTGGATAAGCATCAGGAAAATCTTAGGGTCGATTTAACTGAACCGGACAAGGTCTTGGAATATCTTCAACTGGATAAGCATCAGGGAGATCTTAGGGTCGATCTGACTGAACCAGAGAAGGCCTTTGACTGGATAAGCATCAGGAAAATCTTAGGGTCGATTTAACTGAACCGGACAAGGTCTTGGAATATCTTCAACTGGATAAGCATCAGGGAGATCTTAGGGTCGGTCTGACTGAACCAGAGAAGGCCTTTGACTGGATAAGCATCAGGAAAATCTTAGGGTCGATTTAACTGAACCGGACAAGGTCTTGGAATATCTTCAACTGGATAAGCATCAGGGAGATCTTAGGGTCGATCTGACTGAACCAGAGAAGGCCTTTGACTGGATAAGCATCAGGAAAATCTTAGGGTCGATTTAACTGAACCGGACAAGGTCTTGGAATATCTTCAACTGGATAAGCATCAAGGAGATCTTAGGGTCGATCTGACTGAACCAGAGAAGGCCTTTGACTGGATAAGCATCAGGAAAATCTTAGGGTCGATTTAACTGAACCGGTCTAGGTCGTGAAATATGATTGAGAATTTCAACTGCATCCTTCCTGAAAGGTAAAAGTCAGTCATATGCAATGCATGATATGGATCAAGCAATGATGTTCTCAACATAAATGAGATTTGTATGATATAATGTGTCTATGCATGCTATAATGATGTATGTGATGTTTTATGAATGTATATTTTCGTCTGGGAAATTAAATCCTTGACGGGTGCTGGGAAGTCATATCCTGGGCTGATGTTGAAGAATAGATTTTGCTTCCGCTGGGGATGATAACTGCAAGAATACCGGTAGGAGAAGATGACTCCGTTGCGGAATAAACTTGGCAAATGGAAGATTCTGCGGGGAGAAAAGATACTCTAGCGACCATACTGGGGAGTGATACTCCGTGGGGAGAAAAGATACTCTAGCGACCATGCTGGGAAGCAAAACTCTGTGGGAAGAGGGATGCCTTGCTGAGTGTTGATAATAATTTGCTGGGGATACCCTTGTTGTTGGAAGTGTTGATGGACTTCGCTGGGGATAAGAAAGAACTGTACTGACGATGACCTTTCCGTGGCTTTTGGCTGAGGATAACCCAGTTATATCCTGTTAAGGAAATAACTCTTTAAATAAAGCCGGACGACGCGTTCGTGCTCTGCGAGGGGATAAGCTTCCAGAATCTACTGGGGATAAGCTTACTGCTTGGGGAGATGAATTCCAACTTTCCTGGAGGACTAGATTGGACTTTCCTGGGGAAGTTTTGAACTACGTCGGGGACACGATTCCTTTGAATGTTTGATATGCTGCCGGGGAACAATCTTTAGACCAAGACTTCCGGGGATGCTTGTTAAGACTGTATGCTGCTGGGGAAGGTTGAGATCTGCGGGAGGATACCCATCTTCCATAAGGTTGATAACTGTTTAGAGAAGAATGCATTAACTGTTGACTTATTCTCTGGGGAATTTAGATGTACTGGTTATGTTCTTTAGCTGAACTCACCTTGATACCTTGGAGGACAGAACAATTAGATTACTTGGACAACTCTTTATTTCCCCTGTTTCTGAGGTATGAGAGGAAGACCTGTGAGGTGCTGATAGTTGTTGATAGACCAAGCTTCTTCTGGCAGGCAGGTGATGCCAAGACGTAGTCGTACGCTTTGATCCCTAACTTTTGCCTGGACCGCCCTTTCGGGTTTTCAGTCCACCGGGATACCCATTTTTGCCCAAGCCGCCTTTTCAGGTTTTCGACTTGCCGGGTGTACAGATTTTTCATTTCATCCCTTCATTTTTCCCGAACCCTTTTGGTTCGCCGGGAAGCCCTTATTTTTGCCTAGGTGTGTCAACCTAGCGGGTCTTTGATTATGCGTAGTATATTTTTTTTCCGACTATGTCCGCTCTCTCAGAATGTAGGGAGTTGCCCCTGTTAGAATTGTTTTGTCATGCCACCAGAAGGTGTTTGATCAGGCAAGACTCGTTGTTGGAATGCCCCAAGTGACTCAGGCGGAGATTTGCCCCAGGCTATTTGGCCTTGAGAGATTCCCTGAATCTTGACTGGACTGCCCCTAGATGATGGACACTGATCATGCTATGCCCCTTGATTGGAAATGCTTTTGTTCACTGGATATTCTTCATGCGAATTTCTTTGTTGTTCGAACAAATATTCATATGCAAACAAAGTTATGTTAAAAATGCAAAGCTTATGTCTGTCTTGAAGATTTTGAAAATGCATTCTTTTTCATAAAACAAGTGAATGTTTGTAAAACGTAATGTCAACTCCGTATTTACCGTAAGCCTTAAGGAGTCAGGATACCTTTCGTAACAGTATGCTTTCGAACTAACCCATGCTTCAGCTAGGACTTTTAAGGGTTATAACGTGGCCTGGTTCACGGTTTAAGAAACAAAGGATAAAGGCTCAAATTATTTGTACCCACCCACTCTTCGTGATGTTCTCCAAACCTAAACTCAGTTGATCATACGTTAGACCTTGTTTGAGTCTTTGCTCTGATTTTCCGGTGATGATTCGGATATTGAACGTTTATTTGAATAGGCAATCATCTCCTTTTTTGCTGAGGGTTTGTAGGACCTCTTTCTTTTTTTGATTTTTGTTATCCCTTTCTTTTTTTGCCTGAACTGTTTCCTTTTTTGGAATTACAGTCAGCGGGATGCCCCAGTTTTGTAAGTCTCCTTCATGGGTTTTGACTTAATGGGCTTTTTGATTTTGGTAATGACTGCCTGTCCTTTTGATTGTTCTGAACCATCACTGTCTTTCCTTGTTTCGTAAGGACCTCTTTTGATGTTGTTCATTATGCACTTGGATCAACTGAGAAAACTACCCTGCCCCAGGTTATGATTAAGGGTTTCAATTTTCGAAAAGAAAAACTCCTACTTCTTTGGCTCAGAGGGGTTGACGAGGGATTATCTTCCTTATAACTCCAGTGTTTAGGGATTGAAACAATGCCTGTACCTCATCAGCGGGGTCTGTTCAAAAGCATACTGTAAAGATCGTGGTATCGTTTTCGTCATCCTCCCTCAAGAGGCTTAGAATTTTAGATCAAGAGCTGACATCAGAAAAAATATGGAAATAATTTGCATTTAGTGAATACGAATATATTGTTTCAGAACAGACATATGCGATGCATTAATGAAATAACAATGTTTATCATGAGTAAATGTTTGAACAAAAGAAAATTGCAACTTGAACATTCGAATGAACAAAAATTTCTCAATCCTAGCCATGATTTGGCAAGGGAGCAGTGATCACGTGGGGAGTCTTGGGTACTTTAAACTGAATCTATCCAGCGTCGATCATGTCTTGGATCTTGTTTTTGAGAGGCCAGCAATTGTCCGTAGTATGCCCCAGGCTATTAGAATGATATGCGCACCTATCGTTGGGATGATAGTTAGGAGCAGAAGTGTTCGGATTCCGGAGAGGAGCCCTTAAGGTGATCAGCCCTGCCTTCAACATTTGTTGTAGTGCTTGATCCAGCGACATGTTGATCTTGGTGAACTGCCTTTTAGGCTTGTCTGGTTTGCTCTGATCAGTCCGTTGTTCTGGGCGAGGTCGTTGTTGGACCTGTGAAGTAGTAACAACTCGGAGAGGTCTATTCATTGGACTCGACCTTTGCCCTCTTGGAAGCTGTCCCATGACCTGGTCCCTGGTTTGGGCTGGTTGCTTCATGCCTTGAGGAAGTTGGTTGATCATGGCTCTCAGCTCTCCTTGCTCCTGAGCTAAGCCTTGAATGAGGGCCCTTTGCCCCAGCATCTGGGTTTTCAATGTGTCTACCTCAGCTTGTAGACGTTTCAGCTGTCCGTCCTTGTCATCTTCGGGACTCTTTCTGATCAGATTCCCCACGAGGAGTGTCCTCAACTCTTCCTGCCCCTTGGATAGGCCTAGGAAGATTTCCCTGAACTGAGTCTCTTGAGCGTGAAGGTCCTGGTTATCTTGTTGTGAAGCCATTGCTGAAATAAACAGCGAGAAAGGTAAGTGACCTGCAACAAGGATACATGTTATGCAATGATGAGTATGACATGCGTGTAATGTTTTCAAGGACCTCGCGGGGTAAACAAGAAAATTTGTTAGCATTTGGATCTGGTAGCTTGATTGAAAGAACTTCATATTTGTTGAGAGTCTTTCTTCCAAGGGTCAAAGGCTCACCATATCAAGTGGGTCATAGCCCCTGACTTTAGTCATCATGTCTGGTTTTGATTTCCAAACAACCTTGGTTAAGGGAACCTTCTTCAAGAGTCAGAGCTCACCATATCCAGTGGGTCATAGCCCCTGATCACTTTGGCTAGAGGAAAATAAATCCTCTTTGCCCCTTGCTAGATGTTTGATTTATCATGACCTGCATCACAAGCCCTTGAGATCCTTGAAATGGGTTAGGATGTATGCAATGGTATGATGTCATGATGCATGGGGTAATATGAATAAACCATGTTATGAGCCCTTATTAAGGACTATAAACAGAGACCTGCAAGAAACTCAAGTAAAACCTGTCATGAGTCCTAGTTAAGGACTAAAAAACAAAACCTGCAAGAAACTCGGTAAACCCTGTTATGAGTCCTAATTAAGGACTAAAACAAAATCTGCAAGGAATTCAATAGACCCTGTTATAAGTCCTAATTAAGGACTAAAACAAAACCTGCAGGAAACTCAAGTGTCAGACAACAAGCATGCAAATAGTCAAGTACGAAGGCACACAAGTCACACAAAAGAGCCCTTAGAGTTTAGGCCAGCATGGGGTCTGGGTATTACCCTCTTGAAGTTGGTGGGCTCAACCTGTCCTATTAGAAGTAACCGGGTTCTAAGGGTCCCAATATCACTGGATTGCTTTCATTGTTCATCGTTTCGATTTAGCCACTGAACTGGCGACCGAAATATTCCAGGAAAGCAACCCTCAATTGAGTGTAGTATCGAGTATCAACCAACCTCGGACTGCACCAAAGTCAGTTATCTCACTACCCTAAAGAGGCCAAGATAGTTCAATTAAGGTTCCTAAGGTCTGTTGATGCTTCACGACACCACGCGGAGGCCCCGTACTCTCCTTGACTGAACTCAAGGGTTACCGGTACACACCAAAGTGCCACATCAACGTAGCAGACTGTTTCAACCATGTCGGTATACCCCGCACAGTTCCCTCACAGTCTTGTTGCTACTTTCTAAGAAGGTTTCCCCCAGATCCGGGTTAGGATCTATAGAACTCCCAAACAACCCACAATAATAAAGCAAGCAAGGAAAACAATTGAAAACACAGTTATGAACTATCCCTAAGGTACACCTCACTTTATAAAGAGTCCCCAGCAGAGTCGCCAGTTCTGTGATCGGTGGATCTGGAACTGACTGTTTAACGCTGGTTCGCGAAATGTCGCGGAAGCAAGAGTCGCCACCGTCTTTTATTTTCTCCAAATGGAAAGGACAAAAGCACAGAAAAATTCCTTATAGAGATTGCTCTCGGTTCGGGAGGTAGATTATAGAAAGGGAAGGTGTTAGCACCCTTTCTATCCATGGTTATCCATGGGCTCTTAGATACTTGCTCATTGTGTTTTCAAAATTGTTTGTTTGCTTTTCAACTGTGGGTTTTAAAAAAGTTTCTTTGAAAATTCCAGTTCGACTCTTGTATCAGTCCTCAAGAGTGTTTGAAAAATTGCTTTCGAAAGCTTTTTGAAAATGTGTTGGTGTGAAAAGTCTTTGAATTTTTGTTTTGAAGAGAGCAAGTATCCATGAGTCGTCTACCTACCCTAAGGAATTCGTCTGTGTAAATGTCCTTTAAAGTAGTGCCATCCCACCATTGAGAGGTAGGTAGCACCACCGTTGGAGGTGTTCTGGTCAATTCGAGGTTCGGGACGTGGTGATCACCAGAGCAATGGGAAGACACCTTAGAAGCTACCCTCATGCCAGGTTCCCGGATCATGAGGACTTACTAAGACATCCTCTACTCGACGATCACCTTTCGAGGCAATGCAACAGTGAGGCGTACCCTAGGGGTGGTGTGTGATTCGTGTGTCAGATTCAAATATTTTATCTTGTCATGTTATTAGTGATCTATGCGTTTGTTTTTTATTTTTTTGTCATTCATTCTTGCATGCATTTTATTAGCAGTTAAAAAGATGCGGAAATTAAAAGTTCTAAACTATTACAAAGGCGCGGGTCCACATCGCCAAAATTAAAATCCAGGACCCGATTTGACGGAAAGTAAAGAAATAAAATGCGGGAAATATAAAATGTCCGAGTTACATGGCTTGAGCAATTACATAATATTTGAAAGAAAATAAATGTGCGAAAGAAATAAAAATAGAACGTTCGAGGGCGTTGGACCCTTTAAAGAAATTAAATGAAATTAAAAATTAATTAATTATTTATTGAAATAAAAGAAGTGTTTTTTAGGTTTTTTTTGTATTTATGAAATAAGAAAATTAAAATTAAAATTAAAAGAAACCCTAATTCTAAGTTATTTTTAATTATTTGAGAAAAATGTTAAAGTTTAACTTAATTTACTAAAGAATTTATGTACATGTTTATTTACAAAATAAATTAGTAATTAATAATAATAATAATGATGAGAGAATTATTTATTAAAAAAAATGATGAAAAAGTTAAAAACCCTAATTTCTACATATTTAATTTATTAAGAAAAATATTAAAGTTTTGAAACCTAAATTAATCTAATTAATTGTTTAAAGTTTATTTACAAAAATAATAATAGTAAAATTAATATTAATAAAATAAACATTTTTTTGATTTTCTGTATTTTATATTTATTATGAAAATTATTTTATGGAATTAAAAGAAAACAATTAAAAACAATTAAAAGAATAAAAAGGAAAAACAAATAAAAATTAAAAATTGAGCAAACCATAGGGGTGTCTGGCCCAAGGGGAGGTTTTTTGAAGTATTGACTCCTGAGTACCGTGGTCTGCATTCTTTGGCCATTGGATTGAGTTTCATGCATAAGTTGTTCTACTTTGGCCATTTGGCTTTTGGCTTTTGGCTATTTGTGTTCTGGCTTCAACGTTCCCTTAATCTCTGGCTTAATGTCTGCCTCGCCATGTATTGGTGCCATGTATTGGTGTCATGCATAAGTTTTTCTAGTCTGGCCATTTGGCTTTTGGCTTTTGGCTATTTGGCTTTTGGCTTTTGGCCATTTGGCTTTTGGCCTCAACGTTCCTTAATGAACCTGCCTGGGATCCTGTCTAAATCTGCAGCGTTGAATCACACAAACACATCAAATAAAATCATAAAATGCAAATAAAACCAATATATGAAGAAATTTAATGTTTAGGCACAATATGGCATGTATGAATGATTATACCCTTTTGATCATGGAGATCAAATCAACCTTACCCTTACTGGAAAAGTAGTGACATGAATGCTTTTATGCCCTTTGGATCATGGAGATCAAGCCAGCCTTACCCTTACTGAAGAAGTAATAAGATGTTGGTTTGTAACTGAGATGGCTTTGTTTGTAGTGAGAGAGGGATTTGTAATAAGGATTTCAAGGTTTTAGGGTTCTTGAAAGAGTTTGATATTCTAACAGTATTGTGGCCAAGTTTTTTTCTCTCTTTTCCTCTTCTCTTTTTTTTCTCCTCTGGTTTGTGTGAAAAGAAGGTGATTATATAATGGAAATTAGGGTAAAGCAAATGAGCTTTGAATGTGCAATTGGGCCTCTAATATTCACTTGAATTCGTCACTTTCCAGGCAAAATCGCAGGGACTTAAGTGCATTTTTTGAAGTTGAAATGTGAAGACAAAATGTAGCCGATATCGATAACTAACTCCTGTCCGAAAATCGACTTAATCGGATAAACAGTGAATTAGTTATGAATTTTTGAAGTTTCAGCTCAGACAAACTTATTTTGGGCTTCAGTGTCGACTCTGACACGTTCTTCAATAAAAAACTGGTATTGATCGGTGCATAATTTGGTCTCGACTTTTGAAGCAAAGTTGTAGATCTATGAGTCAGTGACCTTGTGTAAAAATATGAGTCCAATCCGATAAAAATTGACCGAGTTATGAATTTTCGAAGTTTCGGCTCAGATGAAATAATATTCAGCATTCAGGATTTTCAGCGTGTCACGCACTCTGAGCAAAAAACGAAGGCCTTTTGAATACCGTTTGAACTTAATTCCTTCTGTGAAAATGTAGCCAACTCAATTTTTGAAATTTTGGCACCGGAACCAGCTCGATACAATGAAAATCGACCAAGTTATGATTTTTTGAACATGACGCAAATAAACTTCTGTCAAAAATTTTCTGCACGAAAATACTTGATAAATCCACATTTTTGAAGACCTTCTGATCGAAATTGGCTTCTAGCCGTGAGAGATGAAAACGTAGATAATGTCAAGACGGAATTTTGGCCACCGGAACGGGTTTAAAACGAGTCACGATCTTCAAGTTATGAATTTTTTAGCGCGTAAAAACTGCATTTTTAGCACACTTTTTCACCATATTTCTTCGAGAAAACTCACACATTCGGATACCTTCTTTAAAGAATTGACTCTTGAGTCGAACCTGAATTTGAGAATACGTTATCAGAGATATCTTGGCGAAAGAATACCTGAATATGATGCGCCGGGTTGGACTTGTGAATTTTTCTTTGAAATGTTTTGAGAAATATGGGAGGGCAAATTTTGGGGTACAACAATGTGCATATAGCCATCCTTAACTGCGACTGATGCCAACGCACTGGAAACATATCCAGACGCGATGAGATGCCTCAGACTGGCATTCTACAAGTCTAAGTCTTTGATGTATGGGGAATAGACTTCATGGGACCATTTTCGTCCTCATTCGGCAACAAATATATACTCGTGGCTGTAGATTACGTTTCGAAATGGATCGAAGCAATAGCTTCTCCAACAAATGATACTAGAGTCGTGATTAAACTCTTCAAAACCATTATATTCCCAAGGTTTGGTGTACCCAAGCAAGTCATAAGCGACGGTGGCTCCCACTTCATATCAAGAATCTTCGATAAACTCCTAACCAAATATGGGGTGAAACACCGCGTAGCAACACCATACCACCCCCAGACAAGCGGACAGGTGGAAGTCTCAAATCGAGAAATAAAACAAATATTGGAAAAAACTGTTGCCACGTCAAGAAAGGATTGGCCGGCTAAGTTACCTGAAGCATTATGGGCCTACAGGACGGCGTTCAAGACGCCAATAGGTACAACACCCTTTAAACTCATCTATGGTAAATCATGCCACCTGCCAGTGGAAATTGAACACAAAGCTTACTGGGAAATTAAAACTTTAAACCTAAGCTACACTGCGGCAGGTGAGAAAAGGATCCTTGACATAAATGAATTAGAAGAACTAAGATTAGACGCATATGAAAATGCGAGGATCTACAAGGAAAGGACGAAAAAATGGCACGACAAATGAATCACAAGGAATGAATTCAATGAAGGAGATGTAGTTCTCCTATTCAACTCTCGTCTAAAACTTTTTCCTGGGAAACTCAGTTCACGATGGTATGGACCATTCTAAGTGACCAAAGTTTTCCCCAGTGGTGCCATAGAGATTAAAGGAAAATCCACAAACCCGTTCTTAGTAAATGGCCAACGTCTAAAACATTATTACAACGTTGAAAATAAGGACTACACCACGAGCTTAACACTATTAGAGCTACCACCATAATTAGGAAACTAATTCACGTCTAAAAACATTGTCAAGCTAATGAAATTAAACAAGCCTTGTGTGGGAGGCAACCCACAAGTTTTTCATTTACTTTCTTTCTAATCTCTTTTTATTTTTATTTTTATTTTTATTTTTCATTTTGATTTTTACTTTCCGATTTTTCCTTTTCTTTCTTTCTTCCATTGCATATTTTATTTATTTGCATTTTTCTTTTACAAATTCTAGTACCGACTCACAGGAACTTACAAGATAAACTCATTTATGGATACTATCATCTTCACCATGGAGGCCCAGCAGAGGCGGTATGAGATTCTGGCTCAGCGCCAGATGAGCATGACTACTTATGTGCATGATCCCACGTTGACAGCTTTAGGCATCAGGGAGAGTGTATATTTCTTGTTCAACCAGATAGGATGGGAAGGGCTCCTTGCCCATAAACACCCTACTCATCAATGCCTCGCCTTATAGTTCTTGAGCTCACTCATTTATAAACCAACCCAAGGCCTAGGGCGTAGTAGGGGACAAATGTCCTTTAGATTATTTGGTTTCACCCACCAGTTTACAGTTTGTAGTCTAGCTGAGCTACTAGGATTCCCTAGTTCTTTAGATGCCTACATGGAAACCCAAGAGGATGACTACCTTAATTTTGAACTTAACCACTTTTGGAGAGACATAGCGGGCCAATACCCTGAGGACCCTGACCACCTCGATGCGACTGAGATCCATAACCCTGCAATTAGGTATTTCCATCACATATTAACTTTCACCCTTTTTGGAAAACTTATAAATAGACTCTCAGTTTCTAGGGATGAGTTATTCATTATTTACTGTGCTTTTCAGTTCAGACCAGTCATTGGTGCATCATTTATGATTGCCAACATGTTAGCTATAGCTCAGTGTACCCATGGCCCCATCTGCGTCGGCGGGCTAGTCACTATGATAGCCGGGGCCTTATCCCTACGGTCATCTTTGTCACGCCTTACACCGTACGCCAGATACTATACCATGGATATCCCTTTCTGTTTTAACATATCTTTAATTGGTAACCTCAACCCACCTCACTTTCGGCTGCTAGTCCGAAATGACCCTGTCTATTACTTCCAATTGCCTAGCCCTGAGAACACAAGTGTCTATACTAAGAAAAACTGGCTATATAACCTAGAAAAGACAGATGAACATGACCCTGAGAGGGAGGAGAGCGACCCGTCCACACCTACCGGTTACCATGACTATACACCATCAGAATACCCTACACTTCCCCTTATTACCGCAGCTGTTGACGTCCCTATGGTTGATCATGCACATGTTATCACGACACTATAGACAGATGTTACTACACTCCGAGGAGAGCTCGCCACCGTTAAAGATAATGTCAGCACACTTCGGCGTGACTTCTTTCATTTCATGGATGTCGTTGTGATCGGTGGGAATGAGAACTGACTGTTTTTGGAATGTTGGTCCGCGTTTGCGTTTGTTTTCGCAAAATGTCGCGGTAAGCAAGAGTCGCCACCGTCTTTTATTTAATCCAACAAGGAAAGGACAAAAGCACAGCAAAATTCCTTTTCGAGACGTTTCTCGGGTTCGGGAGGTAGATTATAGAAAGGGAAGGTGTTAGCACCCTTTCTATCAGTGGTTATCCACGGGCTCTTAGGTACTTGCTCACTATGTTTTCAAAAAGTTATTTTTTTGCTTTTCTTGTGTTTGTGGGTTTTGAAAAAAGTTTTGTTTGAAAACTTTGATTTAACTCTTGTTTCTGTCCTCAAGAGTGTATGAAGTGTTGTTTGAAAACTTTGTTTGAAAAAGTGTAAGTGCAAAAAGTTTGTTTTGTTTTGAAAGAGCAAGTACCTGAGAACCTCTACCTACTCAAAGGAATTAAGCTGTGTAAATGTCCTTTAGACAGTGCCCTCCCACTATTGAGAAGTAGGTAGCACCGTCGTTGGAGTTTTCGGGTCAATTCGATTAAGGGACATGTGGTCACTAAAGCAATGTTAGGACGCCTTAGCGGTAACCCTAATGTCTTAGATCATTTTTTTATCGAGGCAACCGTTTCAAGGCAAATTTGATCTTTAGATAAAGGAGGGCGACCTCTAAAACAACCTATACTCAATGACCACGTCGAGGCAACCAAGTGAGGCGTACCCTAGGAGTGGCATGTGCGAGTGTGTCAGGTTTTAGTTATGTTATCTTTGTACATGTTATGGTGAGCTACGATTGATTTTAAATTAAGGTAGATCTCGTCATGCATAGCCTATTAGTCATACATCTAGCAGTTAATGGTTGCGGAAAAAATAAAACTAAGCTATTACAAGGCGTCGGGTATTTACATCGCCAAAAACAAACCCCTGAAAAGTAAATGCGGAAAAGAAAAATAAAAGCGATAAAAAAGTCCTAATTAAAGCTATTACACCCTCGGAGCAAATAAAATTATATGGATCAAAACAATTATGAATCAACAAAAATCACACGCGCGAGAAAAATCGAATCGGGGAGTTTCTTAGGGTTTTGACCCTTTTTTTGAGAAAGAAGGAGATTTTTATTATTTATGAATTAAATTAAACCTAAACTAATTAATTAATAAAAAGGATTTTTTTTTGGGTTTTTTAATGTCTAAGGAAATAAAAAAAATAAAAATGATTAAAAGTTATTAAAAACCCTAATTATATATTGATTTTAATTTATTGCAAAAGTATTAAAATTAACCTAATTAAAACTAAATTAATTAATTATATTTATTTACAAAATAACTAATTAAATTTAATAAATAAAAATATTATATTTTTATGTTTTCTGAATTTATTAAGAAAAATAATAATTATTTTGTTAGCAATTAATTAAAAATAATAAAAATAAATCAAGCAAATAAATAATGAAAGAATATAAAAAATGCAAACTCAGGGGGGTTTGGGCCAGCTTTGGAGGTGTTTTTGCAATTCTGAAGCCCAAAACGTCATGTCCTTTGTTGACTTCTCCACTTCCATGTGTATGCGTTGACTGTAGAGTATGGTGGATACTCAGCTTTGGCCATTGGATTTAATTTGCTGGCCATCTGGCGCTTGGAAATTGGACGCACACGGTAGACCACCTTCCGGGCATAGCATGGGAACACCTGAAGAGAAAAATCAAATAAACGTTTGGGGGACCTGGGATTCGAACCCAGGTCCCAATGCTTCCAGGCCAACGTCCCAACCACTCAACCAAGCTGATTCAATTGTTATTGAAATAAGAGGCAATTATTATATATGAAAACAAATCAATATGCTGTAAATAAAAAATAACGCGCGCGCTTTTCAAATAGACCAACCAGATGTCAACACATCATCATCTTCAACCTTGGTTCTGTGTAAATAAAATCAGATAGCGGGGGTTTTTAACCTCCACTACCTCCTTGCACGAAAAATAGTGAATAGAAACACAACAAACATAAATATTTCGCGAGGTATGGGTTCCCATCGTCTTGGCCTCACGATTTCAACCATGTATCCCATTGGTCCTAATTTTTCCTGGATTGAAAAGCCCTATTTAAAAGCTTGAAAACCCTAGAAATTCAATCATGGCATCTTTCGATTCAGGGAACTATGGTTCAATTCAACCATTCCATTAGCTTTGTATGGTCTCTAACAATGCAAATCAATCACAAAAACATGTCAAATGTGCATGAATTAAGAGATACAGTTTTGAATAGAAAGTGCAAACCGTGAGATGGTATCTCGTGATTCCTTGAGCTTTAATGCTTGAATTTGATTGCAATTCACTCCTGGTACTTCCTGCAATGTGTTTGGATGGACAAAACGCCTTGAATTGGCCTAGAATGCAAGAACCAGTTTTGAGTTTTCTTGAAAATTCTTGAATTTGATATGGTCGTTTCTGCAGCTTTCAGTCGTGTATTAGGGTATGGTTGGCTTGCTTATGTATAAGGGAAACAAATTAGGTCAAAATTTGGGCCATAATCCTTATGCATTGAAGATTAAATCTTTGATTGATAAATCAAATATTGTTGATTTTCCATGATTGAACAAGTTGCCAAAATTGGATTTTTGTATCTTTAAGCTTGTGCACGAATTTGCCAGCATATTTGGATCATATTTGGTTCACAAATTTATTTAAAAATCAAATCTTGTATTTTCTTATAATTTAAATTAATTAAATGAATTAATATGTATTAAAAATCCATTTAATCAATAAATTTAAGAAAATAAATCCAATTTAACTTGGTGGGTCGTGCATAGGTCATGGGTGAAGTTTCAAGAAGAGATTTGAGGCCCATTAGCAAAAAGAAGGTGTTTTGAGCAAAGTTGACTTTTGCAAATTCATGAAAATTTCCCAACTTCTCCAATGCACAACTTGCTCAATTTTGATCATATGACCATGTTCTTGGACATTTTGGAAATCCCTTGAAGTCCTCTAACCAATGCTTTTGGTCCCATGCCATTTGGATTTACCAATCTCAAGTTATGGCCTTTGACTCAAAGTGTACTTTTGTTGACTTTTGAAATTGACCTATAATGTAAAAATTTGTAACTTTTTGTGAGGGAATTTCTTGATCTTGAGGTGTGAAGATGGATTGTAGGAAATGTCATCCTCTTCAAAATGAGCTTTGGATGGAATTTTTCTGATAAACCATGAAAGAGTTATGCCCTTGTCAAAGTACAGTTGACTTTTCTACTGTCCAAAAATAGTAACTTTTGCATCTTGATGATTTTTGAGCTATTCTTGTGGGATCATGATCAAGACTTGATCAAATGATGATTGTGAACTCAAAATAAGATGTTGACCAAGAATTCTGACTTTTGACTGCAGAATGACCATTTTGCCCTTGTAGTTGACTGTAGATCAAATAGAGCTTTTGACTGTGCAAATTGGCACTGTGAGTCTTGAAACTTGGCATGTAGGTGCTAGAGAATGTATATAGGCCTATGAGACTTGATTGAACCATTGGAAACCCCAAATTCCTTGAAAGAACCAAAACCCTAATTTTGAATTGACTGCCTTAGGAGGTGACTTGACTGTACAACCCTTGAGCCATTTTGAGCAATTTGAGGATGATTCTTGACATATCTTGAGGAATATGGGAGGGCAAATTTTGGGGTACAACAGTTGCCCCTGTTCAATCTTCTTAAACCTAAGGATGTAGATTGGCTTGTGTGCCTTTCGTGATCCGAAGGTGGAAGATGATTGAACACTAAAGTGCCCAGAAATCACACTCGCATGGTGTAGTATCAACAATGTGATGTCGGGAATGGGCTTACAGATGCCATTTGGAGATTGCTGGTAGGAGGATGGGCTTATATATGTCATCTGGAGATTGTTGGTAGAAGGATGGGCTTATAGATGCCATCTGGAGATTGTTTGCTGAATTATAACTTTGTAAGTTGAAAGAAGGAACCTGTGTAGGGTTGCCTGATGATGAGTTCGTGTGAAACTGCATCTGAAAGAGAAGGAACCGGTGTAGGGTTGCCTGATGATGAGTCCGTGTGAAACTACATCTGAAAGAGAAGGAACCGGTGTAGGGTTGCTTCATGATGGTCAAGTAGATAATTGTCCTGTCTGGTTTCAGGTGTTGATCTCTGACCTGAGAAAGAAAAATAGTTTTCCTGGCTTGTTACAAGTATTAATTTTCAATCTCTTTGTGTAGATAGTTTTCCTGGCTTGTTTCAGGTATCAGTCGTCCATAGATAGTTTTCCTGGCTTGTTACACGTATTAATCTGGAACTTGAAAAGATTGGCCGATGAGATAGTCGTCCTGGCTGGTTACAGGTATTAATCTATGACCTGAGAAAGAAAGACGGTCTTCCTGGCTTGTTACAAGTATTGATCTTCAATCTCTTCATGTAGATAACTTTCATGGCTTGTTACAGGTATTGATCTACAATCAGCCTGTTGTACCCCAAAATTTGCCCTCCCATATTCTTCAAGAAATTGCCAAATCAAAGCTGCAAAATTCCCCAAGGGTTGCACAGTGCAAAGGCCTCCTATACAGTCAAAACTAGGGTTTGTGTTCTGATCAAAGAAATGAAGTTTTCAAAAGCCCAATCAAGTCTCACATGCCTACAAATATGGTCAAGTATCCTCATATCAAGTTTCAAGGCATTCAGTACAAAATTGCACAGTCAAAACCCTAAATTGCACTACAGTCAACTGTAGGGGCAAAATGGTCATTTGGCAGTCAAAAGTTCAAATTTTTGGTCAACATATCATTTTGAAGCCACAAACATCATTTGATCAATGCTTGATCATGATTCTCAAAATTTGGCTCAGAAATCATCAAATTGCAAAAGTTTCCTTATTTGGACAGCTGAAAAAGTCAACTGAAATTGACCAGGGCATAACTTTCACATGGATTATCATAAAAATTCCATCCAAAGCTCATTTTGAAGAGAAAGACATTTCCTACAACTCATCTTCATACTTCAAGTCCAAGAAATGCTCTCACAAAAAGTTATCAATTTCAACATTATAGGTCATTTTTAAAAGTCAACAAAAAGGGACTTTAAGTCAAAGGCCATAACTTGAGATTGGTAAATCAAAATGACATGGGACCAAAGGCATTGGTTAGAGGACTCAAAGACCTTTCCTAAATGTCCAAGAACATGAGAAAAGCTTAAAAATTGAGCAAGTTATGCCTTGTGGAAGTTGGGAAAATTTTTGGATATTTTGAAAAGTCAACATTACTTCAAATGACCTAAAATTGCTAATGGGCCCATTTTTCTTCCATGAATCATCATCCATGGAATGTGCACGACCACTTGGCCCAAAGGGAAGTATTTTCTCATTTTTTATTTATTTATTTGAATTTTTATTTATATTAATTCATTTAAATCAATTAAATATATGAAAAATATCTAACTTAACCAAACCAATCTTTTTATACATGTTTTAGACTCAATATTTCGTGTATATGCAAATATGGAAAGAATTGGACCGATTAGATCATGATTTGCCCAAGAACACATGGAAAAAGATTTAAAAAGATCCTTAGAAAATCAAATTTCAAAATCAATGAATGCAATGGATTTGATTGAGTTTTTTTGACCTAATGCACTCACTACATATGCCTGATCATAACCCTAATGCAAATGAACACAAAGCTGCACAAGAAGGCCATAATCAAACTTGGAAAAAATTGCAAAAAACTCAAAACTATAAACACCTTTGCAAGACGATTCAGGTCTCAAGACTTGTTTCAATAACTTCCTCAAGGTCCCCTGAACGATTCCCAATCAAGAATACTCATCAGAACCTCAAGGATTGGTAACACAAGTGCAGACTGTATCAAATAAATTTCATAATCGTACATCCCATTCTATGCATTATTTGTGAAATTTAATGGTTGATTCGTGTTCATTATGAAGTTTTGAAGCTAACCAATACATTTAATTGTGTTTTCCTGTGTTGTACGCGATTATACCATGTTTGCTTTCTAGGGTTTGCAGGATGAGAAATTAGGGCTTTTGAAACAAAGTAAAATTAGCCCTCAAGACCACCATCATTGGATTCAGCAGGTCTGGACGAAGAAAACACCATGCTCGCGCCTAATTTATGAACACTTGAGAGCTAATCGCTATTTTCTAATAGCATGCCTAAAACAACGCGTGTAAAACCGTGGCCAATATGTTCTTGTTTCAGAAAAAAGAAGACACGCGAAGAAGATGGTATCGTGGCCATCAATGATTGGACGGTTTAAAAATTCGCGCGCGTTGGGGCCACTGACTCTCTTTTCTTTTATAATATTCATTAACTGTTATATATTAAATGTAATTGGAATGGCTCAGTGGAAGGAACACGCGTTGGCAATATCCATGACCTGGGTTCGAAACCCAGGTCTTCAATAATCTCAATATTATTTTTCCTTTAACGTTCACGTGCAGCGCATCTGTTAAGGACCATGATACATCTCCTCATCAGGCCAGCCACGCGTATGTCTAAGGCAATCCAAGGGTGCAAAATTGATGAACACCATAAACTCAGGTCAACGTTGCCACACGCTACTCAAAAAAGTCAAATGGACCCAGGTTTTTGGGCCATAATTCTTGGATCTATACCTCCACTTTGGGGACTACCACCCCCCCTGGTTTGCAATTCTCTATATTTCTTATATTTTATTTTTAATTATTATTTTATTTTTTTTATTGTTTTAATTTAATTAATTATTTTCACAAAATATAAAAATACACAAAAAATCAGAAAAAGATAAAAAAATAATAAATATTTTTGTCTTAATATTTTCATAAATAAATGCATGTAAATTATTTAGTTTTAAATTAGGTTTTGCAATCTTAATTCTTTTCATGATAAAATCCAAAAATATAGAATTAGGTTTAATGAATTTTTTTATTCCTTTTCAATTTTTCTTTTTTACAATAATATTATTTATTTTATTTATTTTCATAATTAAAATTGTATATAAAAATTAGGTTTAATTTAGGTTAAATTTAATGTTTTCTTAATAAATTAAAATAAAATAGAATTAGGGTTTGCATCTCATGTTAATTTTAATTGCAATTAATTTTTTCTATAAAATACATAAAAATATCAAAAAACAAAAAAAAAACAAAAACATCTTCTTTTTAATTTTAATTTTAATTCCTCATTAATTTTACAATTTTGCAAAAGGGTCCAACGCCCTCGTTTCGTCTAATTCTCATTAATTCGCATATTTATTTTATTTCGCTTAAATAATTATGTATCTCTCCCGAAGCCTTGTAACATTTCAATTTCTTGCACTTTTAACTCTTTTAATTTCTTTATTTTTTGTCAAATCGGGTCCTGGTTAATTTTGGCGATGTGGACCCGCGCCATTTGTAATAGCTTTAGATTTACTTTTCCTCGCAACTTTTAACTGTTAAATAAATGCATGCAAGAATGAATGATTAAATAAAAACAAACGCATAGATCACTAATAACATGACAAGATAAAATATTTGAATCTGACACACGAATCACACACCACCCCTAGGGTACGCCTCACTGTTGCCTTGCCTCGAAAGGTGATCGTCGAGTAGAGGATGTCTTAGTAAGTCCTCATGATCCGGGAACCTGGCATGAGGGTAGCTTCTAAGGTGTCTTCCCATTGCTCTGGTGATCACCATGTCCCGAACCTCGAATTGACCCGAATACCTCCAACGGTGGTGCTACCTACCTCTCAATGGTGGGATGGCACTACTTTAAAGGACATCTACACAGACGAATTCCTTAGGGTAGGTAGGTTCTCGTAGATACTTGCTCCAATTTCAAAACAAATTCAAAAATACTTTTCACACCAACACCTTTTCAAAAAGCTTTCGAAAGCAATTTTTCAAACACTCTTGAGGACCGATACAAGAGTCGAACTGGAATTTTCAAAGAAACTTTTTAAAACCCACAGTTGAAAAGCAAACAAACCATTTTTGAAAACACAAATGAGCAAGTATCTAAGAGCCCATGGATAACCATGGATAGAAAGGGTGCTAACACCTTCCCTTTCTATAATCTACCTCCCGAACCGAGAGCAATCTCTATAAGGAATTTTTCTGTGCTTTTGTCCTTTCCATTTGGAGAAAATAAAAGACGGTGGCGACTCTTGCTTCCGCGACATTTCGCGAACCAGCGTTAAACAGTCAGTTCCAGATCCACCGATCACAGAACTGGCGACTCTGCTGGGGACTTCTACTTAAAGTGAGGTGTACCTTAGGGCTAGTTCATAACTGTGTTTTCAATTGTATTGCTTTGCTTGCTTTATTATTGTGGGTTGCTTGGGAGTTCTATAGATCCTAACCCGGATCTGGGGGATACCTGCTTAGAAAGTAGCAACAAGGCTGTGAGGGAACTGTGCGGGGTATACCGACATGGTTGAAACAGTCTGCTACGTTGATGTGGCACTTTGGTGTGTACCGGTAACCCTTGAGTTCAGTCAAGGAGAGTACGGGGCCTCCGTATGATGTCGTGAAGCATCAACAGACCTTAGGAACCTTAATTGAACTATCTTGGCCTCTTTAGGGTAGTGAGATAACTGACTTTGGTGTAGTCCGAGGTTGGTTGATACTCGATACTACACCCAATTGAGGGTTGCTTTCCTGGAATATTTCGGTCGCCAGTTCAGTGGCTAAATCGAAACGATGAACAATGAAAGCAATCCCGTGATATTGGGAACCTTAGAACCCGGTTACTTTGATTAAGACAGGTTGAACCCACCAACTTCAAGAGGGTACTACCCAGACCCCATGCTGGCCTTAAACCTTAAGGGCCTGTCTTGTGTGCCTTGTGTGCCTTACATGTTTGTCTTTGTAAATATCTGTGGTGTGTTTAATCATAGCATCATGACATCATCCAGCATCATATGCATTGACTAACCATTTCAGGGGTTCGAATTTTCATCTTTGTTCTTGTTTTGTAGGACATGGAAACTGTTCGTAGAAAGACGATCCAAGTCAGTCTTGTAAGGATCCCTCCTCAGCTTAAGGAGCTTATATCCAGGATTCCCGAGAACTCTTCATTCAGTGAAAGACATGGAAGCCTCATCAGCTTGGTCAACACCAACATTGAGGAAGATATGATCAAGGTCCTGTTCCAATTCTTTGACCCTCTGCATCACTGTTTCACCTTCTTGGACTATCAGTTGGTACCTACATTGGAGGAGTTCTCCCGGCTCCTGAAGATCCCTATCCTTGATCAGCTACCCTTCAACGGTACGGAAAAGGAACCTAAGCTTGAAGAGATTGCTAAAGCCTTGCACCTACAGTCATCTGACCTCAAGGGACATTGGGAAGTTAGAAGTGGTATCAAAGGGTTCTTAGTCAAGTTTCTGTTTGAAAAGGCTCATGAATGTTGGAACGCCCTTGACTTGCAAGCTTTTGAAGAGGTTGTGGCCCTCCTTGTCTATGGTTTGGTGTTGTTCCCTAACCCAGATCAGCTTATTGATATCAGTGTTGTTCAGATCTTTATGTCCAGGAATCCTATACCTACGTTGCTGGGGGACATCCTTCACTCATGTTACACTCGAACCATGAGAAAAAGAGGTGTCCTTATGTGTTGCACTCCTCTCCTGGGAAGGTGGTTTATTTCACACCTTCCACAATCAGTCTTGAAGAATGAGCGGGGTTTGAGATGGTCACAGCGATTGATGACTCTTACACATGCAGATATACATTGGTGCCCTAGGTCCAGAGAAGATGTCACCATCATTGATCGTTGCGGGGAGTACCCTAATGTTCCTTTACTTGGAATCAGAGGAGGTATTACTTACAGCCCATGCCTGGCTTGGAGACAGTTTGGTTATGCTCGGAGGGATGGTCCTCATGACATGTTAATTCCTGACATAGTTTTTGACTTCGACAATGATACTCAAGGACTTCGCCAGAGATTTATCAGAGCTTGGAGGATGCCAAGTAGGATAGACAGCAAGACACTGGGGCACAGGAATTCCGTCCCGTTGGAACCTTATCTCAAGTGGGTACGCGCCCGCTCTCAGAAGTTAGTGATGCCTTATCCTCACATGCTCCCGGTAATCAAAGAACCAGTCTTGGAAGGAGAAGTGTCCTATACTATTCAGCACCCTGATATGCCCGCATCCTGGGAAGAGATGCAGAAGAGCTGGATCCAACTTAAGGAAGAAAGGAATTCTCTTGAGACCAGTCTACATGCCAGCGAAAAGAAGGTCTTGGAGCTCACCCGCCTGTTGCATGAGGAGAGGAATCTCAACACTTATATAGCTCCAAAGAGGATGCGTAGCATATTTTGGGATTGATTTGATTTTTGTATTATTTTGCCCATGAGGCTTTGATGTACTAAACAATGATTTCCTTAATGATAACGTGTGTTCCTTTTTTGTCTACAACAAGTTTGAATTTTCAAACCCTTGAATGCATTGCATAAACACATCTCATTCATCATGTGCATAACAAGTTTTTCCTCTTTTCAGGTTGCTTACAGTTCTTCGCTGTTTATTTCAGCATCATGAATCACGAATCTTCATCAACTGAGACTTCCATCAAGGCTCTTCAGGTGCAGAATGCACAATTCCAGGAATTAATCAAGGGTCTGGCTCAAGGCCAAGAAAAACTGAAGGCTATGCTCCTGAAGAAGGAGAAGAAGAAGAAGAGAAGAACTGTTCTGTTCAACTCGGGCCGAAGGTTTAACAATACTCTGCAACAGGAAGAGGCTGGTTCTTCTGTTGATAAGAATTCTCCTCAGGCAGAAGCAAGGGTTCCTAGTCCGGTAGTCTCCGACAACGAGACAGATTTTGATGAAGAGCAGTACCCTCCTGCAGAAGACAGATATAAGCAACTGGAGGATAGGTTGAAAGCTATGGAAGTTCAACCGGTACCTGGGCTGGATTTCGGAGATCTGGGTTTGTCAACTGGTGTGATCATCCCTCACAAGTTCAAAGCACCATCCTTCTCTAAATATGACGGGGCGTCTTGTCCCAAGCTGCATCTAAGGTCCTATGTTCGGAAAATTCAGCCGTACTCTGCGGATAAGAATTTATGGATCCACTTCTTCCAGGAGAGTCTTTCAGGGACTCATCTCGAATGGTTCTATCAGCTGGATGGGACCAAAGTTCGTAACTGGGAGGAGTTGGCTACTGCTTTCTATAAGCAGTATCAATATAATGCCGACCTTGCCCCCACACGTACCCAACTCCAGGGTATGTCATTAGGTGCAAGTGAAGGTTTTAAAGAGTACGCTCAGAAATGGAGAGACCTGGCTGGCAGGGTGCAGCCACCATTGACTGATCGGGAGTTGGTAGACATGTTCCTGGGGACCCTATCTGGGCCATTTTTCAACCATCTCATTGGGAATTCTTCTGCTGGGTTCACTGATTTGATCTTGACTGGAGAGAGAATTGAAGCTGGGTTAAAGTCTGGAAAAATTCCGAAGGGCGCATCATCTGGTTCTGAGAAGAAACCCTTCAAGAAGGAGGCTAGTGCCGTATATGGTTCCAGGAAAGCAGAGAGACCTGAGCGCCGCCAATCTGTCAGTGCGGTAATGATTGCTAAGCCTGCTGCCGCTCCTCGGCCAACTAATCCTCAGAAGGTTGAAAGACCCCGGAGAGAGTTCACCCGCTTAAGCATGACCTTATCACAGATCCTGCCACAGTTTCTATCCACTAACTTAGTGACTGTCAGGGAGGCTCCGAAGTTTCCAAATACTGCATCTCCCAAGTACAACCCGAATGCTCGTTGTGCTTACCATTCAGATAGCCCGGGGCACTCTACCGATGACTGTTGGGCACTAAGGAGTAAGCTGCAGGACCTCATCGACGCCAAGGAGGTACAGTTTGAGGCATCTGAGAAACCTAATGTAGTGACGGCGCCCCTGCCTGCTCATGGAGTGAATGCTATTGGGGACGAAGAGGAAGTTGATGAAGCTGAGTTTGATAGCTGGATCTACCCGGCAACTGACGGTGGACTTAACAATTGGAGCGCAAAAGACAATCTCCCTGTTTGTCTTGTTACTGAGTAATGAATTCCTATGTTTTGTTATTTTGTAATAAACAATAAATAAACTCTTTGGCCCGGTGTCTTACCCGAGGCACCGTGGTATCATTTGTGAGGGCATACAAATTGTCATTTCATATATCATGAATGAAAATCTTGGACGTTTTTTCGCATTGCAAATATTGTGCTCCTTTTCTGTCTTTCTTTTCCTTTACATATATTTCAAAACAGCTGTATTTACACACACACTCACTCATACAGGTTCCAATCCACTCTGGATCTCACTGATAACAACTCTGCTACTGCCAATTATGACTTCGAAAATCCGATCAACTTAGTCGAAGACGAAGGTGAAGATGATTGCGAAGTGCCTGGCGAGCTTGCAAGACTGCTGCTTCAGGAAGAAAGGGCAATTCAACCCCATGAAGAGCCAGTGGAAACCATAAACCTGGGTACAGGGACAGACAGGAAAGAGGTAAAGATTGGTGCTAACCTAGAGCTCAGCGTGAAGCAACGGTTGACTAAAATACTGCATGATTATATGGAGATATTTGCCTGGTCCTACGAAGACATGCCAGGGTTGGATACCGACATTGTGGTCCATCACTTGCCAACTAAGGAAGACTGCCCTCCAGTTAAGCAAAAGGTCCGTCGGATGCGTCCAGAGATGTCTGAGAAGATTAAAGCCGAGGTCATGAAACAGTTTGATGCTGGGTTCCTTGCAGTGACTTCTTACCCTCAGTGGGTTGCTAATGTGGTGCCGGTACCTAAGAAGGACGGTAAGGTCAGAATGTGTGTCGACTACAGGGATCTAAACAGGGCCAGCCCCAAAGATGACTTCCCCTTACCTCACATTGATGTCCTTGTTGATAATACAGCTCAGCATAAGGTGTTCTCTTTCATGGATGGCTTTTCAGGATACAATCAGATTAAAATGGCACCTGAAGACATGGAAAAGACTACATTTGTTACTCAGTGGGGCACCTTCTGTTACAAGGTCATGCCATTCGGGTTGAAGAACGCTGGGGCAACCTACCAACGTGCCATGGTCGCCTTATTTCATGACATGATCCATCACGAGATAGAGGTGTATGTTGACGACATGATCGCAAGGTCCCAAACTGAGGAAGAGCACTTAGATCATCTGCAGAAGTTGTTTGACCGGTTGAAACTATACAAACTGAGATTGAACCCAAACAAGTGCACCTTCGGGGTAAGATCTGGGAAGTTGCTAGGCTTCGTGGTCAGTGATAAAGGTATTCAAGTGGACCCTGCTAAGGTCAAAGCTATTCAAGAGATGCCAGCTCCTAAGACAGAGAAGGAAGTCAGAGGCTTTTTAGGACGCCTAAATTACATTGCTCGGTTCATCTCACATCTGACTGCTACCTGTGAGCCAATCTTCAAGCTGCTGAAGAAAGATCAGGTGGTACGTTGGAACGATGAATGTCAGGCTGCTTTCGACAGAATCAAAGAGTATCTCCAAGAACCACCTATCCTTATGCCACCGGTTGAAGGGAGACCTCTGATACTATATCTGACAGTGCTGGACAACTCAATGGGGTGTGTGCTGGGGCACCATGACGAGTCTGGCCGAAAAGAGCATGCCATTTATTACCTTAGCAAAAAGTTTACCGACTGTGAGACCCGATACTCACTGCTTGAGAAAACTTGCTGCGCTTTGGTATGGGCTGCTCGCCGACTGAGACAGTATATGCTGACTCACACTACCTTGTTGATCTCAAAGATGGATCCTATAAAGTACATATTCGAAAAGCCCGCTCTGTCTGGGAGAATTGCAAGATGGCAAATGATCTTGACGGAATACGACATTCAGTACACAACCCAGAAAGCCATCAAGGGAAGTGTATTGGCAGACCACTTGGCACATCAAGCTGTAGATGATTATCAGTCAATAAACTTCGAGTTTCTGGATGAAAACATCATGATAGTGACTGACTGTGAAGTACCTGGACCGGAGGAAGGACCTGAACCAGGATCCCGATGGTCTATGCACTTTGACGGAGCTTCCAATGCTTTGGGAAATGGTATCGGCGCCATAATCATATCTCCTCAAGGCACTCATACTCCACTCACTGCCCGGCTATGTTTCAACTGTACCAACAACATGGCGGAGTATGAGGCGTGCATCATGGGTCTTCAAGCTGCGATCGACCTAAGGATCAATTTTCTAAGTGTCTTCGGAGATTCCGCTCTTGTGATCAATCAGATCAAAGGAGAGTGGGATACGAAACATCCAAACCTGATTCCTTATAGAGAATGTGTGTTGACCCTGATCCCCCACTTCACAGAGATAACCTTTGAACACTTTCCAAGAGAAGAGAATCAGTTGGCGGACGCGTTAGCTACAATGTCTTCTATGTTCAAAGTTAAATGGGATAATGAGGCTCCCCGGATCATCATCTGGAAACTGGACGAACCGGCATACTGTTGTGATCTTGAAACTGAATTGGTGACTGAGAAGCCTTGGTACCATGAAGTGAAGAGATATCTGGAAGCTCAGGAATACCCTGAAGGTGCCTCTGTCAATGATAAGAAGTTTCTGAGAAGGTTCGCAGCCAAATTCTTCCTTAGCAACGGCATCTTGTACAAGCGAAACCATGATTCAACCTTACTGCGTTGTGTGGATAAAACTGAAGCAGGAAGGATCATGGAAGAGCTACATGAAGGGACCTTTGGTACACATTCCAGTGGACACACTATGGCTAAGAAGATCCTATGGGCAGGATATTACTGGTCCACAATGGAAGCTGACTGTTACCAACATTCCAGGACATGCTACAAGTGCCAGATTTATGCAGACAAGGTGCATGTTCCTCCGGTTCCCCTGAACGTTCTGACTGCGCCTTGGCCGTTTGCAATGTGGGGCATAGACATGATCGGCGAGATTAAACCTACGGCATCCAATGGACATCGCTTCATCCTAGTGGCGATCGATTATTTTACAAAGTGGGTTGAGGCAGCATCCTATGCCACGATAACCAAGACTGTTGTGGCACGGTTCATTCGGCACAACCTGATCTGTCGGTACGGCGTCCCTGAGCGGATTATTACAGACAACGGTACCAATCTGAACAATAAGATGAACGCTGAGCTCTGCGAACAGTTCAAGATACAGCACCACAATTCTTCTCCTTACAGACCGAAGATGAATGGGGCTGTAGAAGCAGCAAATAAGAACATCAAGAAAATCGTGCAGAAGATGACAGTGACTTATAAAGATTGGCACGAGATGTTACCGTTCGCTCTACATGGGTACCGTACCTCAACTAGGACGTCAACCGGGGCAACTCCTTTCTCTCTGGTTTATGGCATGGAGGCAGTCTTACCGATCGAAGTGCAAATACCTTCTCTCCGGATAATGAAGGATGCAAATCTGAACGAAGATGATTGGATCCAGACACGACTCGATCAACTCAACCTCATTGATGAAAAGAGACTTGCTGCTATCTGCCATGGTCAGACGTATCAAAAACGGATGATCAGGGCATTTAACAAAAAGGTCAGACCAAAAGAATATCGAGTTGGGGATCTGGTAATCAAGAGAATCATCCTTCCTCAGAGTGATCCAAGGGGCAAATGGACCCCCACGTACGAAGGGCCATTTGTGGTTAAGCATGTGTTCTCAGGAGGAGCAATGATATTAACCAACATGGATGGTGACGACCTTCCTCACCCCGCCAATGCGGACATAGTAAAAAGATACTACGCATGAAAAAAGACCCGCTAGGCTGACATGCCTAGGCAAAAATCAGGGCTTCCCGGCGAACCAAAAGGGTTCGTGCAAAATGAAGGGATGAAAAATAAAAAAAAACTGTACACTCGGCAAGTCGAAAACCTGAAAAGGCGGCTTGGGCAAAAATGGGTATCCCGGTGGACTGAAAACCCGAAAGGGCGGTCCAGGCAAAAATTAGGGATAAAGCGTAATACTATGTCTCATTGATCACTTTGCATCCAGAATCCGGTATCTACATCAAGTTCAGACGGCCTCAATCAGTCAGCTTCACCTTCAACCAAGGTCATCAAGTGATGAGACGCTCAGAGTTATAAAGGCAATAGCAGAGTTGAAACCCAGTGGGCTCATTCATTTCACACAGCTGTTTTATTTTCTTTTGTACAAAATTTGTATAAACTCTTTTGTTCGGCGGCGTTCTCTTACTAGGACGTCAGCCTCTTGTACACAAAATGCCTATTCACAGGCCATTCAAAATCAATATAAATATATTTTCAGTTAAACGTGCCAGTGTTTTTTCTTTTTCTATTTTGTTTTGCGAAGAACGTCCAAGGTTCAATTTGTGATATATGCATTGACAATAATTTGCTAACTCATAAATATTTGCATACGAAACAAAGGAATCAATTGCAGGTGACACTAGAAACAGGGGCAATAAAAGAGTTGTCTGAGCAGTCTAATTGTTCTATTCTCCAAGGTACCAAGGTAGGTCCAGCTAAAGAACATGACCAGTACATATTAATTCCCCAGAGAGTGATTCAGCAAGTCAGTGCACTCTCTCCAAGCAGAATCATCAAATCTTAAGGAAATTGAGTATCCCCCAGCAGATCCCAACATCCCCCAGCAGATCCCAACATTCCCCAGCAGCAATACATATATTCATAATAAGCATCCCCGCAGTCTTGGTCCAAAGATTGTTCCCCAGTGGTATATCAACATCCAAAGGAATCGCTTCCCCGACATAGTTCAAAACATCCCCAGAAGAGTCCAATCTAGTTTCCCCAGGAAAGCTGGAATTCATATCCCTAAGCAGTAAGCTTATCCCCAGTAGATTCTGGAAGCTTATCCTCGCAGAGCACGAACGCGTCGTCCGGCTTTATTCAAAGAGTTATTTCCTTAACAGGATATAACTGGGTTATCCTCAGCCAAAAGCCACGGAAAGAGTGTCCCCGATGAAATCTCTTCTTACCCCAGCGAAGTCCATCAACACTTCCCAACAACGAGGATATCCTCAGCAAGTTATCAACATTTCAGCAAAGATATCTTTCTCCCCACAGAGTATTGCTTCCCAGCATGGTCGCTAGAGTATCTTTTTCCCCGCAGAATCTTCCATTTGCCAAGTTTATTCCTCAACAGAGTCATCTTCTCCTACCGGTATTCTTGCAGTTATCATCCCCAGCGGAAGCAAAATCTATTCTGCAACATCAGCCCAGGAGTGACTTCCCGGCACCCGTCAAGGATTTACTTTCCTAGATGAACACATTCATAAAACATCACATACATCATTATAGCATGCATAGACGCATTATATCATACAAATCTCATTTATGTTGAGAACATCATTGCTTGATCCATATCATGCATTGCATATGACTGACCTTTACCTTTCAGGAAAGATGCAGTTGAAATTCTCAATCATATTGCAAGACCTAGACCGGTTCAGTTAATCGACTCCAAAGATTTCTTATCCAGTCCCAGGCCTTCTCTAGTCCAACTAAATCGACTCCCAACAGATTTTTCTGATAAAGACTAAGTAGAAGTTATCCCAGATGGTTCCCTCTCCGACGGTGAGTGAGGCGATCATTCCTTTTCAAATGGTTCCCTCTCCGACGGTGAGTGAGGTGGTAATTCCTTTTTCAGATGTTTCCCTCTCTGACGGCGAGTGTGAGGTGATAGTCTACTATGGTTCCCTCTCCGACGGTGAGTGAGGTGGTAATTCCTTTTTCAGATGTTTCCCTCTCTGACGGCGAGTGTGAGGTGATAGTCTACTACGGTTCCCTCTCTGACGGTGAGTGAGGTGGTAATTCCTTTTCAGATGTTTCCCTCTTCGAAGGTGAGTGTGAGGTGATAGTCCCTTATGGTCCCCTCTCCAACGGTGAGTGAGGTGGTAAGTCCTTTTCAGATGTTTCCCTCTCCGACGGTGAGTGTGAGGTGATAGTCTCTTATGGTCCCCTCTCCGATGGTGAGTGAGGTGGTAATTCCTTTTTCAGATATTTCCCTCTCCGACGGTGAGTGTGAGGTGATAGTCTCCTACGGTTCCCTCTCCGACGGTGAGTGAGGTGGTAATTCCTTTTCAGATGTTTCCCTCTCCGACGGTGAGTGTGAGGTGATAGTCTCTTATGGTCCCCTCTCCGACGGTGAGTGAGGTGGTAATTCCTTTTTCAGATGTTTCCCTCTCCGACGATGAGTGTGAGGTGATAGTCTCTTATGGTTCCCTCTCCGACGGTGAGTGAGGTGGTAATTCCTTTTTCAGATGTTTCCCTCTCCGACGGCGAGTGTGAGGTGATAGTCTACTATGGTTCCCTCTCCGACGGTGAGTGAGGTGGTAATTCCTTTTTCAGATGTTTCCCTCTCCGACGGCGAGTGTGAGGTGATAGTCTACTATGGTTCCCTCTCCGACGGTGAGTGAGGTGGTAAGTCCTTTTCAGATGTTTCCCTCTCCGACGGTGAGTGTGAGGTGATAGTCTCCTATGGTTCCCTCTCCGACGGTGAGTGAGATGGTAAGTTCTTTTCAGATGTTTCCCTCTCCGACGGTGAGTGAGGTGATAATCTCCTATGGTTCCCTCCCCGACGGTGAGTGAGGTGACAATTCCTTTTCTTATGATTCCCTCTCCGACGGCGAGTGAGGTGATTCCCTTTCAGATTATAATGGCCTATGGTTCTCGTCCCGATCCTGCGAAGATGGTATTTCCCACCAAGATTTTCTCAACGAGCGTTGTTGAAGTTAAAATCACCCAAGGTTTTCTTACCATTCATGCTAAGGTAGTAACCATCCCTGGTTCATTCATCATCTTGTGAAGCTCCAGATTCAGCTCCTGTAACCAGTCAGGACACATCTATACCAAGCATCTGAAAACCAACTCCTGCAACGTGTCAGGTACTCATGTTTCTTTTGCAGGTATGCAGGTTCTCGTTAAGGAATCTCTTACGCGATCAACATCCAGATGGCATCTATAAGCCCATCATCCTATTCATCAATCCTCAAATGGCATCTATAAGCCCATTCCCATCATCACTGCTACTATGTGAGCGCAAATTTCTGGGCACTCTAGTGTTCAATCATCTTCTACCCTCGGATTACGAAAGGCACGTCCGCCAATCTGCATCCTCAGGTCTAAGAAGATTGAACAGGGGCAACTGTTGTACCCCAAAATTTGCCCTCCCATATTCTTCAAGAAATTGCCAAATCAAAGCTGCAAAATTCCCCAAGGGTTGCACAGTGCAAAGGCCTCCTATACAGTCAAAACTAGGGTTTGTGTTCTGATCAAAGAAATGAAGTTTTCAAAAGCCCAATCAAGTCTCACATGCCTACAAATATGGTCAAGTATCCTCATATCAAGTTTCAAGGCATTCAGTACAAAATTGCACAGTCAAAACCCTAAATTGCACTACAGTCAACTGTAGGGGCAAAATGGTCATTTGGCAGTCAAAAGTTCAAATTTTTGGTCAACATATCATTTTGAAGCCACAAACATCATTTGATCAATGCTTGATCATGATTCTCAAAATTTGGCTCAGAAATCATCAAATTGCAAAAGTTTCCTTATTTGGACAGCTGAAAAAGTCAACTGAAATTGACCAGGGCATAACTTTCACATGGATTATCAGAAAAATTCCATCCAAAGCTCATTTTGAAGAGAAAGATATTTCCTACAACTCATCTTCATACTTCAAGTCCAAGAAATGCTCTCACAAAAAGTTATCAATTTCAACATTATAGGTCATTTTTAAAAGTCAACAAAAAGGGACTTTAAGTCAAAGGCCATAACATGAGATTGGTAAATCAAAATGACATGGGACCAAAGGCATTGGTTAGAGGACTCAAAGACCTTTCCAAAATGTCCAAGAACATGAGAAAAGCTTAAAAACTGAGCAAGTTATGCCTTGTGGAAGTTGGGAAAATTTTTGGATATTTTGAAAAGTCAACATTACTTCAAATGACCTAAAATTGCTAATGGGCCCATTTTTCTTCCATGAATCATCATCCATGGAATGTGCACGACCACTTGGCCCAAAGGGAAGTATTTTCTCATTTTTTATTTATTTATTTGAATTTTTATTTATATTAATTCATTTAAATCAATTAAATATATGAAAAATATCTAACTTAACCAAACCAATCTTTTTATACATGTTTTAGACTCAATATTTCGTGTATATGCAAATATGGAAAGAATTGGACCGATTAGATCATGATTTGCCCAAGAACACATGGAAAAAGATTTAAAAAGATCCTTAGAAAATCAAATTTCAAAATCAATGAATGCAATGGATTTGATTGAGTTTTTTTGACCTAATGCACTCACTACATATGCCTGATCATAACCCTAATGCAAATGAACACAAAGCTGCGCAAGAAGGCCATAATCAAACTTGGAAAAAATTGCAAAAAACTCAAAACTGTAAACACCTTTGCAAGACGATTCAGGTCTCAAGACTTGTTTCAATAGCTTCCTCAAGGTCCCCTGAACGATTCCCAATCAAGAATACTCATCAGAACCTCAAGGATTGGTAACACGAGTGCAGACTGTATCAAATAAATTTCATAATCGTACATCCCATTCTATGCATTATTTGTGAAATTTAATGGTTGATTCGTGTTCATTATGAAGTTTTGAAGCTAACCAATACATTTAATTGTGTTTTCCTGTGTTGTACGCGATTATACCATGTTTGCTTTCTAGGGTTTGCAGGATGAGAAATTAGGGCTTTTGAAACAAAGTAAAATTAGCCCTCAAGACCACCATCATTGGATTCAGCAGGTCTGGACGAAGAAAACACCATGCTCGCGCCTAATTTATGAACACTTGAGAGCTAATCGCTATTTTCTAATAGCATGCCTAAAACAACGCGTGTAAAACCGTGGCCAATATGTTCTTGTTTCAGAAAAAAGAAGACACGCGAAGAAGATGGTATCGTGGCCATCAATGATTGGACGGTTTAAAAATTCGCGCGCGTTGGGGCCACTGACTCTCTTTTCTTTTATAATATTCATTAACTGTTATATATTAAATGTAATTGGAATGGCTCAGTGGAAGGAACACGCGTTGGCAATATCCATGACCTGGGTTCGAAACCCAGGTCTTCAATAATCTCAATATTATTTTTCCTTTAACGTTCACGTGCAGCGCATCTGTTAAGGACCATGATACATCTCCTCATCAGGCCAGCCACGCGTATGTCTAAGGCAATCCAAGGGTGCAAAATTGATGAACACCATAAACTCAGGTCAACGTTGCCACACGCTACTCAAAAAAGTCAAATGGACCCAGGTTTTTGGGCCATAATTCTTGGATCTATACCTCCACTTTGGGGACTACCACCCCCCCTGGTTTGCAATTCTCTATATTTCTTATATTTTATTTTTAATTATTATTTTATTTTTTTTATTGTTTTAATTTAATTAATTATTTTCACAAAATATAAAAATACACAAAAAATCAGAAAAAGATAAAAAAATAATAAATATTTTTGTCTTAATATTTTCATAAATAAATGCATGTAAATTATTTAGTTTTAAATTAGGTTTTGCAATCTTAATTCTTTTCATGATAAAATCCAAAAATATAGAATTAGGTTTAATGAATTTTTTTATTCCTTTTCAATTTTTCTTTTTTACAATAATATTATTTATTTTATTTATTTTCATAATTAAAATTGTATATAAAAATTAGGTTTAATTTAGGTTAAATTTAATGTTTTCTTAATAAATTAAAATAAAATAGAATTAGGGTTTGCATCTCATGTTAATTTTAATTGCAATTAATTTTTTCTATAAAATACATAAAAATATCAAAAAACAAAAAAAAACAAAAACATCTTCTTTTTAATTTTAATTTTAATTCCTCATTAATTTTACAATTTTGCAAAAGGGTCCAACGCCCTCGTTTCGTCTAATTCTCATTAATTCGCATATTTATTTTATTTCGCTTAAATAATTATGTATCTCTCCCGAAGCCTTGTAACATTTCAATTTCTTGCACTTTTAACTCTTTTAATTTCTTTATTTTTTGTCAAATCGGGTCCTGGTTAATTTTGGCGATGTGGACCCGCGCCATTTGTAATAGCTTTAGATTTACTTTTCCTCGCAACTTTTAACTGTTAAATAAATGCATGCAAGAATGAATGATTAAATAAAAACAAACGCATAGATCACTAATAACATGACAAGATAAAATATTTGAATCTGACACACGAATCACACACCACCCCTAGGGTACGCCTCACTGTTGCCTTGCCTCGAAAGGTGATCGTCGAGTAGAGGATGTCTTAGTAAGTCCTCATGATCCGGGAACCTGGCATGAGGGTAGCTTCTAAGGTGTCTTCCCATTGCTCTGGTGATCACCATGTCCCGAACCTCGAATTGACCCGAATACCTCCAACGGTGGTGCTACCTACCTCTCAATGGTGGGATGGCACTACTTTAAAGGACATCTACATAGACGAATTCCTTAGGGTAGGTAGGTTCTCGTAGATACTTGCTCTAATTTCAAAACAAATTCAAAAATACTTTTCACACCAACACCTTTTCAAAAAGCTTTCGAAAGCAATTTTTCAAACACTCTTGAGGACCGATACAAGAGTCGAACTGGAATTTTCAAAGAAACTTTTTAAAACCCACAGTTGAAAAGCAAACAAACCATTTTTGAAAACACAAATGAGCAAGTATCTAAGAGCCCATGGATAACCATGGATAGAAAGGGTGATAACACCTTCCCTTTCTATAATCTACCTCCCGAACCGAGAGCAATCTCTATAAGGAATTTTTCTGTGCTTTTGTCCTTTCCATTTGGAGAAAATAAAAGACGGTGGCGACTCTTGCTTCCGCGACATTTCGCGAACCAGCGTTAAACAGTCAGTTCCAGATCCACCGATCACACAGTCGTTCACAGAATTTGCCTGGCTTATTACAGGTATTCATCTGGAACTTTAAGAAAGGTTGGTCGAGGAGATAGCTGTCTTGGCTAGTTACAGGTATTACTCTCTGACCTGAGAAAGAAAGATGGTCTTCCTGGCTTGTTACAGGTATTGATCTTCAATCTCTTCATGTAGATAACTTTCCTGGCTTGTTATAGGTATCGATCTACAATCAGTCGTCCACAGATATTTTCCTGGCTTGCTACAGGTATTAAACTGGGACTTAAGAAAGGTGATGGTAGCCATCTTTGGATTGAACTTTTCCTGAAAAGGGCAAAACGTTAGCTGTATGCAATGTCATGATGTATGAAACGCATGAAGTCATGATGTTCTCAAAATAAATTAGATTTGTGTTGTATGATGCGTATGCATGTCATAATGTATGAAGATGTGATGTTTTTAGTTGGGGAAAATAAATCCCGGAGCTGCTGGAGCATAGTGTTGAGTTCTTCATTTCCGCTGGGGATGATGAACGAAGATGATTGTGAGAATAAACCTGCAGGAGAAAGGAACTCTATTGGGGAATAAACTTGATAAAAAGATTACTCTGAGGGGAAATACTCTATGGGAAGAGATGCTTTACTGAGATTTTAATGATAACTCTGATGGGGATTCCGTTGATAAGCTCTGTTGGGGATTTTGATGATGAACTCCGCTGGGGATAGAAAGAACTTCGCTGGGGATGATCTTTACGTTGCAAGTTGCTGAGGATAACCCAGTTAGACTCTGGTGGGGATAACCTCTGAATTTGGCTGCGAAGGTGTATTTGTATCCTGCAGAGGACAAGCTTCCTGAATCTACTGGGGAAGATGATTCAACTCTGGCGGGGAAGCTTTTTCAAACTGCGTTGGGAAATGACTCCACTGGGGGTACCTTGTATTCCGTCGGGGAACATTCTTATATTCTGTCGAGGAATATTAAGACTGTCGGGGATACTCTCATGCTTGCTGGGGGAATATCCTTATACTCCGCTGGGGAATATTAAGACCTTCTGGGGATACCCAACTTTTTTAGTGCTGATGGTAGATCAACTCTGCTTGGGGAGAGTATTATTGATTTGTACATAGCTGCAGGTCTTAGTGGGGAGGGCTACCATTACTGTCTTACTCTGCGGGGAGTGGAGGTATCTTGGTCATATTCTTCAGCCGAACCTGCCTTGGTACCTTGGTGGACAAAGCAACTAGACCTCTTAGACAATTCTTATTGCCCCTGCTTCTGATGTCACCCGTAATTAATCCTTTGTTTCGCATGCAAATATTCATGAGCAGCAATTAATGTCAAATGCATATATCAAAAATGAACATTGGACGTTCTTTGCAAAACAAAACAGATAAAAGGAAAAAACAATTTGCAATTTGTCTGAAAAATGAGCTTGTATTGATTTTGAAGTTTGCCTGAAAATAGGCGTTTTTGTACAAGAGGCTGACGTCCTAGTAAGAGAACACCGCCGAACAAATAGAATTTATACAATTTGTAAAAAGAAAACAAAACAGCTATGTGAATGATCCCACTGGGTTCCAACTCTGCTATCGCCTTTATATCTTCAAGCATCTCATCACTTTGCTGCTTAGTTGGAGATGAATCTGATTGATTGGTGCCGTCCGAGCCTGATAGTTGATACCAAAGTCTGGATGCAGGGCGATCCAATAAGACATAGTGTTACGCTTATCCCTAACTTTTTCCTGGACCACCCTTTCGGGTTTTCAGTCCACCGGGATACCCATTTTTGCCCAAGCCGCCTTTTCAGGTTTTTGACTTGCCGGGTGTATAATTTTTTTTTATTTTCATCCCTTATTTTTTCCCGAACCCTTTTGGTTCGCCGGGAAGCCCTTATTTTTGAATAGGCCAGTCAACCTAGCGGGTCTTTAATTATGTGTAGTATTTTTTCACTATGTCTGCATTGACGGGGTGAGGAAGGTCGTCACCATCCATGGTGGTTAGAATCATTGCTCCTCCTGAGAAGATGTTCTTAACCACAAATGGCCCCTCGTACGTAGGGGTCCATTTTCCCCTGGGATCACCTTGAGGTAGAATGATGCGCTTGATTACCAAGTCCCCGACTTGATACTCTTGTCGTCTGACTTTCTTGTTAAAAGCCTTGATCATCCGTTTTTGGTACGTCTGACCATGACAAATAGCAGTGAGTCTCTTTTCGTCGATTAGGTTTAGTTGATCAAGCTGGGTCTGGATCCAGTCGTCTTCGCTTAAACCCGCATCCTTCATGATCCGGAGAGAGGGTATCTGAACTTCAATGGGCAGGACTGCCTCCATGCCATATACCAAGGAATAGGGTGTTGCCCCTGTTGATGTTTGTGCTGAGGTACGGTACCCATGAAGAGAAAATGGTAACATCTCGTGCCAATATTTGTAGGTCACTGTCATCTTCTGCACAATCTTCTTAATGTTCTTATTAGCTGCTTCTACAGCCCCATTCATCTTCGGCGGTAGGGAGAAGAGTTGTGGTGCTGTATCTTGAATTGCTCGCAGAGCTCAGTGATCATCTTGTTGTTAAGATTGGTACCATTATCCATAATGATCCTCTCTGGTACACCGTATCGACAGATCAGGTTGTGCCAAATGAACCGTGCCACGACGTTCTTGGTTATGGTGGCAAATGAAGCTGCTTCAACCCACTTCGTAAAGTAATCAATCGCTACCAGGATGAAGCGATGTCCGTTGGATGCCGTAGGTCTGATCTCGCTGATCATATCAATGCCCCACATTGCAAAAGGCCAAGGTGCTGTCAAGACGTTCAAAGGAACTAGAGGAATGTGCACCTTATCAGCATAGATCTGGCACTTGTGACATGTCCGAGAAGCTGATAACAGTCGGCTTCCATTGTTGACCAGTAATATCCTGCCCGAAGGATTTTCTTTGCCATGGTATGTCCACTGGAGTGAGTCCCGAAAGTACCTTCATGCAGTTCTTCCATGATCCTTTCTGCTTCAATCTTATCCACACAACGCAGTAAGGTTGAATCATGGTTTCGTTTGTAAAGAATGTCATTGCTGAGGAAGAACTTTGCCGCAAATCTTCTCAGAAACTTCTTGTCATTAACAGATGCACCCTCGGGGTATTCTTGAACTTCAAGGTACCTCTTCACTTCATGATACCAAGGCTTTTCCGTTACCTCTTTGGTCTCAAGATCACAACAATGTGCAGGTTCATCCAATTTCCAAATAATGATCCGGGGAGCCTCGTTGTCCCACTTGACTTTGAACATAGAAGACATTGTAGCTAACGCGTCCGCCAACTGATTTTCTTCTCTTGGGAAGTGTTCAAAGGTTATCTCCTCGAAATGGGGAAGCAACGACAGTACATACTCCTTGTAAGGAATAAGATTTGGGTGTTTCGTATCCCACTCGCCTTTGATCTGACTGATCACGAGAGCAGAATCTCCGAAGATACTCAGAAACTTGATCCTTAGGTCAATTGCAGCTCAGAGACCCATAATGCAGGCTTCATACTCCGCCATGTTGTTGGTGCAGTTAAAACATAGTCGGGCGGTAAGTGGAGTATGTGAGCCTTTAGGAGATATGATCACAGCGCCAATTCTGTTACCCAAAGCATTTGAGGCTCCGTCAAAGTGCATAGACCATCGGGATCCTACCTCAGGTCCTTCATCCGGTCTAGGTATTTCACAATCAGTCACTACCATGATATTCTCGTCTGGAAATTCAAAATTCATAGACTGGTAATCATCCACTGCCTGATGTGCCAAATGGTCTGCCAATACACTTCCCTTGATTGCTTTTTGAGTTGTGTACTGGATGTCATACTCAGTCAAGATCATCTGCCATCTTGCTATTCTTCCGAACAAGGCAGGCTTTTTGAAGATATACTTGATTGGATCCATCTTTGAAATCAATAGAGTAGTGTGAGTCAACATATACTATCTTAGCCGGCGAGCAGCCCATACCAAAGCGCAACAAGTTTTCTCGAGCAATGAGTATCAGGTCTCACAGTCGGTAAACTTTTTGCTAAGGTAATAAATAGCACGCTCTTTTCGGCCAGACTCGTCATGCTGACCCAACACACATCCCATTGAGTTGTCAAGTACTGTCAAGTATAGATTAGAGGTCTCCCTTCAACCGGTGGCATAAGAATGGGTGGCTCTTGGAGATACTCTTTGATTCTTTCGAAAGCGGCCTGACATTCATCGTTCTAACGTACTACTTGATCTTTCTTCAGTAGCTTGAAGATTGGTTCACAAGTAGCAGTTAGGTGCGAGATGAATCGGGCAATGTAGTTCAGCCGTCCTAGAAAGCCTCTGACTTCTTTCTCAGTCTTGGGAGCTGGCATCTCTTGTATGGCTTTCACTTTGGCAGGGTCCACTTGAATACCTTTGTCGCTTACGACGAAACCTAGTAGTTTTCCATATCTCACTCCGAAGGTGCACTTGTTCGGGTTTAATCTCAGCTTGTACAACTTCAAACGGTCAAACAGCTTCTGTAGATGGTCAAGGTGTTCCTCCTCAGTTTGGGACCTCGCAATCATATCGTCGACGTATACTTCAATCTCATGATGGATCATATCATGAAATAGAGCAACCATGGCACGCTGATACGTTGCCCCAGCATTTTTCAACCCAAAAGGCATGACCTTGTAACAAAAGGTGCCCCACTGAGTAACAAAGGTGGTCTTCTCCATGTCTTCAGGAGCCATTTTTATTTGATTATAACCGGAGAAACTGTCCATGATGGAGAATACCTTATGCTGAGAAGTGTTGTCAACCAGAACGTCGATGTGAGGCAGAGGGAAGTCATCCTTAGGGCTTGCCCTGTTCAAATCCCTGTAGTCAACACACATTCGGACCTTACCATATTTCTTCGGCACTGGAACCACATTGGCGACCCACTGAGGGTAAGAGGTTACTGCTAGAAAACCGGCGTCAAATTGTTTCATAACCTCAGCTTTGATTTTCTCGGACATCTCTGGGCGCATACGGCGGACCTTCTGTTTTACCAGAGGGAATTCTTCCTTGGTAGGCAGGTGATGAACCACAATGTCGGTATCCAACCTAGGCATATCTTCGTAAGACCAGGCAAAGATTTCCACGTAGTCATGCAGCATCTGAATCAACCGTTGTTTCACACTAAGCTCTAGATTTGCACCGATCTTGACTTCTTTCCTGTCTGTCTCAGTACCCAGATTTACTGTTTCCACTGGCTCTTCATGTGGCTGAATGGCCCTCTCTTCCTGAAGTAGCAGTCTCGCAAGCTCACCAGGCACTTCACAATCATCTTTACCTTCGTCTTCGGCTAAGTTGATCGGATTTTCAAAGTCATAACTGGCGGTAGCAGAGTCGTTACCAGTGAGATCCAGAATGGATTGGGACCTGTATATGTGAGTGTGTGTAAAATAGTTGTTTTACAATATATAATAAAGAAAGACAAGGAGCGCAAGATTTGAAATGCAAAAAACGTCCAATGCTTTTATTAATGATATATGAAAATGGCACACAAAAGCCCTCACAAATGAAGCCACGGTGCCCCGGGTAAGACACCGGGCCATAAAGTTTCACAATATTGTCTGTTACAAATTCAAAACAAAGGAGTTCATTACTGAGTAACAAAAGTAATAGGGATGAAGTCTTTCGATGTCCAGTTGTTTGGTCCACCGTTGGTCGTAGGGTAGATCCAGCTGTCGAATTCAGATTCCTCCATGTCATCTTCGATGGCATTTACTCCCGAGTTGCTGATGAACACATGAGGTCTTCCAATCCTTGTACTACAAACAGCCCTTTGAGCTTCTGTAGTGAAACCCAAACCAAACTTGTTAGTCTTCTGAGTGAAATCAGGAAGTCGACCCCAGTTTGCATACTCACCCTTCTCAATAACAGCCCGGGCATCCTTTAAGGAAGCCATCTTAAAAGGAGAATCTTCAACCATAGTCTCAGCTGACGCCAGTGTCTGAGGAACCTCTTCAAAGTGTTGAAATGGAGTCTCTATGAACTCCCCATCCATCTCTATGTACCGGAATGAGTTGAGGTGGCTGACCATGTACTCTTTCTCCCCCTGTACTGTCACAATCTTCCCTCTGACCGGGTACTTCAGCTTCTGACGGAGTGTGGAGGTCACAGCTCCTGCTTTATGGATCCATGGACGACCCAGCAAACAAGAATAGGACGGTCGAATGTCCATCACATAGAATGTAGAATCAAAGACCTGAGAACCAACTCTAATTGGAATATCAACCTCACCATGCACCATCCTTTTAGACCCATCAAAGGCCCGGACAACAATGTTACTTGGCTTTAGCTCCAACCCTTTGCAATCCAACCTGTCTATAGCTTTCTTGGGCAAGAAGTTCAACGAGGACCCTGTGTCAACCAACACATGTGCGAGAGTAGTGACCCTGCATTCGATAGAGACATGCAGGGCATTGTTATGGTTCTTCCCTTTAGCAGTCAGATCAGCGTCGGAGAAACCCAAACCATTATCAGCAGTTAAGTTGGCCACACAATCGGTAAACTGATCAACTGACGTCTCTTGTGGCACGTGGGCCGTCTTCAGGAAGGTAATCAGGGCCTTGGCATGGGCCTCTGAACACAACAACAGTCATAACATAGAAATCTTGGAGGGGGTTTTCCCCAGCTGCTCAACTACATTATAATCACTCTTCTTAATGATCTTCAGGATCTCTTCCATCTCCTGTTTGGAAGCTTCAACATTGATTGTCTTTGGCGCCTCCGTCCGGGCAGGCATATCAGTGGCGATCCCTTTGCCCCGAGCGTCAGATGACTCGACGACAGGGGTAGAACTAAGAACTTGATCAGGAAGGGAAGTAGGTACACTTGCAGGTGAAATGACAACAGGTCTCTGGATAGTTAGTCGCGCAATATCAGGTGAGAAAAGTCTACCACTGCGGGTGACTTTAGCAGGCCCGGTAATGTTGCTGACGCCGATATTAGTGTCAAACTCTTGCTTAACTCCAAGCACATAAACATTTGCCCCATAGTGCCAAGGGACAGCTTTGTCAGAGGTGTAGGGAATAGGCCCCGGCACAATGATGATTATGGGTGCAATCTTCTGAACAGGCGTAATTCTGACAGGCTTCCTCGAGGGAGCCTTGGGAGAATTGTTGAAAATGGTAACAATGGAAACTTTTTCAGTAGGGGTAGCAGGAACAACAATCTTCTCAAACAGGATCTCCTTATTTTCCATCAGGTTTTGGATACCCGACTTCAAAGATGGGCAACCAGTGGGTGAAACAGAACACAGATGGCAACCTTCACTATATCCCGGAAATAAACCGGCTAGCAACAGGTTCCTCTTGACGGTCATCAGCGGGGTAACAATATCATCCACAGAGGCTACAAACAAGTCTTCCTCTACAGCATTTACTCCATGTTTGGGCATGGGAGCAGTCACAACATTAGGCCTCTCGGGCGCCTCGAACTCAATTTCCTTTGCATCGATCAGGTCCTGAACCTTATTCTTCAAAGCCCAACAATCATCCGTATTATGCCCCGGGCTGTCAGAGTGATAAGCGCAGCGGGCGTTAGGATTGTACTTTGGTGATGTTGTATTTGAAATCTTCGGAGCTTCTTTTAGAGTCACCAGATTGGTTGTCAATAACTGTGGCAATATTTGGGACAAGGTCATGCTGAGACGAGTGAACTGCCTTCGAGGTCTCTCGCCCCTTTGTTGGTTGTGATGCTGAGGAGCACCAGCAGGTTTTGAAATGACCACCGCGTTGACAACTTGGCGGTGTTCCGGTCTATTCTGTCTCCTTGAACCGTAGATAGAACTAGATTCCTTCTTGAACGGTTTCTTCTCGGTGCTTGATGAGGCACCCTTCTGTATCTTTCCAGCCTTGATACCAGCTTCAATCCTCTCACCAGTCAAGATAAGGTCTGTAAACCCGGCTGAAGAGTTTCCAATCAAATGGTTAAAGAACGGACCAGACAAGGTCCCCAGAAACATATCAACAAGTTCACGCTCAGTTAAAGGTGGTTGCACCCTTCCAGCAAGGTCTCTCCATTTTTGAGCGTACTCTTTAAATCCTTCACCCGCCCCTATTTACATACCTTGGAGTTGGGTACACGTAGGAGCGAGGTCGGAATTATATTGATACTGCTTATAGAACGCAGTAGCCAAATTCTCCAAGTTACGGATACTGGCTCCATCCAGCTGATAGAACCACTCCAGCTGAGTCCCTGAAAGACTGTCCTGGAAGAAATGGATCCATAAATTCTTATCAGCTGTGTAAGGCTGGATCTTCCTTAAATATGACCGGAGGTGCAGCTTTGGGCAGGAAGCTCCGTCATACTTGGCAAAGGCAGGTGCCTTGAATTTATGGGGAATCACCACCCCAGAAGATAAACCTAGGTCTTCAAAGTCCAGCCTGGGCACGTTCTGTATCTGCATAGCGCTCAAGCGGTCCTCCAACTGTTTGTACCTATCCTCAGCAGGAGGATACTGTTCTTCATCATAATCCGTCTTGTTGTCGGAGACCACGGGGCTAAGAAACCTTCTCTCTTGTGGGCTGTCTTTCGCTACAGATGAGGTGGTCAGATCAACCTCATTCTGCAATCCATTTCCGAACCTGCGTCCAGTGTTGAACAAGACGGTCCTCTTCTTCTTCTTCTTCCTCTCTTTCAGAATCAGAGTCTTCAAATCCTGTTGACCCTGGGCTAGGCTCATAACCAACTCTTGGAACTGGGCATTCTGGGCCTGGAGGGCCTTGATAGCTTGCTCAGTGGAAGGTTCAGTAGACATGATAATTGCTGAAATAAATAGCGAAGAAGATAAGTGACCTGTAAAAGGGGTACCTGTTATGCATATGATGAAATGAAATGCGTATGATTTATGTTTTCAAAGACAACCGGGATTCAAATTTGTAGACAAGACAGGAAACACACTTTATTAGATTTAACTTCAGAATTTAAACTGTTCAACAAATTGCCCTTAGGCGTTACAAGAATGGAAATACTGAAAAGTAAATAAAACCATAAAAGAAATCATCAAAGGTCCATCAATGTTCCCATGGCCTCTTCTTCTCAGTGCGGATATAATCATTCAGGATCTGCTCGTTCTCCAGTTGCTTAGTCAGCTTCTGGATCTTCTGTTCTTGTTCGTTGAACCTTTCCCGATATGAATCCCGTTCTTCCTGTAGTTGCGCCTAAGACCTTTTTAGTGTGCCAACATCAGTGGGTGTATGAGGATGGAGAATAGTTGGAGGAACCCCGTCTTTATCAGCAACTTCAAGAGTAATAGGCCTGACAGCTTCGTATGGCATACCTAACCTCTGGGCACGGATGCGGACCCATCTGAGATATGACTCCATTGGCAGAGAAGTTTTTGGTCCCAACTCATGTGGGTCAGATTTGTGAACTCTATCCCAAGCCCTGATGAATCTACGATGCAACTCATCGCTATCTAACTGAAAATCAAAGACGATATGAGGTATCAACATCTCATGAGGCCCTTCTCTTCTGGCTCTTCCAAACTGACGGAGAGCTAAACATGGGTTATAAGAGATTCCTCCACGGGTTCCGATCAATGAAACATTAGGATACTCTCCACAACGATCAATGACAGCCACCTCATCTAAGCCTCTGAGAGTCCAAATAATGTCATTATCAGTAAGATACATTATTCTATGAGCCCAGCCCCTTCCTTCTTTGTTCTTCAGTACGGACTTAGGGAGGTGCGAAATAAACCACCTCGCCAATAAATGAGCACAGCACATCAAAGTTCCCCGCTTTCGGGCGGTACGGGCATAGAGCTGATGAAGGATATCACCCAAGAGAGTGGGTACAGGGTTCCGAGAGATGAAGATCCTAATGGCATTAACATCAACAAAGGTGTCAGGATTTGGAAATAATACCAGACCATAGATTAAGAGAGCCAGAATGTCCTCGTACGCTTGGAGGTCTAAGTCATTCCAGAAACAATTAGCTTTGCCAACTAGAAACTTAGCCAAAAAGCCCTTAACTCCACTTCTAGTCTCCCAGTTAGCCATTACTTCTTCTTTGGTTAGGTGAAGGGCTGCAACAATCTCTTCAGGCCTGAGAGTCTTTTCCCAACCAGTAAATGGAGTCTGCTCCAAAACAGGGATACCAAGCAACTCAGAGAATTCTTCCAGGGTGGGGACCAGCTGGAAGTCTTGAAAGGTGAAGCAATGGTATAGCGGATCATAAAACTGGACTAGGACACTCATCAATTGTTGGTCCCACTTTGAGGTGACTAAACCGAGAAGAGAACCATGCCTCCTAATGAAGGGAGTAGTGTCTGGAATCCTGTCAATCAACTCTTTAAGCAAAGCAGGTGGTTGAACAAAGTTGAGCCGAATTGTGTTCCTACGCATGGGCATCATGATGTCCTACAAAACAGAGCAAAGATGAAACCTTCTTGTCTTTGAAATGGGTTAGTCCTTATGCAGGATGTATTCAATGTTATGATGTTATGATGTCATGGTAAAGGCACACCACAAGTATTCACAAAAGGCAAACATGGTAAAGGCACACAAGTCACACAAAAGAGCCCTTAGATTTCAGGCTGGCACGAAGTTTAGGTACTACCATCTTTCAGTTTCAATTGGTTAAGGCCTGTCCTAAAAATAGTAATCGGGTTCTAGAGGATCTCAATATCACTGACTACCCTCAATCGGTCATAATTCCAGTTTGGCAACCTTTTCTTGCAGCCGGAACCATCGCGAGAGTTTAGCCTCAATGAGTGTAGCATACTGCTACTGTTCTATGGCTAAGTTGGTCAATTTAAGGTTCTAAGGTCAGTTGGTGCTTAATGACTCCTTAGAAGATCCATATTCTCCTCAGTCCAACACAAGGGATATCGGTACAGACCAAGGTGCCACACCAATGTAGCTACTGCTTCATCCGTGTCGGTCTACGCCAGACAGATCCCTCACAGTTTATTGCTACAAAATTAAAGCATACAAAACATACATTTGAAAACATAGTTATCTAATCCTAAGGTACACCTCACTTATAAAAGACTCCCCAGCAGAGTCGCCAGTTCTGTGATCGGTGGGAATGAGAACTGACTGTTTTTGGAATGCTGGTTCGCGTTTGCGTTTGTTTTTGCAAAATGTCGCGGTAAGCAAGAGTCGCCACCGTCTTTTATTTAATCCAACAAGGAAAGGACAAAAGCACAACAAAATTCCTTTTCGAGACATTTCTCGGGTTCGGGAGGTAGATTATAGAAAGGGAAGATGTTATCACCCTTTCTATCCGTGGTTATCCACGGGCTCTTAGGTACTTGCTCACTATGTTTTCAAAAAGTTTTTTTTTTCTTTTCTTGTGTTTGTGGGTTTTGAAAAAAGTTTTGTTTGAAAACTTCGATTTAACTCTTGTTTCTATCCTCAAGAGTGTATGAAGTGTTGTTTGAAAACTTTGTTTGAAAAAGTGTAAGTGCGAAAAGTTTGTTTTGTTTTGAAAGAGCAAGTACCTGAGAAACTCTACCTACTCAAAGGAATTAAGCTGTGTAAATGTCCTTTAGACAATGCCCTCCCACTATTGAGAAGTAGGTAGCACCGTCGTTGGAGTTTTCGGGTCAATTCGATTAAGGGACATGTGGTCACTAAAGCAATGTTAGGACGCCTTAGCGGTAACCCTAATGTCTTAGATCATTTTTTATCGAGGCAACCGTTTCGAGGAAACTTTGATCTTTAGACAGGAGGGCGACCTCTAAAACAACCTATACTCAATGACCACGTCGAGGCAACCAAGTGAGGCATACCCTAGGAGTGGCATGTGCGAGTGTGTCAGGTTTTAGTTATGTTATCTTTGTACATGTTATGGTGAGCTACAATTGATTTTAAATTAAGGTAGATCTCGTCATGCATAGCCTATTAGTCATACATCTAACAGTTAATGGTTGCGGAAAAAATAAAACTAAGCTATTACAAGGCGTCGGGTATTTACATCGCCAAAAACAAACCCTTGAAAAGTAAATGCGGAAAAGAAAAATAAAAGCGATAAAAAAGTCCTAATTAAAGCTATTACACCCTCGGAGAAAATACAATTATATGGATCAAAACAATTGTGAATCAACAAAAATCACACGTGCGAGAAAAATCGAATCGGGGAGTTTCTTAGGGTTTTGACCCTTTTTTTGAGAAAGAAGGAGATTTGTATTATTTATGAATTAAATTAAACCTAAACTAATTAATTAATAAAAAGGATATTTTTTTTTGGGTTTTTTAATGTCTAAGGAAATAAAAAAAAAATAAAAATGATTAAAAGTTATTAAAAACCCTAATTCTATATTGATTTTAATTTATTGCAAAAGTATTAAAATTAACATAATTAAAACTAAATTAATTAATTATATTTATTTACAAAATAACTAATTAAATTTAATAAATAAAAATATTATATTTTTATGTTTTCTGAATTTATTAAGAAAAATAATAATTATTTTGTTAGCAATTAATTAAAAATAATAAAAATAAATCAAGCAAATAAATAATGAAAGAATATAAAAAATGCAAACTCAGGGGGGTTTGGGCCAGCTTTGGAGGTGTTTTTGCAATTCTGAAGCCCAAAACGTCATGGCCTTTGTTGACTTCTCCACTTCCATGTGTATGCGTTGACTGTAGAGTATGGTGGATACTCAGCTTTGGCCATTGGATTTAATTTGCTGGCCATCTGGCGCTTGGAAATTGGACGCACACGGTAGACCACCTTCCGGGCATAGCATGGGAACACCTGAAGAGAAAAATCAAATAAATGTTTGGAGGACCTGGGATTCGAACCCAGGTCCCAATGCTTCCAGGCCAACGTCCCAACCACTCAACCAAGCTGATTCAGTTGTTATTGAAATAAGAGGCAATTATTATATATGAAAACAAATCAATATGCTGTAAATAAAAAATAACGCACACGCTTTTCAAATAGACCAACCAGATGTCAATACATCATCATCTTCAACCATGGTTATGTGTAAATAAAATCAGATAGCGGGGGTTTTTAACCTCCACTACCTCCTTGTACAAAAAATAGCGAATAGAAACACAGCAAACATAAATATTTCGCGAGGTATGGGTTCCCATCGTCTTGGCCTCACGATTTCAACCATGTATCCCTTTGGTCCTAATTTTTCCTAGATTGAAAAGCCCTATTTAAAAGCTTGAAAACCCTAGAAATTCAATCATGGCATCTTTCGATTCAGGGCACTATGGTTCAATTCAACCATTCCATTAGCTTTGTATGGTCTCTAGCAATGCAAATCAATCACAAAAACATGTCAAATGCGCATGAATTAAGAGATACAGTTTTGAATAGAAAGTGCAAAACCGTGAGATGGTATGTCGTGATTCCTTGAGCTTTAATGCTTGAATTTGATTGCAATTCACTCCTGGTACTTCCTGCAATGTGTTTGGATGGACAAAACGCCTTGAATTGGCCTAGAATGCAAGAACCAGTTTTGAGTTTTCTTGAAAATTCTTGAATTTGATATGGTCGTTTCTGCAGCTTTCAGTCGTGTATTAGGGTATGGTTGGCTTGCTTATGTATAAGGGAAACAAATTAGGTCAAAATTTGGGCCATAATCCTTATGCATTGAAGATTAAATCTTTGATTGATAAATCAAATATTGTTGATTTTCCATGATTGAACAAGTTGCCAAAATTGGATTTTTGTATCTTTTAGCTTGTGCACGAATTTGCCAGCATATTTGGATCATATTTGGTTCACAAATTGATTTAAAAATCAAATCTTGTATTTTCTTATAATTTAAATTAATTAAATGAATTAATATGTATTAAAAATCCATTTAATCAATAAATTTAAGAAAATAAATCCAATTTAACTTGGTGGGTCGTGCATAGGTCATGGGTGAAGTTTCAAGAAGAGATTTGAGGCCCATTAGCAAAAAGAAGGTGTTTTGAGCAAAGTTGACTTTTGCAAATTCATTAAAATTTCCCAACTTCTCCAATGCACAAGTTGCTCAATTTTGATCATATGACCATGTTCTTGGACATTTTGGAAAGCCCTTGAAGTCCTCTAACCAATGCTTTTAGTCCCGTGTCATTTGGATTTACCAATCTCAAGTTATGGCCTTTGACTCAAAGTGTACTTTTGTTGACTTTTGAAATTGACCTATAATGTAAAAATTTGTAACTTTTTGTGAGGGCATTTCTTGATCTTGGGGTGTGAAGATGGATTGTAGGAAATGTCATCCTCTTCAAAATGAGCTTTGGATGGAATTTTTCTGATAAACCATGAAAGAGTTATGCCCTTGTCAAAGTACAGTTGACTTTTCTACTGTCCAAAAATAGTAACTTTTGCATCTTGATGATTTTTGAGCTATTCTTGTGGGATCATGATCAAGACTTGATCAAATGATGATTGTGAACTCAAAATAAGATGTTGACCAAGAATTTTGACTTTTAACTGCAGAACGACCATTTTGCCCTTGCAGTTGACTGTAGATCAAATAGAGCTTTTGACTTTGCAAATTGGCACTGTGATTCTTGAAACTTGGCATGTAGGTGCTAGAGAATGTATATATGCCTATGAGACTTGATTGAACCATTGGAAACCCCAAATTCCTTGAAAGAACCAAAACCCTAATTTTGAATTGACTGCCTTAGGAGGTGACTTGACTGTACAACCCTTAAGCCATTTTGAGCAATTTGAGGATGATTCTTGACATATATTAAGGAATATGGGAGGGCAAAGTTTGGGGTACAACAGTCGTCACGGAGCAGTTTGATCACATTTATCAGCATCTGCATGCTACTGCCCCACCTCCAGGAGATCCTAGTGCTCGATAGTTTTGTTTCTGTGCCGCCCCAATGAGGACACTGTTTGTTCTCAATATGGGGGGGGGGGGGTTCATTATTATTTTTAATACTCATTATTGCTTTATACTCATATCTTTCGAATACTTTGTGTGATCGGTGGAAATAGAACTGACTATTTTGGAATGCTGGTTCGCGAAATGTCGCGGTAAGCAAGAGTCGCCACCGTCGTTTATGTTCTCCAACAAGGAAAGGACAAAAGCACAACAAAATTCCTTTTCGAGATGTTTCTCAGTTCGGGAGGTAGATTATAGAAAGGGAAGGTGTTAGCACCCTTTCTATCTGTGGTTATCCACGGGCTCTTAGGTACTTGCTCACTATGTTTTCAAAAGAGTTTGCTTTTCTTGTGTTTGTGGGTTTTGAAAAAGTTTGTTTTGAAAACTTCATTTTGACTCTTGTATCTGTCCTCAAGAGTGTCATGAAGTATTTGTTTGAAAACTTTTGTTTTGAAAGTGTGAGTGCGAAAAGTTGTTTTTTGTTTTGAAAGAGAGAGCAAGTACCCAGGAGAAATCTACCTACTCTAAGGAATTAGGCTGTGTAAGAGTCCTTTAGATAGTGCTATCCCACCATTGAGGGGTAGGAAGCACCGTCGTTGGAGTTTGTCGGGTCAATTCGATTATGAGGGACAGTGTGGTCACCGAAGCAATAGTAGGACGCCTTAGCGGTAACCCTAATGTCCTAGATCCTTTTTATCCGAGGCAACCGTTTCGAGGCAACTGGATCTTAGACAGGAGGGCGACCTTTAAAACACCCTATACTTGATGACCACATCGAGGCAACCAGTGAGGCGTACCCTAGGAGTGGCATGTGCTTGTGTGTTATTTTCATGTTATATTATCTTGTACATGTATCATGGTGATCTACGAGTTGTTTTTAATTTTCATCCAAGTCTTGCATGCATATTAACAGTTAAGAGTGCGGAAAATAAATTGCGGAAAGTTGAATCTACGCTATTACAAGGCGCGAGTCTATACATCGCCAAAAATAAAACCCGTTTGGAAATAAAATGCGAGAAAAGTAAATAAAGCGGTAAAATCCTAATTAACTATTACATCCTTGGAAACAGATACATAAATAATCAAAATAAGAATTAAAGCGCGAAAGAAATTAAATCGGGACGTCCTTAGGGTTTTGACCCTTTTGAGAAATAAAGAAATTTTGGTCCTTTGCATTTAATTAAATTTAACCCTAAACTAATTAATTAATTAATTAAAATAAATGTTTTTTGTGTTTTTTATATTTTAATGAAATAAAAATAGAAAAAGTTATTAAAAGTCAAAAGAAAAACCCTAATTCTAGATTGATTTTATTTATTATGAAAAAGATTAAAATTGTCCTAATTAAACAACTAAATTAATTAATTGTAATTTATATACAAAAATAATTATTAATAGTGAAGATAATAAATAAAAAAAACAATATTTTAAATTTCTGATTTTAATTTGAAAAAATAATTTATGAATTAATTAGATAATAAAATAATAATAGTTATTAAAGAAAATAAAAAGAAAGAAAAAGAAAATAGAAAGAAGACCAGGGGGGTTGATGGACCCAATTAGGAGGTTTGAAGAAGCAATTTGGCCCATTAAGAATCAAGCCCTTGTTGACTTCTGGAATCAGGTGCGTGTTCATTGACTAGAGAACACCATGGCCTTTCATCTTTGGCCATTGGTTTTGAGTGGGAAGACACTTGGCGTCTGGGATCTGGATATGTATGGTGGACGTCACTGGAAAGCGCTGCATGCAATCATGTTAAACAAAATATGAAACAAATATTTGGGGGACCTGGGAATTGAACCCAGGTCCCAATGGTACATATCCAGATGCCTAACCACTCCACCACACGCTTGCTTCTGTTAATATAATGACAAATAAATATAATATAAAAAACCTAAGGCTTATGCTGGAAAGAGAAACAAGCGCGCGTTTTATTTGAATGGGCCACTCATGATTGAACACGTCCTTCGTCTTCTTCAATTGCCTGCAAAAAAAGAGTTAGATAGCGGGGGTTTTTAACCCCCACAAAATGCAAAAATGAAAAATAGCGATTAGGTCCCTGATGCATATAAATAGGGCGCAATGGTTGGGTTGAGTTCGTCTGGCCTTGACGAATTCAACCATAGGCGTCATTAGTCCTGATTTTTCTTATGCTGTAAAGCCCTAATTTTGAAGCTTGAAAAACCTAGAATCCTTCAATGGCAATTTGTGTTTCAGGGCATTTCAATGCAATTAAATTGTACCAAAAGCTTCGTACAGTCCCTATGAACACAAAACAATCCACAAAATACGTTAATGATGCATGAACCAAAGTATGCGTTTATGAAAAAAATTCAAACCGTGAAACTGTTATCTCAGGATTCCTTGAGTGTTAGCGTGTGATTTTGATCCCTACACGTTCCTGGAAGTGCTGGCAATGTACTAGAAACAAAAACAAGCTTTGAATCACGTTAAATTATGGAATTCAGTTTTGAGTTTTCTTGACTTTTTTCCAATATTGCATATGGCTTTTGGCAGCAGCTTGCACGTGAATGGAATTAGGTTTAGCTTCTGTATATGTAGTAGAATGGAATTAGGGTACAATCTTGGCCAAGAAATCCATTGCATTATGGTTTCAATATTTGATTGAAAATCAAATTATTTTCAATCTTTTTGATTGATAAAACTTGCCAAACATGGAGATTTTTGTCTCTTTGATGGATGCACGAAATTGCCAGCTTGCCCTGCGCCTATTTGCTTCATAAAAAGATTTGAAAACCATATCTTTATATTTTCTACATTTTAAATCAATTAAATGAATTAATATTAATAAAAAATTCAATTAATTAATTAAAAATAAGAAAATAAATCAATTTGAGCTCAATGGGTCGTGCATAGGCCTTGGACAAAGTTTCAAGAAGGAATTTGAGGCCCATTAGCAAAAATGAGGTGTTTTGGGCAAAGTTGACTTTTGCAAATTCCCAAAAATTTCCCAACTTCTCCAATGCATATCTTGCTCAATTTTGATCATATGAAAATGTTCTTGGACATTTTGGAAAGGTCTTGAAGTCCTCTAACCAATGCCTTTGGTCCCATGTCATTTTCATTCACCAATCTCAAGTTATGGTCTTTGACTTAAAGTGCATTTTTGTTGACTTTTGAAATTGACCTATAATGTAGAAATTGATAACTTTTTGTGAGAGCATTTCTTGGACTTGGAATGTGAAGATGAGTTGTAGGAAATGTCATCCCCTTCAAAATGAGCATTGGATGGGATTTTTATGATGAACCATGAAAAAGTTATGCCTTGGTCAAGTTACAGTTGACTTTTCTACTATCCAAAAATAGTAACTTTTGCATCTTTGATGATTTTTGAGCCATGCTTGTGGAATCATGATCAAGACTTGATCAAATGATGATTGTGGCTTCAAAATAAGATGTTGACCAAAAAATTTGACTTTTGACTGTAAAATGACCATTTTACCCCTGCAGTTGACTGTGAAGCAAATGAAGCTTTTGACTATGCAATTTACCCCTGTGAGTTTTGAGACTTGATATGTAGATGCTTGACAATGTATATAGGCACATGGGACTTGATTGAGCCACTGAAAACCTCAAATTCCTTGCAAGAACCAAAACCGTAATTTTGACTGGCTTATGAGGATGTTTGACTGGGCAACCCCTTATCCATTTTGAACCATGTGAAGATGATTCTTGTCAAGCTTTGAAGAATATGGGAGAGCAAATTTTGGGGTACAACAGTTTCCCCTGTTCAATCTTCTTAGACCTGAGGATGTAGATTGGCTTGCGTGCCTTTCGTGATCCGAAGGTGGAAGATGATTGAACACTATAGTGCCCAGAAATTTGCACTCGCATAGTAGAGTATCAGCAGTGTGATGGAGGGAATGGGCTTACAGATGCCATTTGGAGAGGTGGTGGATAGGAGGATGGGCTTATAGATGCCATCTGGAGATGTGACAGGATCTTGTCGGGAATGGGCTTATAGATGCCATTTGGAAATGTAATGGATAGTTGAATCTGAATAAGAAGTAGAATGGCTTCCGTGTCTGGAGCATATCTAGTCTATATCTAATTGCTGACGTCTGAATAAATAGTAGAATGACCGCCGCGTCTGGAGTATATCCATATTGTATCTGAGTGGGTGACAGAATGTCATCTGAATCTGGATCGTATCTGGAATGTCTTTTGAATGAATCTGGACTAAACAATAGAATAGCCTCCGGGCCTGGAGCATCTCTAAGTTGTCTTTAGAAGTTTGAATCTGAATAAGCAATAGAATAGCGTCCGGGTCAGGAGCATCTCTAAGCTATCTCTGAAAAGAAATCTGGAATGAGTATCAGAATGTCGCCATGCCTGGGTCATATCTGAACTATCACTAGAAGGAGTCTGGAATAGGTATCGGAATGTCGCCAAATCTGGATCGCATCTGAACCATCTCTAGAAGGAAATTTGAATAAGCAATAGAATAACATCCGCATCCGGAGCATCTCTAAGCTGTTTCTGAAAGAACATCTGAATAAGCAAAAGAACAGCATCCATATCTGGAGCATCTCTAAGCTATCTCTGAGAAGAAACGTTGAATAAGCAAAAGAATAGCATCCATATCTGGAGCATTTCCAAGCCATTTCTGGGAAGAAACTATGAATAAGCAAAAGAACAGCATCCATCTCTGGAGAATTTCTAAGCTATCTCCGAGAAGAAACTTTGAATAAGCAAAAGAATATCATCCATATCTGGAACATTTCCAAGCTATATCTGAAAAGGAATCTGGAATAAGTATCAGAATGTAGCCATATCGGGGTCGCATCTGAACCATCTCTAGAAGGGAATCTGGAATAAGTATCAGAATGTAGCCATGTCTGGATCGCATCTGAACCATCTCTAGAAGGACATCTGAATAAGCAATAGAACAACATCTGTGTCTGGAGCATCTCTAAGCTATCTCTAGAAGGAAGTTTGAATAAGCAAAAGAACAACATCCATATCTGGAGCATCTCTAAGCCATTTCTGGGAGGAAGCTCTGAATAAGCGATAGAATAGCATCCGGGTCCGGAACATCTCTAAGCTATCTCTGAAATATCTTTAATGTAGATATGCCCTGGCTAGATACAGGTATCGAATCCATAATCAATCGCTCACAGATATGCCCTGGCTAGATACAGGTATCGAATCTGGAACTAGGTCGTCTACAGATATGCCCTGGCTGGATACAGGTATCGAATCTCTAAACTCTTCATGCAGATATGCCCTGGCTAGATACATGTATCGAATCCACAATCAATCACTCACAGATATGCCCTGGCTAGATATAGGTATCGAATCTGGAACTGCGACAGTTGATAGTAATCATCTTTGTATTGACCTTTTTCCTAAAAAGGCAAAACGTCAGTTGTATGCAATGTCATGATGCATGATGTCATGATGTTCAAAAATGAGATAGTGTCGTATGCACTTTATCATGTATGTAAGCAGGATGTATAAAATGTGAAATGTTTATGAATGTATTTTCGTCTTGGAAAATAAATCCTTGACGAATGCCGGGAAGTTCGTTGAATCCTGGGCTGATGTTGAAGAATAGAGTTCTTCGTTTCCGCTGGGGATGATGATTGCAAGAATAAACCGGTAGGAGAAGATGACTCCGTTGGGGAATAAACTTGTTGGAGAGATTACTCTGCGGGGAATTACTCTGTGGGAAGAGATACTTCGTTGAGGTTTTGATGATAACTCCGCTGGGGATTCCGTTGATAAGTTATGTTGGGGAATCTGATGAACTCCGCTGGGGGATAGTAAGAACTTCGCCGAGGACGATCTTTCCGTGGTAATTAGCTGAGGATAACCCAGTTATAAGATCTGGTGGGGAATAACCTTTGAATAAAGTCGGGGAGAGATATATATACTCTGCAGGTGATAAGCTTCCAGAATCTACTGGGGATAAGCTTCCAGAACCTACTGGGGAGGATGATTCAATTCTCCTGGGGAAACTTTGGACTGTACTGGGAAAATGGCTCCACCGGGGTGTCTGTATTCCGCCGGGGAACAATCTTATATTAAGACTGCCGGGGATGCTTGCTTAGGAATATCTGTATACTCCGCTGGAGAATATTGAGATCTTCTGGGGATACCCAACTTCCTTAAGGTTGACGGTAGACTAACTCTACTTGGGGAGAGTGTTGCCGACTTGCTGGAGATACTGTGCCTTGTTAGGGCTGACGGGAGACCAACTCTGCTTGGGGAGAGAGCATGGCTGACTCTTGTCTTACTCTGCGGGGAGTGGAGGTAACTTGGTCATGTTCTTCATCTGAACTTACCTTGGTACCTCGGTGGACGGAGCAGCTTGTACAGTTTGGACAATTCTTATTGCCCCAGCTTTTGTGGGAGAAGGTACCTGTGGAGGCCTTGATAACTGCCGATTGACAAATCTTCTTCTGATAGGCAAGTGACGAGATACCGGGACATAGTCGTACGCTTTTGATCCCTAACTTTTGCCTGGACCGCCCTTTCGGGTTTTCAGTCCATCGGGATACCCTTTTTTGCCCAAGTCGCCTTTTCAGGTTTTCGACTTGCCGGGTGTACATATTTTTCATTTTCATCCCTTATTTTTGCCCGAACCCTTTTGGTTCACCAGGAAGCCCTTATTTTTGCCTAGGCCAGTCGACCTAGCGGGTCTTTGCTTGTGCGTAGTATTTTTTTGACTTTGCCCACGCTCTCAGGATGTAGGGCGGTGCCCATGTTGTTGTGCTTCCATGTGACCAGAAGATGTTTGATCGTACCAGATTTTTCGCTGGAATTCCTGTCCAATGCCCCAAGTGATTCAGACGGAGAATTGCCCCTGGTTATCTGGCATTTTGAGAGATTCTCCGAATCTTGACTTAATTGCCCCAGATGACGGACAATGATCGTGCCGTGCCCCTGGATTGGAAGTGCTTTTGTCCACTAGATATTCTTCGTGCGAATTTCTATGATGTTCAAACAAATAGTCATATGAAAACAATATTATTTTAAGAATGCAAAGCTTATGTCTGTCTTGAAGTTTTTGAAAATGCGTTTTTTTCATAAAAACAAGTGAATTTTTGTAAACTGTGATGTCAACTCGTTATTTTACCGCAAGCCTTAAGGAGTCAGGATACCTTTGGTGACAGTATGCTTTCGAACTAACCCATGCTTCAGCTAGGACTTTTAAGGGTTATAACATGGTCCGGTTCACGGTTTAAGAAACAAAGGATAAAGGCTCAAATTTTATTTGTACCCACCCGCTCTTCGTGATGTTCTTCAAACCTAAACTCAGCTGATCATGCATTAGATCTTGTTTGAGTCTTTGTCCTGATATTATGGTGATGGTTCGGATATTGACAGTTTATTTGGAATAGGCAGTCATTCCCTTTTTTTTGTTGAGGGTTTGTAGGACCTCTTTCTTTTTTATTTCGTTATCCCTGTCTTTTTGCCTAAACTGTTTCCTTTTTTGGAATTACAGTCAGCGGGATGCCCCAGTTTTGTAAGTCTCTTTCATAGGTTTTGACTTATTGGGCTTTTATTTCTGCGAAATGATGACTGCCTGTCTTTATGATTATTCGGAACCAACACCGTTTTTTGCTTTGGAAGGACTCCTTTGATGTTGTTTTTTGTGCACTTGGACCAACTGAGAGAACTACCCTGCCCCAGGTTATGATTAAGGGTTTTAATTTTCGAAAAGAAAAACTCCTACTTCTTTGGCTCAAAGGGGTTGACGAGGGATTATCTTCCTTATAACTCCAGTGTTTAGGAATTAAAACAATGCCTGTACCTCATCAGCGGGGTCTGTTCAAAAGCATACTGTAGATTGTGGTATCGTTTTCGTCATCCTCCCTCAAGAGGCTTAGAATTATTAATCAAGAGTTGAACATCACAAAAAATGAAAGCAATTTGAAAATAGTGAATACGAATATATTAATTCAGAACAGACATATGCAATGCATTAATGGAATAAAAGAGTTTGTTATGACATTAATTGTTTGTATAAGCAAAGAAAAATACAACTCGGCAATTCAAATAGAACAAAAGCCTTCAATGATTTGGCAAAGGAGCAGTGATTATGTTTGGAGTCTCTGGTGCTTCAAATTGAATCTCTTTGGCATCAATCATGTCTTGGACCTTGTTCTTCAGAGCCCAACAATTGTCCGTAGTGTGCCCCGGGCTATCAGAGTGGTATGCACACCTTTCATTGGGATGATAGTTAGGAGCGGAAGTGTTTGGATTCCGAAGAGGAGCCCTTAAGGTAATCAGCCCTGCCTTTAACATTTGTTGTAGCGCTTGATCCAGTGACATGTTGATCTTAGTGAACTGTCGTTTGGGTGCGACCTCCTTACGTTGCTACCCTTGTCTTTGTTGAGAAGGCATATGATTAGAGATCTGGGTTGCCCCTACATGTTGATCATGACGGCTCTTTTTACCATGCACAGCGTTGGACTCTTTTTTCCCATGGTAAGGCTTTTTATGAGCATCAGAAGGTGTGGCTTCTTGAATCTTCCCAGCCTTGATACCAGCTTCAATCCTCTCCCCGGTCAAGATCAAATCTGTAAACCCAGCAGAAGAATTCCCAATCAGATGGTTGAAGAAAGGACCAGACAGGGTCCCCAAGAACATATCAACGAGCTCACGGTCGGTCAGAGGTGGTTGCACACTTCCAGCAAGGTCTCTCTACCTTTGCGCATATTCCTTGAATCCTTCACCCGTCCCTAGTGACATACCCTGGAGTTGGGTACGTGTAGGAGCGAGGTCGGAATTGTACTGATACTGCTTGTAGAATGCAGTAGCCAAGTCATCCCAGTTACGAATATTGGCTCCATCCAGCTGATAGAACCATTCGAGTTGAGTCCCTGAAAGACTTTCCTGGAAGAAATGGATCCATAAGTTCTTATCTGCAGTATACGGTTGGATCTTCCTCACATATGATCTGAGATGCAGCTTAGGACAGGATGCCCCGTCGTATTTTGCAAAAGCAGGTGCTTTGAATTTGTGAGGGATCACCACCCCAGAAGATAGACCTAGATCTTCTAAGTCCAGGCCGGGCACCTTTTGTATCTCCATAGCACTTAGCCGGTCTTCTAGCTGTTTGTACCTGTCCTCAGCTGGAGGGTACTGTTCATCATTGTAATCTGTCTCGTTGTCAGAGACCACGGGACTAGGAACCCTTCTCACTTGGGGACTGTCTTTGCCCACAGATGAAGAAGTCAGCTCAGCCTCATTCGGTAATCCATTCCCAGATCTGCGTCTAGGGTTGAAAAAAACAATCCTCTTCTTCTTCTTCTTCTCTTTCAGAAGCAGTCTTCAAATCCTGTTGACCTTGGGCTAGGCTCATAACCATCTCTTGGAACTGGGCATTCTGGGCCTGGAGGGCCTTGATAGCTTGTTCATTGGATGATTCAGGATTCATGATGATTGCTGAAATAAACAGCAAAGAAGATAAGTGACCTGTCAAAAGGATACCTGTAATGCAATGATATGTATGTATGCATGCAATGTTTCTAAGGATCTCGGGAGGTAAACAAGAAAATTGTTAGCATTTGAATTTGTAGCTTGATTGAAGGAACTTCATGTTGTTGAGAGTCCTTCTTCAAGAGTCAAGGCTCACCATATCGAGTGGGTCATAGCCCCTGACTCAAGTCATTAACATTGGCTAGAGGAAAATAAATCCCCTTTGCCCCTTGTTAGACATTTGATTCATCATGACCTGCATCACAAACCCTTGAGATCCTTGAAATGGATTAGTCCTTATGTAGGATGTATGCAATGGTATGATGGTATGATGTTATGCTATGCGTGGAGTGATGTAAGTAAACCCTGTTATGAGCCCATATTAAGGACTGTAAACAAACCCTGCAAGAAACTCATGTGTTAGGTAACAAGAATGCAAGTAGTCAAGTTTGAAGGCACACAAGTCACACAAGACAGCCCTTAGAGTTTAGGCCAGCATGGAGTTTAGGTATTACCCTCTTGAAGTTGGTGGGCTCAAAACCTGTCCTATCAATAGTAACCGGGTTCTAAGGAGCTCAATATCATTGGATTGTTTTCTATGTTCATTGTTTTGATTTAGCCACTGAACTGGCGATCAAAATATCCCAAGAAAACAACCCTCAATGAGTGTAGTATCGAGTATCTACCAACTTCGGACTGCACCAAAGTCGGTCATCTCACTACCCCTAAAGAGGCCAGGATGGTCAAGTAAGGTTCCTAAGGTCAGTTGATGCTTCACGACACCACGCGGCGGCCCCGTACTCTCCTTGACTTGACTCAAGGGTTACCGGTACTCACCAAAGTGCCACATCAACGTAGCAACTGCTTCAACCGTGTCGGTATACCCCACACAGTTCCCTCACAGTTTGTTGCTACCTAAAAGGTATCCCCCAGATCCGGGTTAGGATCTATGAAACTCCCAAAACAGGCCCACAATATTAAAGCAATCAAAACAGGCAATTGAAAACATAAGAGTGGTCTAATCCTAAGGTACACCTCACTTTTATAAGTCCCCAGCAGAGTCGCCAGTTCTGTGATCGGTGGAAATAGAACTGACTATTTTGGAATGCTGGTTTGCGAAATGTCGTGGTAAGCAAGAGTCGCCACCGTCTTTTATGTTCTCCAACAAGGAAAGGACAAAAGCACAGCAAAATTCCTTTTTGAGATGTTTCTCGGTTCGGGAGGTAGATTATAGAAAGGGAAGGTGTTAACACCCTTTCTATCCATGGTTATCCACGGGCTCTTAGGTACTTGCTCACTATGTTTTCAAAAGAGTTTGCTTTTCTTGTGTTTGTGGATTTTGAAAAAGTTTGTTTTGAAAACTTCATTTTGACTCTTGTATCTGTCCTCAAGAGTGTCATGAAGTATTTGTTTGAAAACTTTTGTTTTGAAAGTGTGAGTGTGAAAAGTTGTTTTTTGTTTTGAAAGAGAGAGCAAGTACCCAGGAGAAATCTACCTACTCTAAGGAATTAGGTTGTGTAAGAGTCCTTTAGATAGTGCTATCCCACCATTGAGGGGTAGGAAGCACCGTCGTTGGAGTTTGTCGGGTCAATTCGATTATGAGGGACAGTGTGGTCACCGAAGCAATAGTAGGACGCCTTAGCGGTAACCCTAATGTCCTAGATCCTTTTTATCCGAGGTAACCGTTTCGAGGCAACTGGATCTTAAACAGGAGGGCGACCTCTAAAACACCCTATACTTGATGACCACGTCGAGGAAACCAGTGAGGCGTACCTTAGGAGTGGCATGTGCTTGTGTGTTGTTTTCATGTTATATTATCTTGTACATGTATCATGGTGATCTATGAGTTGTTTTTAATTTTCATCCAAGTCTTGCATGCATATTAACAGTTAAGAGTGCGGAAAATAAATTGTGGAAAGTTGAATCTACGCTATTACAAGGCGCGGGTCTATACATCGCCAAAAACAAAACCCGTTTGGAAATAAAATGCGAGAAAAGTAAATAAAGCGGTAAAATCCTAATTAACTATTACATCCTTGGAAACAGATACATAAATAATCAAAATAAGAATTAAAGCGCGAAAGAAATTAAATCGGGACGTCCTTAGGGTTTTGACCCTTTTGAGAAATAAAGAAATTTTGGTCCTTTGCATTTAATTAAATATTAACCCTAAACTAATTAATTAATTAATTAAAAAAATGTTTTTTGTGTTTTTTATATTTTAATGAAATAAAAATAGAAAAAGTTATTAAAAGTCAAAACAAAAACCCTAATTCTAGATTGATTTTATTTATTATGAAAAAGATTAAAATTGTCCTAATTAAACAACTAAATTAATTAATTGTAATTTATATACAAAAATAATTATTAATAGTGAAGATAATAAATAAAAAAAACAATATTTTAAATTTCTGATTTTAATATGAAAAAATAATTTATGAATTAATTAGATAATAAAATAATAATAGTTATTAAAGAAAATAAAAAGAAAGAAAAAGAAAATAGAAAGAAGACCAGGGGGGTTGATGGACCCAATTAGGAGGTTTGAAGAAGCAATTTGGCCCATTAAGAATCAAGCCCTTGTTGACTTCTGGAATCAGGTGCGTGTTCATTGACTAGAGAACACCATAGCCTTTCATCTTTGGCCATTGGTTTTGAGTGGGAAGACACTTGGCGTCTGGGATCTGGATATGTATGGTGGACGTCACTGGAAAGCGCTGCATGCAATCATGTTAAACAAAATATGAAACAAATATTTGGGGGACCTGGGAATTGAACCCAGGTCCCAATGGTACACAGCCAGATGCCTAACCACTCCACCACGCGCTTGCTTCTGTTAATATAATGACAAATAAATATAATATAAAAAACCTAAGGCTTATGCTGGAAAGAGAAACAAGCGCGCGTTTTATTTGAATGGGCCACTCATGATTGAACACGTCCTTCATCTTCTTCAATTGCCTGCAAAAAAAGAGTTAGATAGCGGGGGTTTTTAACCCCCACAAAATGCAAAAAGGAAAAATAGCGATTAGGTCCCTGATGCATATAAATAGGGCGCGATGGTTGGGTTGAGTTCGTCTGGCCTTGAAGAATTCAACCATAGGCGTCATTAGTCCTGATTTTGCTTATGCTGTAAAGCCCTAATTTTGAAGCTTGAAAAACCTAGAATCCTTCAATGGCAATTTGCATTTCAGGGCATCTCAATGCAATTAAATTGTACCAAAAGCTTCGTACAGTCCCTATGAACACAAAACAATCCACAAAATACGTTAATGATGCATGAACCAAAGTATGCGTTTATGAAAAAAATTCAAACCGTGAAACTGTTATCTCAGGATTCCTTGAGTGTTAGCGTGTGATTTTGATCCCTACGCGTTCCTGGAAGTGCTAGCAATGTACTAGAAACAAAAACAAGCTTTGAATCACGTTAAATTATGGAATTCAGTTTTGAGTTTTCTTGACTTTTTTCCAATATTGCATATGGCTTTTGGCAGCAGTTTGCACGTGAATGGAATTAGGATTAGCTTCAGTATATGTAGTATAATGGAATTAGGGTACAATCTTGGCCAAGAAATCCATTGCATTATGGTTTCAATATTTGATTGAAAATCAAATAATTTTCAATCTTTTTGATTGATAAAACTTGCCAAACATGGAGATTTTTGTCTCTTTGATGGATGCACGAAATTGCCAGCTTGCCCTGAGCCTATTTGCTTCATAAAAAGATTTGAAAACCATATCTTTATATTTTCTACATTTTAAATCAATTAAATGAATTAATATTAATAAAAAATTCAATTAATTAATTAAAAATAAGAAAATAAATCAATTTGAGCTCAATGGGTCGTGCATAGGCCTTGGACAAAGTTTCAAGAAGGAATTTGAGGCCCATTAGCAAAAATGAGGTGTTTTGGGCAAAGTTGACTTTTGCAAATTCCCAAAAATTTCCCAACTTCTCCAATGCATATCTTGCTCAATTTTGATCATATGAACATGTTCTTGGACATTTTGGAAAGGTCTTGAAGTCCTCTAACCAATGCCTTTTGTCCCATGTCATTTTGATTCACCAATCTCAAGTTATGGTCTTTGACTTAAAGTGCATTTTTGTTGACTTTTGAAATTGACCTATAATGTAGAAATTGATAGCTTTTTGTGAGAGCATTTCTTGGACTTGGAATGTGAAGATGAGTTGTAGGAAATGTCATCCCCGTTAAAATGAGCATTGGATGGGATTTTTCTGATGAACCATGAAAAAGTTATGCCTTGGTCAAGTTACAGTTGACTTTTCTACTGTCCAAAAATAGTAACTTTTGCATCTTTGATGATTTTTGAGCCATGCTTGTGGAATCATGATCAAGACTTGATCAAATGATGATTGTGGCTTCAAAATAAGATTTTGACCAAATTTTTTGACTTTTGACTGTAAAATGACCATTTTACCCCTGCAGTTGACTGTGAAGCAAATGAAGCTTTTGACTATGCAATTTGCCCCTGTGAGTCTTGAGACTTGATATGTAGATGCTTGACAATGTATATAGGCACATGAGACTTGATTGAGCCACTGAAAACCTCAAATTCCTTGCAAGAACCAAAACCCTAATTTTGACTGGCTTAGGAGGATGTTTGACTTGGCAACCCCTTGATCCATTTTGAACCATGTGAAGATGATTCTTGTCAAGCTTTGAAGAATATGGGAGGGCAAATTTTGGGGTACAACACTTTGTTACTTTCGGTTCTAAAATTTCAATTATCTATTTATCTATTCATTTCATATCTATCTTTTTATTTCAAAGCATTTATGTATTTTCATTCACAGTATTTATTTATTTTCATCTCATACTATGAAATTTCAATTATTATTCTTATTTATTTCACAGTATTTGTTTCTTATTTATTTATTTACCATATCATTCTTCCAATTCTACTATGTGCCACTAAATATCCCTTGCAAAAATACTACTCAAAGTATATGAATTAATTAATTAATGGAACCACGCTTCACTGCACGCGGTCAAACAAAGACATGCACGCATCACTACACCCTGACGGACGTCAGGAAGCATGTGACGAACGTCAGAGATTGTCCCTTTGACTCTGACGAACGTCAGAGAGCGCGTGACGAGCGGCAAAGCTTGTCTCCAACGTTTTCTCTTCCCGTGACCGTTGAACCACATTGAAACTTGCACGAAATTTTATTTTAAAACCCCCACTACCCCATTTACTCCATTCATCCTTAACTTCCATAACCTCTCATATTCAAAATTCTCCGATAAACCTCATTAAATTTCCTACTCAATAGAACCATCTATATAAACCTCTCTTCCATCCTTAGTTTCATCACTACCACCCACCTTCCATCTCTTTATCACAAATACATTTTTTCTATCAAGTTCAAAATCATGGTCGCCCAAAGGAATCCACCAAACCAACCCGAACCCGACATGCGACATCTCGTGCTCCGACAAGGAGAAGTAGGTGAACTTCAAAAGGAAAGGTACATAAAATTCCATCGTCGAGGGCTAACATCCACGAGGTTCATCGACAACAACTGCTTGCAAGAATTGTGGTTGCAAACCCATATGCAAGGCTTGCTGAACAAAGCTAGCCTGAGCTTTATTAGCACGATGAACACACCAACTTATGAAGCTCTCACGTTGGAATTATTAAGTTCCTACGCCTATCACACTCGCGATGATGCCGACGCACACCTAACGGGAGCCGCTCAATTTCAGATGTTCAACCGAGAGTACACACTCAGCCATGCAAATTTGAGTGACATATTTCATTTTCCCCGTGGGAATAATGTGCAATATCGCATTCCCCCGGAATTGGATTGGAATGGAAGTGCATACGCACTATGGGAGAGACTAACCGGTGAACCAAATGTTAATCCCGAAGCACGTTACGACTCTCACATCCACAACCCAAACATTCGCTTCTTACACCGCGTTATGGCAAACACAGTATTTGGAAGGGTAAACAACAACAAAGTCAACACTAAAGAATTGTATGCTCTTCACTGTACCTTTTCACAAAACCTCCATCTTAATCCCGTTACTTTAATGATATCCCACATTCAAAACCTCATTACAAGAGACGGGACTACGCCTTTTTGTATTTGAGGCATTGTCACCATAATCGCAGTTCACCTGAACTTGGGGGAAAGGATTCAACTCCTACCTCCACTGCCAGCAATTTATATGGATATTGATAACTGTAGATCTGGCCGCCTGATTAAAGTGCGAGAAGATGGAGGGTACTATCTAATGGTTAAGAATGCAAAAGTTCATAGCGTGATCATGCCGAATCACAATCGTACTAATTTGGGTAATCCGGATAACTGGCTTTACAACCTGAACGCCCCAGAACCCGGAGAAAATGAGCAAGGAAATCAAGGTGAGGCCAACAACGCTGCCGCTGAAGAAATCGAAGAAGAATTAGAGCAGCAAGAGCCCCAACCACAACAAGCCAACAATCCCTCCACCATCGATGCAATCTATGCCGCAATAATGCAGCAAAACCAGTTGTCCACTCAAAGCTACCAGAGCCTCGAGATGCGCCAAATCGAGATGATGACTCTTATGCAACAAATGCAGAGAGACCAAAACGACTACACTCGCAGGCATGATCAAAGTATGCTGGAATTCACCACAGGAATGACAGAAGATATGCGAGCCTTAACACTTCGTGTTGACGACTTGCATAACATCATATCTCAGAGAGATGGAGGCGAATCTTCCAGACACCGTCGGCAAGCACGTCGAAGAGCGAGGACATGTGGCCAATTCCAAAGACAAGAGGAGGAAGAATGATTATCCAGTTTCCATTTCCCCTTTCCATCTTCTGTCAATACATTGAGGACAATGCATGATTCAAGTATGGGGGAGGAAGTATTTCCCTTTTCCTAGTAATTTTTATTTTTCTTTGTAATTTCCCTTCAGTTATCTTTATTTCAATAAAATTTTTTTTATCAAGTTATCTATTAAAGCAATTTGTGTTCTTTTAGACTCCCCTTTATTTTTGAGCCCTATAAATTTTTTTTTGAATCACTCGACAAGTACATAGACTGCAAGATCTTTAATCGTCAGGAATTGGGGCAAGATTAAGCGAAATTTCTACCGCCTAGACATTCTACAACCCCAGAGTACGATAGATCAGTTCAAGTACCTACTATTCCAACACCTTGAGTTTAGTCTTTGTAGTAACCCTGAGTAGTTTATATTAGCAGTCAACACCGTCTTAAACACAAACTACGCAGGAAGTCGATGAATATAAGTGGATGATATAATATTTTAACAAAATGTTGCAAGGAAACACACCAATTAAATTGGACGATCCTTACCCGATCGCCTAATCCAAAGGATGTAAACCTTACAAAGTAACATGAAAATTCATTTGATGGATGGTTCAGGAGCATCTGGTACTGAACTCGGTAGGGAAGATTACGGTCTGATCCCCCGCACCAACCATTAAATTGAAAAAGGTTGCCACATTACTGTACCAGAAACCTCTAAAGTTTAAAAGGATCATAACCACTAACCGACTGTTCTGCTATGTGTGTGTAAAGATAAAGGGCTTAATGTGATTGCGCTAGAATGAAAAGGGCAAAACAAGACAAATACTCGAGGTACGCTATGATAGGACCTGTAACTAGTTTACGTAAAATGGGACTGTCTAGTGTCATTGACGTAGTAATGGAGCATGAATCGAGTCATCAATTTTCTGACAAAAACACAACGCAGCTATATATTAGTTGATCTGAGTCATAACCATGCATCTGACCATGTTTAGAAAAACATTGTACTTAGCATTTTCTTGAGGACAAGCAAAGTTTAAGTATGGGGGAGTTTGATGACACACAAATATGTGTTATTTCTGGCTTGATATACACAAAATATTTCTCACACTTTAGTTTAAATTAAATTATTTTATAGGTATTATGCAGGTATTTTTCTATTTTTGCAGATATGCATTAAGCTGAACACTTTGGAAGAAATGAAGAAAAAAGAGGTGCAAAACTAGCAAAAAGGCGAAAGGAGAAGAAATGAGCTCAAGCCCATTAAGCATGTGAGCACGTGGCCCACCATGAAGAAGACCTTGACGATCGTCAAGGAGACATGCCGAACGTCATGCATTGAGAATGACCAAGTGACTATCTCACTTGAACGTGACGAACGTCACAAGGCCACTCTCCCCACTTTCTTCGCATCCAACAGACAGAAACGCATTCAAAGCTAATCCAACGACTACCTATATTATCTGACCCACTCAGTCAAAGCACCAAGGAACGTAAAAAATTAATGGCCCTATTATTTCTCAAAGGAAGAAAAATTGTTCCTACATTCTCGAGAACAACTGATCACACAAGACTTATAAATACAACCTTGGACCATACGAGAAGGAGTTCTTCATTTTGGGCAGAAACTTTGGAGATTTTATATTTACTTTTAGAAAAATATTCCTTTCAGCATTATTTTATTTCCCAGTTATTTCTATATTCCTTCCAGCATTATTTCCTTTGTACGGTTAAATATATTCTCCGATCGAAGCGAAGCCTACAATTTGTGCAGGAGTGCTTATATCTTCAGAATTATTACCAGGTTTATGTTTACGAATTCTTATTGCTTTTAATCAATATAATTATGTTTATTTTCGTTTGTCTCTTAAATTATTCTGTGATTTGGTCTGATATTATGTTAGGCTAGAATTCCTATACTGGTATGTAAAGTCACTCAACCAAGGGAACGAGTAACTTAGTTGGGATTATTTTTACTACAAAACTTTCTTTTCTGGCCTAAGTTACTATTTTTAATCATTAAATTGTTTTTTTACGGAAGTAAAAAATAGATAGAGGTTAGGGTCAACAAAGCAGAAGTTTGAGATCTTTTAACTGGACAGTGGTAATTAGGCATTGGCTTAAAATACAACGGAAGCACTTTAAAGTTAATTAAGATTTCATTTAGTTTTCAAAAAGTGTTTTAACTCCTGCGGGATGGCGAAAGCATACGTTAGGACTTAACTGCACGACCTAGATCAACAAAACGACAGTGTGAGACGAGGGTTTTTAAACTAAATAAGTTTTACTGAAAGCTGTTTTGAAAATATAAAGACACCCAACAGGTCGCTAGTTCCCGAGGTTCGACTATTGCATACTGGTAATTACGCTCATTGATTATTAAAAATCCAACTTAATTTAGTATTTAGTTTTCCCTAAAACCCAATCAAATATTCATTAGCTTTAGATTTGCGAAGTAACAATAGAAGACGGTAGATCGACTCATCAGTCTCTGTGGTTCAATATCTTTTAAAACTACACGATAAGACTGTGCACTTGCAGTCCGAATCATTGGATACATAAGTATAATCCCGGTCAACTGGTGAGCGGGTCGAAGCCGGTATAAAAAGCGGAAAAATTCAAAGAGATGAATCCTCAAGTATGGTGAAGAAACATTTTGTTGGAAAGAAGGAGGTCAGTGTTACGTATGACCATAGGAATCAAAACAAAACTGACCGTCATCCGGCGGTAGAGGCTGTCATGATCTCTAATCCTGTGCCAAATCAGCAGCGAAGTTATTAGTGCAAACCAGAAGCACCCATGAGACGATTTACCCAGATTAACATGACCATGTCTCAGGTTTTGCCACACCTTCTCAAGACCAATCTAGTAAATTTAAAGGAAGCTCCCAAGAATCCCAATACTGCTTCTCCCCGCTACAACCCGAACGCACAATGTGCCTATCATTCTGAAAGCCCGGGGCACGATACAAATGACTGTTGGGCCTTAAAGAATAAGGTACAAGACCTTATCAATGCGAAAGAGATTGAATTTGAGCCCCCGGAAACGCCTAATGTAATAACGGAACCAATGCCCAGACATGGCCAAGGTATCAACGCCATTGATGATGATCATTTTGTTTCCTCTATGAATGACTTGGTTACTCCTCTGTTGACCATTAAACATAATCTACTACAAGCCGACATGTTCCCAGGTTACGATGAAGATTGTCACCTATGCAAATCTCTGCCGAACGATTGTTTGTTACTAAAGATAGGCGTCCAGTGCCTGATGACTAGTAAAGAAATCCTATTTGAAAAGCTACCTCTTATCAAAAGCTCTTATCAAAATGTTTCGATAATCACCATTTCCGACAATCCTCCCAGGGTCTCCACCAAAAGACCCGTCAAGATTACGTCTGCTCTCAGATCTGCACCATTAATCATCACTATGCCGAGACCAATACCATATTCCTCAGATAAAGATATTCCCTGGAGTTATGAGGCTGACGTTTATTACTACGACGTCAAGCAAGATCAGTTGGCTGTCACAAATGAAGTTGCGAGAGATATTGGTCCTGATATCGGTAACATCACTGGAACCAGCAAAATAACAAGAAGTGGAAGAGTCTTCTCACCTGAGATTTCTCCAAAGACCGTTGCTACTCCTGTAATCATTACTACTACCACTCCTAACGACACCCCCAGTGATACTCCTACTGTTATCCCTATTGCCGATACAAGGGGCAAAGAGGCTTTGGTTGAGCCTGTCCAAGCAAGAGAACACCCCGAAGTCATCCTCGAAGCTTCTAGAAAAGAAATAGAAGAAATCCTGAAGATAATCAAGAAAAGTGACTATAACATTGTAGAACAATTGGGGCAGACCCCCTCGAAGATATCATTGTTGTCCTTACTTTTGTGCTCTGAAACTCACGCCAAAGCCTTGGTAAAGTTTCTTAAGACCGCTCACGTGCCCCAAGAGACCTCCATCGACCAATTTGAAGACTGTGTGGCCAGTCTAACTGCTGATAACGGATTGGGCTTTTCCGATGCTGATTTAACCTCTAAGGGGAGGAAGCACAATGATGCCTTACATATTTCCATTGAATGCAGGGGCACCACACTTGCCCATGTTTTGGTGGATACCGGTTTATCATTGAATGTCTTGCCCAAAAATGCCCTTGACCGACTGGATTGCGAGGGGCTCATCTTGAAACCTAGCAACATTATAGTAAGGGCCTTTGATGGTTCCAAGAGGACAATGCACAGATAAGTTAATATCCCCATAAAACTTGGGACTCAGACTTTTGACTCAATTTTTTATGTAATGGACATCCGCCCTTCGTACTCTTGTCTGTTGGGTCAACCCTGGATCCATGGTGCCGGTGCCGTCACTTCCACCCTAAACCAAATGCTAAAATACCCGATCAGAGGGAAGATTGTCACAGTTCACGGAGAAGAGGAATACATGGTTAGCCATTTGAACTCTTTCAGGTATGTTGAAATGGATGAAGAATTCATATAGACTCCCTGTCAGAACTTTGAGGAGGTTCCAGCAACAGTCGCAACAACCAAGTCTACTCCAAAGGTCCCCAAAATTACCAGACCTCCACTGAAGATGGCTTCGTTGAAAGACGCTCGAGCAGTAGTTGAAGAGGGAGAATGTACTATCTGGGGTCAGCTTCCGGATTTTCCTTACAAGTTCGACAAATTTGGGTTGGGGTTCACTTCAGAGGCTCAGAAAACTGTCTGACGTTCTCGCGCAGGGGGGGCACCTCTGCGTATCAGCAATCAAGGAGTCAATGCAATAGAAGATAGTGATGGCAGATGTGACATGGACGAATGGATTTTTACAACCATCGGCAGAGGGCTTAACAATTGTGAGGCCAAAGATTTCATTCCTATTAGTTTTATTCAAGAGTAATTGTCTTTTAATATTTTCCGGCTTGTAATATTTAAACAATTCAGACTTTTTAAAACCTTGTGTCTTACCCAAGGCACAACGGTCCATTTGTAAGGGTTGCCACTTCATTCTCATATGTCATTAATGAATCATGGACGTTTTTGCATCAAATTTTGTTTTCTTTGTCTTTTATTTCTTACATTTCATTTCTTTTAAAGGTAGCTATGCTCTTACACACACTCACATATTGAAAATGCATATCTACATCCACTCAGGATCCCATGGGTAACAGTTCTGCTATGGCCAATTGTGACTTTGAAAATTTGATCTACCAAGCCGACGAAGAAGGTGAGGAAGATTATGAAGTGCCAGGAGAGTTGGCCAGGTTGTTGCAACAAGAAGAAAGGACCATTCAGCTGCACGAAGAGCCGGTCGAAACAATTAACTTCGGAACTGAAGAAGATAAGAAAGAGGTCAAGGTGGGTGCCAACTTGGAACTTAATGTCAAGGAGCGTCTGATTCAGTTATTGCATGATTATGTTGAGATATTTGCCTGGTCGTACGAAGACATGCCAGGACTGGATGTAGACATTGTGGTACATCGTCTGCCTACAAAGGAAGATTGTCCCCCAGTAAAGCAAAAGGTTCATCGTATGAGACCCGATATGTCTGAAAAGATCAAAGCAGAAGTTATGAAGCAATTCAATGCTGGATTTTTGGCTGTCACCTCTTATCCCCAATGGGTGGCCAATGTTGTTCCTGTACCTAAGAAAGACGGTAAAGTGCGGATGTGTGTGGACTACAGAGATTTGAATAGGGCAAGCCCCAAAGATGATTTCCCACTTCCCCACATCGACATCTTAGTTGACAATACGGTGCAACACAAAGTATTTTCCTTCATGGATGGATTCTCGGGCTACAACCAAATCAAAATGGCGCTTGAGGATATGGAGAAAACGACCTTTGTTACACAGTGGAGAACTTTCTGCTATAAGGTCATGCCATTCGGACTGAAGAATGCTGGGGTAAAATATCAACGCGCTATGGTAGCTTTATTTCATGACATGATACATCGTGAGATAGAGGTCTACGTAGACGATATGATAGCCAGATCGCAGACGAAAGAAGAGCACCTCGATCACCTACAAAAGCTGTTTAAAAGGCTGAAGAAGTACAAGTTGAGATTGAATCCAAACAAGTGTACATTTAGAGTACGGTCTGGTAAACTTCTGGGTTTTGTCGTCAGCAACAAGGGTATCGAAGTTGATCCTGACAAGGTTAAAGAGATACAAGAAATGCCGTCTCCTCGTACTGAGAAAGAAGTCAGAGGATTCTTGGGACGTATGAATTACACAGCCATGTTTATTTCTCACCTGACAGCTAGTTGTGAACCAATCTTCAAACTCTTGAAGAAAGATCAAGCAGTCAGATGGAACGATGAATGCCAAGTTGCTTTTGACAAAATCAAAGAATACTTGTGTGATGTGGTGGGAGAACTGACTTGAGGTTTTGCGTTTGTGTTTGCAAATGTCGCGGTTAGCAAGAGTCGCCACCGACTTTTCTTTTATCCAAAAAGGAAAGGTAAAAAAGCACAAGAAAGACCTTTGAGATGTTTTCTTGAGTTCGGAGGATAGATTATGAAAAGAGAAGGTGCTAGCACCCTTTTCATCCATGGTTTTCCATGGGCTCTTAGTTACTTGTTTATATCACTTGCTTTGCTTTGAAATTGTTTGAAATGGTGCTTTGTGTGGTTTTGAAAGTATTTTTAAAAGAGGCCATCGTTTAGGCAATCTTTGTAATGATTCTCGTTTGTAAGAATGTATACAAAGATGTTTGTCTTTTGAAAAATGTTTCAATGTTTTGAAAGATGTTTGGAAATGTTTTGAAAATGTTTTGAAAATGTGTGTGTGTTTGTTTTTGAAAGTAGCAAGGATTGTTTTGAAATTGATCAAGTAACTAGAAGCATTCTACCTACTCAAAAGTCTTTCTTGTGCATTTTTATTCCTTTGACATTGTTGCTTTACCATTGATTTGGTAAACAACCCTATCTTTGGATGTTTACGGGACGGGCGTGGGTCATCTTATGACCATGATAGCAATGTTGCCAAGTATCTTAGCATGTTTGAGGGACCAAGATCATTTTTGTTTAGGCAACCTTTTGATAGCGTCATCGAGGGACTATGATCTTTTATTTGTTTTGTTTTGCCAAGATACTTTGCATGCGTAACATGGTCATTTTGTTTTAGGCAACCAAGTGGGTGAAACTCTAAGGGTGCTTGTGGGCAATGTGTGTCATTTTTCATGCATTTGATTTGTCTTGGATTAGGTCTTTTCTATTTGTTTGATTTTTGGTCTTATCATGCAAAAGCCTAATTTACTACACAAGTATATAAAGCGGTAAATTGCGTAAATGTAAACTAAGCTATTACAACAATTATTATGGGAGGGGGGATACAAGTTTTTGAATGGGGATATTGCACAAAATAAACCCTAAAAATACTATTACAACCCAATTGAATATTGTACGAAATAAATAAATATACAAATATTTAAATATGCAATGCAATGTATTTATGGAAAAAATGTTTTGTATTTGTTTAAGGTATGAGAAAATAAAATTAATTAACCCTAGAAAATAAGGAAAAATAATATTATTATTTTTGAAAGGGGGAAACCCTAATTTTTGATTAAAAGAAATATATGTTTCCTATTATTTATTTTTGTCCATTTTTGTACAAGAAAATAATAAATAATATTATATGTCAATATCAAAAATTAAATATGTATGAGAAAATGAATATTTTATGTGTAAAATAATAAAATAAAAATGTATAGTATTTTTAAATGTGTTTACAATTTTTATTTAAGAAAATAAAGTATATTATCCTAATAAACTATTTTTTTATGCAAAAAATAATAAAAAAATAAAATAAAATGCAAAAAATAAAGAAAATATTTTTCATGATTTTTTATGATTCAGAAAAATAAATAAAAGCGATAAATATAGAAAATATGAGAAAATATGAAAAATATAACAAATAAAGTCAGGGGGTGCAAATAGTGGTCAGGGGGGTGTGAAAATAAAAAACAGAAGGCCCAAGGCGCCTAAGGCCCAGGCCAGTCATCGTCCCTGTCCTTCGTCCACCTTGCGCACGTGTACTCAGTTCAACCTGCAACTCTCAAACGCTTGCACAAAAACAAAAACTTGTAACATAAAAAATGTAGCATTTCATCTCACGATTCCAATGATATAAATTATGTGACCTAACTCTAAAATATCAGAGAGAATTTTAATGGCCCTAAATCGTGATTTAACTTTTTCAGCATTTTCAGACTTCAAATTCTCTCAGCTCAGTTAATATAAATGACAAGTATGCATATGTACAGCTTCACCATGTTATAGACTATGTTGTACAGCAAAATTTTCCCTCTGATTTCATCAACATTTCTCATCACAAGAATCATGGAAGTCAAGGTCAAGCTAGGGTTTGCTCTGCTCAAGATACCTCCTTGCACTGTTGACCTAAATTAGGGTTTGAGTTTGCACAGTGATGTTTTCACCCAAAATTCCCAAAATGAATTTTATATTTCATGTTGGACTCACAAGTTTGTCCATACCAAGTTTCAAGCCTTGATTCAAATTTTTGCCCAGTCAATTGGACAGTTGACCTAGAAATCAGCTGTATTGGGGAAAAAGTCAATTGTGACCAATTGACAGTCAAACCTCATGAAATTTGACCCACATCAACATTATGAACTCATATGAACCATTTGATCAAGTTTGGATCACAATTCCATAAGAAATTTGATCAGATCATCAAAAGGGCAAAATGGTCATTTTTAGGGTTTTGACTGTACAAAGGCAATTTTTGACTGTTTGACATAGCCAATGGCAAATCAAACTCAACCATGGACTTAAGGACTCAATGAAATTGTCTTGACCCGTTCAACAAGTTCAAAAGATCTCAAATGCATAGGATTGACAGATGAATTTTTCAGTGAACTGATCAAAATTTGACTGGATGCTGAAAAGTCAAACTTTGACTTTTTGGTCAAAACCAAGTGCCAAGAGTCATTTTTCATCAAGACATGTCAAATTATGAAACTTGTTCATCAAGAAACCCAAAAATGCAAATTAGGGTTTAAAATGGGAAAATTTCATAACTTAGAAAATTTCTAAGTTATAAAATTTTCTTATTTTTTCCTAACTTTGTCCCATTTTTTCACCAAGATGCAAGTGGATTCAAACAAAACTTGCAACATGAAAGTTGTAGTACATCACAAATTCTACAACTTTTATTCACAAAGTTTTCTCAAAAGAAGCTTGTATCTCAAGTTATGATTTTTGGAACAAGGGTACCTAAAACTTTTAACTTAGAGAAATTTTGCCCTAGTTTAGGCAGGATTTTGACCCATCTTCTTGGCCATTTTTCACATAGTTCCAGTTGGAGTTTCAAGTTTCATTTCAAATATGGATTATAGTACATGTTGCAAGCTTTCCAAATTGTCCAAGAACTCCTCAAACACCTTTGTGGTTAGGGAGAATCGAATGCTTGAAGTTGGCAAAAACTCACTTTGAAACCATGGCCAATACATGTTCATACCAAGTTGCAAATCTGGCCAAACTAGCTTAGTACATGATTACATGCCTCTAAACTAATTTACACTCCAAAATTGAATGCAAATATATTGGATATTGGCATTGTTCTGTTCAAGAGAGCTTTGTACATTGAACTTTTCCATTTTTAGCATAAAGGTCATACTTCCATTTTCATAAAGGCCACTTTATGTCAATTTCCATTTTCTTGAGCCTTGGACTTTTTTCCTTGCAGCAAACAACTTCCCTAATCTCAGGCATAGTACACCAAGTTGAGCATGCTTGTAACTAGCCTGTACAGGCCCTAGCTTGGACAGTTCACAACTTTGCTTTCAAAACAAGTCAAATGGCCAAAAGCTCAGAACTTGCATATCTGTTATATTGAACTAAAACAAAGTTTTAAAACAAGTTTGATACATCCTCACAAGTGAGAAGCACGAGCCTTTCACCCCTAAAACATTCCTCATACTCCAAAACCCCATTTTCTTACAAAACAGGGCCAGTTCTGCATTTTGCAAGCCATCATCAAATCCCATCGTGCGTTTTGTCTAAAGCTACTTCAAACACCTTCCAACCAACATACCTGAGCTATCCAGACCATCCACAAGTTGATGTAACTCCATTAACACACATTGCCATTTTTGTTTGGAAGTTTTGCAGGTTGAGTTCTGTAGCACGATTCAGGCTACTTCAAAACAAGCCAAGCATTGGGAAAGCTTCATTGGACATCAGGCAAGCTCAAAAGAACCTCAAGCACTCTTGAAAGTTGCTGCATTGTCCAGCTCAAAGTCAACTGAAACAGGTATTTCATGAAATTATATCTCTCTATTTAGGAATAGTTAGACTTAGGTTTGTGAATGAAAGATGTTGTACTCATAGCCCTGAAACCATACATGTGCTTAGTTTTCATTTATATTAATCGTGCTAGGAGAATTTTGTTCATGAACTTTCTGAAAAAACTAGGTTAAGAATTAGGGCCAGAGAAATTCTCTCTGGTCTTTGAGAGTTAGCTTAAGTTTTTTATATGGTTAGATTCGTTGTTTGATGCTCTACAAGTTTCATGTTTTGAGTTTTGTCAAAGGATCACTGAAACAGGAGATACAGGTTTGTATGGAAAACGCGCGTTTTTCAAACTTCTGGAGGTTGAAGATGAAGTCTGGGTTGGGCCTGGATTTCTTTACTTTTGACACCTCCCAATTCACTTTCAGCACCCCCTGGCCCATTGTTTTGTATTTTCATTATTTTTGCATTTTTATTTTTTCTCTGACCTTGATTATTTTCAAATATAAAAAATACTTAAAAAATATTTTCATAAATTTTTATATTTATTTGGCATTTATTTTAATTATTTCTAGTATTAATATATTAAATACTTTATATTTATTTTTGTTTAAATGTATAAATAATGTAAAAAATACTTTTATTTTTATTTATTATTTATATACACACTTGAAAATATTTTCTTGAAATATATACTTTTTTTTTAAATAATTAATTTTTGTTTTTTTATACACTTCATATATTTAATATATATATATATATATATATATATATATATATATATATATATATATATATATATATATATATATATATATATATATATATATATATATATATATATATATATATATATATATATATATATATATATATATATATATATATATATATATATATATATATATATATATATATATATATATATATATATATATATATATATATATATATATATATAATATATTTTATTGAATAATAAGAACAAAAAACACAAAAATAATATATTTTTATTTTTATTAATATTTTATACTAAAAATACCTTTTTTTAATATACTTTTAATTTTTTGTACAAATTGATATATTATTATACATAAATAATAAATAATACTACTTATTCTAGAAATTAGGGTTTTTGCCCTAAAAAACAAAAATGATGGAAATTGACTTTTCTTTATTATTTACACTTCACATTTAAAAATACTTTTTACATACATAAAAAATCTTTTTTTTTGCGTAACACATTTATCTAACATTTATTTATTTTATTTAAATATTGTATATTTAAATATTATGCCTTGTACATTCAATTTGGTTGTAATAATTTAGGATTTAATTTCTTGCAAAATAATCCCCAATTCAAATTTGTACCCCCCCTCCCTATATCATGTTGTAATAGTGTAGAATTTAAAATTCTCGCACCTTTAAGCTTTCAATTATGCCATGATTAGACCTAGGGTTTGTATGCAAAATAAAATCAACAATTAGTTTGACCTAATCCAAGATAACAATGCATGAAAACAAACACAATGCACACTTGCACCCCTAGGGTTTCAATCCACTTGTTGCCTTCAAAAATGGGCCATGATATGCATGTCAAGTACTTTGGCAAAACAAAAACAAAACAAAAGATCATAGTCCCTCGATGACGCTATCTGAGTTGCCTAAACAAAATGATCAAGTCTCTCAGAAAAATTGCCAAAAATACTTGACACAATTGCTATCATGGTCTATACGATGACCCGCGCCTGTCCCGTTTAACATCCTAACACAAGGTTGTTCACCAAATACAATGGTGAAACAACACTGTTAAAAGGGTTAAAAACATAAGAAAGATCTTTGAGTAAAATAGGGCAGACAACTCTTAGTTACTTGATCAAACTTGCAAAAAAACACCCTTGCTATTTTCAAAACACACTTCACAACACAATTTCAAAATCAAACTTTCAAACATTGAAAACTTTTCAAAAGACAAAAACACCTTTGTATACATTCAAACAAGAATCATTACAAAGGTTGCCACAACGATGGCCTCTTTTCAAAACATCTTTCAAAACCACACACAAAGCACCATTTCAAACAATTGAAGAGCACCATTTCAAACAATTGAAATGCAAAGCAAGTGATCTAAGCAAGTAATTAAGAGCCCATGGATAACCATGGATAGAAAGGGTGCTAATACCTTACCTTTCTATAATCTACTCCCCGAACCCAAGAAAACATCTCAAAGGTCTTTCCTGTGCTTTTTGACCTTTCCTTAGGATAAAATAAAAAGTCAGTGGCGACTTTTGCTAAACCGAAACATTTGCAAACACAAACGCAAAATCCCAAGTCAGTTCTCCCACCGTATCACAGACTACATCTTTGCTTCATAAATCGTGGCTTGAGAATGTCTAAATAGAGAGATAGAGTTTTGAAAAATACCTCCTTCAGCTGGATTTGGATATGAGAATGTAGGGACTTTGAGTGAGGCCTGAGGATCGTGTGAGCTTTCTTGAAGTTCCTTCAAGCTATTCCAATGCCTAGCTTGCTTTGTGGATGGCCAGAAGTCTCTGTAGAAGTCAAGCTGCAACCTCCAAATTTGAAAATGGAAATGGCTGAAACAGAGCTTACAGTACCAGGACAAGGGCTTGGATAGCTTTGATATTATGTGGATAAGATGTTTCAAGTGTTAAAAGGGAAAACGCACGAGCAAAAATGAAGTTGGCAATGATTTTGCAGAACTGCAATGTTTGGGCAGAAAAATTATGTTTTTGTGTTTTGGAGAGTTTTGGATGTTAGGCAATCATATTTAGCATTGTAATGACTTGGTATATTTGTATAGAATGATACAAAGTCCACTCCCTAGCAGTTGTACAAGTTCTGACCTCTTTTGCAACTTTTCTTGCATTTGAAGAAAAGTGAGATGACTTGTGCAACATGCTTGTACTGGATGGCTTGTGAGCTGATAAGAGTTGGTACACATTTCTTGATACCTGTGTGAAATGCTTGCCTCAAAGAAACAGGTCCAAGGCTCAAGATTGATAAAGTTGTAAAAGCTCACCTTTATGAAAATGGCAATGTGCCCTTTATGCCATTAATGGAAAAATCTCTTGTACAATGCTCCAAAAGCAAAGATAAATCCCTTATCCTCTGAGTTTGCATTTAATTATGGAGTGTAGAATGAGTTTAGGACCTGTAATGCAAGGTTTATCATCCAAGATCAGATTTGCAACTTGATACTTTGTGAAAATGGCATGAACCAAAGTGACAAAATGCTAAATTCTCTTCTTCGATTCTCCCTAACCACAAATGATCTTGGAGAGTTCTCGGACATTTTGGAAAGCTTGCAATGTGCTCTATAATCCATATTTGAAATGAATTTTGAAATACCTCTTGGAACTAGGTGAAAAATGTCCATGAAGTTGGGTCAAAAAACTGCCTAAATTAGGGCAAATTTTCACTAAGTTATTTAGTTCATGGACCCATATTCACAAATTCATAACTTGAGATCCAAGCATCTTTTGGGAAAATTTTGTGAAGCAAAGTTGTATATTTCATGTAGGACTACAACTTTCATGTTGGAAGTTTTCTTTGAATCAAATTTCATCATGATGAAAAAGTGGTGGAAAGTTGGGAAAAAATAAGAAAACTTCCATACTTAGAAAAATCCTAAGTTATGAAAAATTTCAAATTAAAAACCCTAATTTGAAATATTGGTTTTCTTGGTGAACAAGTTTCATATTTTGACATATCTTGATGAATTGTGACCCTTGGCACTTGATTTTGACCAAAAAGTCAAAGTTTGACTTTTCAGTGTACAGTTGACTTTTGATCAGTTGACTGGAAAATTCATCTGTCAATCCAATGAACTTGAGATCTTTTGAACCATGTAATTAGGCCAAGATGATGCAATTTAATCCTTGAAACCATGCTTTAACTCAATTGGCCATTGGTTAGGTTAAAAATCAGAAATTTCCCTTTCTCAGTCAAAACCCTAATTTTGACCATTTTGCCCTTTTGATGATTTGATCAAATTTCTTGAGGAGTTGTGATCCAAACTTGATTAAATGGTACATATGAGTCTAAAATGTTGATGTGGATAAAAAATTATGAAGTTTGACTGTAAATTGGTCATGGTTGACTTTTTCCCCAATACAGTTGATTTTTAGGTCAACTGTCCAATTGACTGACCAAAAATGTGATTCAAGGCTTGAAACTTAACATGAGCAATCTTAGGGGTCCAAAATGATGTATGAAAGTCACATGAAGCATTGGAGGTCCAAAAATCCTTTTGCAAACTCAAACCCTAATTTGGGGTTTTTAGTGCAAGATGGGATGTGCTAAGCTGGGCAAACCCTAATCTTGTCCTGAGTCCAAGAAGTCTTATGAGAAAAATATTGATAAATGAGAGGGAAAATTTTGGGGTACAACAACTGCCCCTGTTCAATCTTCTTGAACCTAAAGAGTTAGATTGGCAAGTTTTGTCGTTCGTGACTCAAAGGTAAAAGATGATTGGACACTAGAGTGCCCATAAATTTGCACTCGATAATATGTAGTTGATGGAATGGGCTTAAAGATTCCATTTGGAGAGGTGATAGAATCTTGTTGGAGATGGGCTTGTAGATGACATCTAAGAATGTTTGTTGAATTGTAAGTTGTAAGTCAGAAGAATAAGTATCAGAATGGTGTCCGCGTCTGGAACGTATCCGAACTGTATCTGGAGACTTTGAAATCTGAATGAGAAACAGAATGGCATCCGTGTCTGGAGCGTATCCGTACTGTATCAAGAGTGGGAAATCTGAATGAGTATCAGAATGGCTTCCGTGTCTGGAGCGTATCTGAACTTGAAATCTGAACGAGTATCAGGATGGCATTCGTGTCTAAAGCGTATCCGAACTGTATCTGAATGATGAATCTGAATAAGTGACAGAATGACTTCCGTGTCTGGAGTGTATTTGTACTGTATCTGAAGGTTTGATCTGAATGATAAATAGAATGGCTTCCATGTCTGAAGTGTATTTAATCTATATCTGATAGTTAAAATCTGAATAAGTATTAGGATGACATCCGTATCTGGAGTGTATCTGAACTGTATCTGAAATCTGAATATGAATAAGTAACAGAATGACTTCCATGTCTGGAGTGTATCTGAACTGTTTCTGAATAAGTGACAGAATGACTTCTGTGTCTGGAATGTATCTGAACTTGAAACCTGATAATTGAAATCAGAATGAGTAACATAATGACTTCTGTATCTGGAGTGTATCCGTACTGTATCTGAGATCTGAATAAGGGCCAGAATGGCATCCGTGTCTGGAGCGTATCTGAACTGCATTATGAAAGCTGAATCTGAATGAGTAACAGAATGACTTCCGTGTCTGGAGTGTATCTGAATTGTATCATGATTGCATGTTGTAAACTGTGGTTGTTAATCTTATCCTGAAAAGGGTAAAATGTTAGCTGAAACACAAAGTTATGTCTCATGAAATGTATGATGCAATATATGTGTTTTATCAATGTTTACGATATATATGGATGTAATGTATGCACATGTAAGTTGATGTGTTGTATTGCTGAGGAAAATAAATCCTTGACTGTTGTCGGGGAAAATAAATCCTTGACTGCTGAGGATAAGAAATCCTTGGCGACTGTTGGGGATATAGGGATCCTTCATGCCTTGAAGTTGGAGTATTGACAAAAATTCTGCTGCGAGCAATGCCATATACTGCTTGAGAAATCTGCTTGGGGAATCCAGAGAACTTTGATGACTTCTACTGGGGATTACACAATGGGAATCCTTATTCTGCTGGAGAATAAAGAAAACTCTGATGACTTCTGCGGGGAATTAAGAATGAGAATCTTCATTCTGTTGGGAAGCCATAAAAACTCTGGGGAAGAAGGCTTACTGCTGGGGAGTAGGTTCAGGAGTTTGGGTGGTCTTCCATTCTACTGGGGAATTATCCTAGGTTGGGGATAAACAAAAGTTAACTGTTATTTGGCTGATTTTCAGACTTTAAGACAACTTGCTGGGGAATTTGGAGAAACTGAATGGTTTCCGCTGGGGATTGATAGTTAGAAATTTTGGCTCCACTGGGGATCGGGAGTTTGAAGTTTTAACTCTGATGGGGATTGGTAGTTTGAAGTTTTAGCTCCGCTGGGGATCTAGATGATGTGCTGTAGGGATTGCTCGTAGAATAGCCTAAAGACGTTTTCCTATCCTTTCAATCTGTCAGTGATTGTTCTTTTCCATCCTGTTTATTTGTAAACATTAATTATGTTCAAATGCATATGTTCATCAATGAATCATTGGACGTTTTTTGCACATAAAAACACAAGTGTAAAGAAAAAGGCAAATAGTTTTATGTACTTTGAAAGAGATATCTTTGTATTTACTTTGAATAAGTGTTTTGTTCAAAGGAGACAGACATCCTAGTAAGAGGATGTTGTCAAAAAAGTAAGAAAAAATTTATACAAAGAAATATAGCTATGTGTAAAAAAATCCCATGGGGTTCGTATTCCGCTATAGCCTTCGTATCTCTGAATATCTTGTCCATTCGTTGCTTCGTCCGAAGATGATTGGATTGATCAGAAGCTCAGAGTTTGTCAGTGAAGAGATTATCCTTAAAATGATCCGACGAGACATAGTCATATGCTTTAATTCCCTAACTTTTGCCTGGACCGCCCTTTCGGGGTTTCAATCCACCGGGAAACCCTTTTTTCCCCAAGTCGCCCATTCGGGTTTTCAACTTGCCGGGTGTACATATTTTTTTAATTTATCCCTAATTTTTTCCCGAACCTTTTTGGTTCGCCGGGATGCCCTTGTTTTGCCTATGTGTGTCAACCAAGCGGGTCTCTTATGCGTAGTATCTTTTGACTATGTCTGCATTCACAGGGTGCGGTAGATCGTTGCCGTCCATGGTGGTTAAGATCATTGCCTCACCAGAAAAGATGTCCTTGATTACAAATGATCCTTCATAGGTAGGAGTCCATTTGCCCCTGGGATCACTTTGTGGCAAGATGATGCGCTTGATCACTAGATCTCCAACTTAATATACCTGGCGTCTGACTTTCTTGTTGAAAGCCTTGATCATCCGTTTTTAATACGTTTGACCGTGGCAAACAACAGTAAGTCTCTTCTTGTCAATTAAATTCAGTTGATCAAGTCGGGTCTGGACCCAATCGTCTTCACTTAAACCAGCATCCTTCATGATTCTCAAAGAGGGAATCTGAACCTCGATAGGTAAAATAACCTCCATGCCATAAACCAAAGAATAGGGTGTTTCCCCAATTGATATGCGTGCCGTGGTACGATACCCGTGAAGAGCAAACGGTAGCATCTCATGCCAGTCCTTGTATGTGACTGTCATCTTTTGTATGATCTTCTTGATGTTTTTGTTAGCAGCTTCAACTGCACCATTCATCTTTGGTCGATAGGGGGATGAATTGTGATGCTGAATTTTGAATTGCTCGCACAAAGCGGTGATCATAGTATTGTTAAGGTTTGTACCGTTATCAGTGATGATCCTTTTGGAGATACCGTACCGGAAAATAAGATTTTGCTTGATGAAGCGGGTGTGATACGGAGGGAGAACTGACTTGAGGTTTTACGTTTGTGTTTGCAAATGTTTCGGTTTAGCAAGAGTCGCCACCGACTTTTATTTTAACCAAAAGGAAAGGTAAAAAAAGCACAGGAAAGACCTTTGATATTGTTTTTGGGTTCGGGGGATAGATTATGAAAAGGGAAGGTGCTAGCACCCTTTTCATTCATGGTTTTCCATGGCCTCTTAGTTACTTGTTTTAGATCACTTGCTTTGCTTTTCCAATTGTTTAAAATGGTGCTTTGTGTGGTTTTGAAAGTATTTTGAAAAGAGGCCATTGTTTTGGCAATCTTTGTAATGATTCTTGTTTGTAAGAATGTATACAAAGATGTTTGTCTTTTGAAAAATGTTTCAATGTTTTGAAAGTTGTTTAAAAATATTTTGAAATTGTATGTGTGTTTGAAAAATAGCAAGGATGGTTTGCAAATTGATCAAGTAACTAGAAGCATTCTACCTACTCAAAAGTCTTTCTTGTATAATTTTTATTCCTTTGATGTTGTTGACCTACCATCGTTTTGGTAGACAACCCTATCTTTGGATGTTAAACAGGACGGGCGTGGGTCATCGTATGACCATGATAACAATATTGCCAAGTATCTTAGCAAGTTTTGAGGGACTTAAGATCATCTTTGTTTAGGCAACCAAGATAGCGTCATCGAGGGACTATGATCTTTTGTCTTGTTTTTGTTTTTTGTTTTGCCAAGATACCTAGCATGCATACCATGGCCATGTTTTAAGGCAACCGAGTGGGTGAAACGCTAGAGGTGTTTGTGTGCAATGTGTTGTCATTTTTCATGCATTTTTTTGTCTTGTATTAAGTCATGCTATTTGTTTGATTTTTGGTCTTTGCATACAAAACCCTAGTTTACTATCATGGTATATGAAAGCAATAAAATGCGTAAAGTAAATCTAGACTATTACAACAATTATTATGGGAGGGAGGATACAAGTTTTGAATGGGGGGATATTTACACAAAATAAAACCCTAATTTACTATTACAACCCAATTGAATTTATTGTACAAATAAATAAATAAACAAGTATTTAAATATGCAATTAAATGAAAATATGCAAAAAAATGTTTTTTGTATTAATTTACGTATGTAAAAATAAATTTATTTAAGTTCTAAAAATAAGAAAAAAAATAATATTATTTTTGAAAGGGGAAACCCTAATTTTTGGTATAAAAGAAAATGTTGTTTTCTAGTATTTATTTATTCAATTTTGTTCAAGAAAAATAATAATAATATTATGTACAAAATATTAAAAAAATAAATATGTATAAAAAATAATTATTTTTATGTATGAAATAATAATAATAAAAATAATATTATGTACAAAAAAAATAAAAAATAAAAAAATAAAATGCAAAAAAATAAGAAAATATTTTTTATGATTTTATAATGTTCAGAAAATAAATAAATGCAAGTCAAAATAAATTATATGCAAAATATATTTAAAAAAAATGCAAAGGGGGGTGCAGAAGCAAAAAGGGTGGTGTGAATAGAAACAGACCCAAGGCCCTGGCCCAGGACAGCTTTCATCCCTGACCTTCGTCTTCGCGTGCGCCCTGGTTCAGTTCAAATCCTGTTCTCTCTATTCTTTGCACAAAAACAAAATCTTGTAACATGAAACTTGTAGCATTTTTGATCACGATTCCAATGATATAAAAAACGTGACCTAACTCTAAAAGACCAAAGAGAATTTTAATGGCCCTAATTTCTGACCTAGTTTTTTCAGCAACTTCAATAATCAAATACTCCTAGATCAGTTAATATAAATGGAAGTTATGCATATGTACAGCTCAAGCACGTTAAGGACTACATTTTTGCTTCACAAACCTAAGCTTAAGGATGCCTAAATAGAGAGATAGAAACTTGACAAATACCTTGTTCAGTTGAGTTTGAATATGGAAATGTGGGGACTTTGAGTGAGGCCTGAAGGTCGTGTGAGCTTGCTTGAAGTTCCCTCAAGCTATCCCAATTCTCAGCTGGCCTTGAAGTTGCTTGAAACTCCCTACAGAAGTCAACCTGCAAACTCAGAAAATGGAAATGGTGAAGCTCGAAACAGGGGTTACAATTGCTTGACAAAGGCCTGGATAGTCTAGGTAGGAGGTATGGAATGTGTTTGAAGTGATTCAAAGCAAAACGCACGAGCCAATAATGATTTGGCCAAGGTTCTGCAGATGATGCCCTGTTTGGGCAGAAGTTGGTGTTTTTTGTGTTTGACGGTGTTTGAGAGGTGAACAATTCGTGTCTTAGGCTTGCAACAATGTCCTGAGATCGTTTGAAATGACACAAAGTCTTGGTTTTATCAGATACACAAGCTTGCTTGACTTTTGCAAGTTTGCTTGCTTTTGAAGAAAAGGTGAAGTGACAAAGCCAAAGGCCTGTACAGGCTAGCTTAAGGCCTGGTGAGAGTTGGTGTACTTTGCCTGAAGCTTGTGGATATTGTTTGCAGCAAAAGATTAGGTCTATGGCTCAAGATAAACAAAGGTTGTAAAAGCTAGCTTTATCAAAGTAGCAATGTGAACTTTATGCCATAAATGGAATAATTCAATGTACAAAGCTTCAAAGATTAGAATAAGACCATTATCCATTGTGTTTTCATTAAATTAAGGAGTGTAGAAAGGATTAGGACCTGTAATACCAAGTACAAGCAAGTTTGAAACTGATTTGCAACTTGTACCAATGTGAAAAATGCCTTGAACAAAAGTGATAACTTGCCTTTTTCATTTCTTCGATTCTCCCTAACCATAAATGATCTTGGAGAGTTCTTTGACATTTTGGAAAGCTTGTAACATTCTCTACAATCCATATTTGAAATGCATTTTGATATTCCTCTTATAACTAGGTGAAAAGTTGCCATGAAGTTAGGTCAAAAATCTGCCTAAACTAGGGCAAAATTTCACTAAGTTAAAAAGTTTATAGACCCTTATTCACAAAATCATAACTTGAGATCCAAGCATATTTTGGGAAAACTTTGTGAATTAAAGTTGTATATTTTGTGGAGGACTACAACTTTCATGTTGGAAGTTTTCTTTGAATCCAATTGCATTATGGTGAAAAAGTTGAGAAAGGTTGGGAAAGAATAAGAAATTTTCATAACTTAGAAAAATTCTAAGTTATGAAAAATTTCAAATTAAACCCTAATTTCCAAATTTAAGTTTCTTGGTGAACAAGTTTCATTTTTCGACACATCTTGATGAAATATGACCCTTGGCACTTGATTTTGACCAAAAAGTCAAAATTTGACTTTTCAGTGTACAGTTGATTTTTGATCAGTTGACTGGGAAATTCAACTGTCAATCCAATGCATTTGAGATCTTTTGAACCTTGTGATTAGGTCAAGATGGTGCCATTGAGTCCTTGAAACCATGTTTGAACCCAATTTTCCATTGGCTAGGTAAAAAATCAGAAATTGCCTTTCTCCAGTCAAAACCCTAATTTTGACCATTTTGCCCTTTTGATGATCTGATCAAATTTCTTGAGGAGTTGTGGTCCAAACTTGACCAAATGGTTCATATGAGTCTATAATGTTGATGTGGATAAAAAATTATGAGGTTTTACTGTAAATTGGCCATGGTTGACTTTTTCCTCAATACAGCTGATTTTTAGGTCAACTGTCCAGTTGATTGAGCAAAAATGTGATTCAAGGCTTGAAACTTGTCATGGTCAATCTTAGGGGTCCAAGATGGTGTATGAAAGTCATATTAAGCATTGATGGTCAAAAATACCTTGTGTAAACTCAAACCCTAATTTCAGGTTACCAGTGCAAGAAGATGTCTTGAGCTGAGCGAACCCTAATCCTGTATGGAGTCCAACAAGTCTTGTGAAGAAAATCTTGATAATATGAGAGGGAAAATTTTGGGGTACAATAGCTTCCCTTGTTCAATCTTCTTGAACCTGAAGAGTTAGATTGACGAATTTTTCCGTTCGTGACTCGAAGGTAAAAGATGATTGGAGACTAGAGTGCCCGTAAATTTGCACTCATCAAAATGTAGTTGAAGAAATGGGCTTAAAGATGACATTTGGAGATGTGATAGAATCTTGTTGTAGATGGGATTGTAGATTCCATCCAAGAATGCTTGTTGTAAATCAGGAGAATGAGCCTCAGAATGGTATCCGTATTTGGAACGTATCTGAGTTGTATCTGGAGATTTGAATCTGAATAAGTGACAGAATGGCTTCCGTGTCTGGAGCATATCTGGATTGTATCTTGAATAGGTGACAGAATGACTTCCGTGTCTGGAGTGTATCTGAGTTGGGGAAAAACTTGAATGAGTGACAGAATGGCAACTGTGTCTGGAGCGTATCTGGACTGTATCTGAAGTTGAGGTATGAATGAGTAACAGAATGACTTCCATGTTTGGAGTGTGTCCGTACTGTATCTGAAGTTGAGGTCTGAATGAGTAACAGAATGACTTCCGTGTCTGGAGTGTATTCGTACTGTATCTTGACTTTGAATTCTGAATGAGTAATAGAATGACTTCCGTGTTTGGAATGTATCCGTACTGTATCTTGACTTTGAATTCTGAATGAGTAATAGAATGACTTCCATGTCTGGAGTGTATCCGTATTGTATCTGAATAAGAGATTTGAATGAGTAACAATGATTTCCGTGTCTGGAGTGTATCCGTACTGTATCTGAAATCTTTGAATATTTGTTAAAGATAGATGTTAATCTTATCCTGAAGGGCAAAATGTTAGCGGAAACACAAAGTTATGTTGCATGAAATTTATGATGCAATAAAACGTGTTTTATCAATGTTTATGATATATGAGTGTAATGTATGCGCATGTAAGCTGATTCACTGTATTACTGAGGAAAATAAATCCTTTATGGCTGGAGATAATAAAATCCTTGACTGCTGCCGGGGAAAATAAATCCTTGACCGCTGCTGAAGATTCAAAATTTTTGATTGATGAGGATGAGAAATCCTTGGTGACTGTTGGGGACGGAAAATCCCTGACAACTTCTGTGGGGATATGAGAATCCTTCATGTCTTGAAGTTGGAGTATTGATAAAATTTGTTGTGAGAGTAATGTCAAACTGCTTGAGAAATCTGCTTGGGAAATCCAGAGAACTTTGAAGACTTTTACTGGGGGTTAAATAATGGGAATCCTTACTCGGCTGGGGAATAGGGAAAATTATGATGATTTCTCCGGGGAACTAAGAATGAGAATCTTCATTCTGTTGAGGAGTAATGAAAACTTTGGTGACTTCATTGGGGAAATTAGAATGAGAATCTTCAATCTGCTAGGGAGTGAAAACTTTGTGGGGAAAAAGGCTTCCTGCTGGAGAGTAAGTTCAGGACTCTGGGGGAAAAAGCTTATTTCTGTTTGGAAAAAGTTTAGGAGTTTGGGTTGTATGCTACTCTACTGGGAAGTTATCCTAGGTTGGGGAGGGACAAAAGTTAATTGTTATCTGGTTGACTTCCAGGCTTCAAGACAACTTGCTGGGGAAATTGGGGAAAACTGAATGGTTCCCGCTGGGGATTGGAAAATTGACTCGACTGGGGAAGAAGGTTTCATCTCCGCTGAGGGTCTATACTTCAAAGTTTTTATTCCGCTGGGGATTGGGAGTTTGAAGTTTTAACTCTGATGGGAATTAAGGGTTTGAAATTATGACTCCGCTAGGGATATGCATTTCAAGGTTTTAGCTCCGCTGGGGATCTAGATGATGTACAGTAGGGATTGCCCCTGGAATAGCCTGAAGATGTTTTCCTATACTTTCAACCTGTCAGTAATTATTCTTTCCCATTTCGTTTATTTGTAAACAGTGATTATATTCAAATGCATATGCTCATTAATAAATCATTGGACATTTTCAAAAAAAATACAAGTGTAAAAAGAAGAAAAGGCAAATAGTTTTCTGCACTTTGAAGTATCTTTGTATTAACTTTGTGTAAATATTTTGTACAAAGGAGACAGACGTCCTAGTAAGAGAACGTTGTCATAAAAATGAGAAAAATTTATACAAAAAAAAGATGTCTATGTGTGAAAATTCCATGGGGTTCCCATTCTGTGATAGCCTTCGTAACACTGAATATCTTGTCCACTTGTTGCTTCGTCCGAAGATAATTGAGTTGATCAGAAGCCCGGAGCTTGTCTGTGAAGAGATTGTCCTTAAAGTGATCCGACGAGACATAGTCATACGCTTTAATTCCCTAACTTTTGCCTGGACCGCCCTTTCGGGTTTTTGATCCACCGGGAAACCCTTTTTTTCCCAAGTCGCCCTTTCGGGTTTTCAACTTGCCGGGTGTACAGATTTTTTATTTATCCCTAACTTTTTCCTGAACCGCCCTTTCGGGTTTTTGATTCACCGGGATGCCCTTTTTTTTGCCTAGGTGTGTCAACCTAGCGGGTCATTTATGCGTAGTATTTTTTGACTATGTCTGCATTCGCAGGGTGCGGCAAGTCATCGTCATCCATGGTGGTTAAGATCATTGCCCCACCAGAAAAGATATTCTTGATCACAAATGCTCCTTTGTAGGTAGGAGTCCATTTGCCCCTGGGATCACTTTGTGGCAAGATGATGCGCTTGATTACTAGATCCCCGACTTGATATACCTGGCGTCTGACTTTCTTGTTGAAAGCCTTGATCATCCGTTTCTGATACGTCTGACCGTGGCAAACAACAGTAAGTCACTTTTCGTCAATTAAGTTAAGTTGATCAAGCCAGGTCTGAATCCAATCGTCTTCACTCAAACCAGAATCCTTCATGATTCTCAAAGAGGGAATCTGAACCTCGATAGGTAAAACAACTTCCATGCCATATACCATGGAATAAGGTGTTGCCCCAGTTGATGTGCGTGCCGTGGTACGGTACCCGTGAAAAGTAAACGGTAACATTTCATGCCAGTCTTTGTAGGTGACTGTCATCTTTTGTATGATCTTCTTGATTTTTTTGTTCGCAGCTTCGACAACACCGTTCATCTTTGGTCAGTAGGGAGATGAATTGTGATGATGAATCTTGAACTGCTCGCACAAAGCAGTGATCATAGTGTTGTTAAGGTTTGTACCATTATCAGTGATAATCCTTTCGGGGATACCGTACCGGCAAATAAGGTTCTGTTTGATGAAGCGGGCAACAAAATTCTTAGTAACGGATGCGAAGGAAGCTACTTCGACCCACTTGGTGAAGTAGTCAATGGCCACCAGGATGAAGCGGTGTCCATTGGATGTTGTAGGCTTGATCTCTCCAATCATGTCGATTCCCCACATAGCGAATGGCCAAGGAGTTGTTAAGACATTTAGAGGAACAAGAGGCACATGCACCTTGTCGGCATAGATTTGACATTTATGGCATGTTCGGTAATGTTGATAACAGTTAGCTTCCATGGTAGACCAGTAATAGCCTGCCCGTAGAATCTTCTTAGCCATCTTATGCCCGCTAGAGTGAGTGCCGAAGGTACCTTCATGCAATTCAGCCATAATTATTTCAGCTTCAGCTTTGTCCACACAACGAAGAAGAATATAATCATGACTGCGCTTGTACAGGACGCCATTGCTCAAGAAGAACTTTGCCGAGAATCTCCTTAAGAACTTTTTGTCGTTGACTGAAGTTCCTTCAGGGTATTCTTGAGCCTCGAGATACCTTTTGACTTCATGAAACCATGGCTGGTCCACTACTTCTTCGGTATTAATCTCGTGACAATGTGCCGGTTCGTCCATCCGTTTAATGGTAATTTGGGGAGCCTCATTATCCCAGTTAAGTTTAAACATGGATGACATTGTAGCTAGAGCATCTGCTAGCTGATTTTCTTCTCGCGGAAAGTGCTCGAAGGTAATCTGCTCGAAATATGGTAACAATGTCAAGACATGTTCTTTATAAGGGATGAGGTTTGGATGCTTAGTGTCCCACTCTCCTTTGATCTGACTGATGACCAAAGCTGAGTCCCCAAACACAATCAAAGATTTGATTCCCAAGTCTATGGAAGCCTTGAGTCCAAAGATGCAAGCTTCATACTCTGCCATGTTGTTCGTACAACTGAAGCAAAGTCTGGCGGTGAAAGGAGTATGGCAACCTTCTGGAGAGATGAGTACCGCGCTGATACTGTTGCCAAGTGCATTGGAGGCCCCATCAAAGTACAGGGTCCATCGGGATCCTTGTTCAGGTCCGTCATATGGTCTGAAATCTTTAACGTTGTCCAATGTCATGATGTCTTCGTCAGGGAAGTCGAACCTCATGGATTGGTAATCTTCGACAGCTTGATGGGCCAGATGGTCAGCTAGCACACTCCCTTTTATAGCTTTTTGGGTCGTGTATTGTATATTGTATTCCGTTAGGATCATATTCCATCTATTTATTCTTCCAGATAGATCAGGCTTCTCAAATATGAGTCAACATGTACTGCCTTAGTTGGCGAGCAGCCCATACCAAAGCGCAGCAAGTTTTCTCGAGCAGTGAGTATCGGGTCTCACAGTCGGTAAACTTTTTGCTAAGGTAATAAATGGCATGCTCTTTTCGGCCAGACTCGTCATGTTGGCCCAGTACGCACCCCATTCAATTCTCTAGGACGGTCAGATACATGATTAGCGGCCTTCCTTCGACGGGTGGCATCAAGATAGGAGGTTCTAGCAAATACTCCTGGATCTTATCGAAAGCAAATTGGCAGTCATCATTCCATTTAACTACCTGATCTTTCTTCAACAGCTTAAAGATTGGCTCACAGGTAGATGTTAGGTGAGAAATGAACCTTGCAATGTAGTTTAGGCGTCCCAAGAAACCTCTGAACTCCTTCTCAGTGCGAGGAGCAGGCATTTCTTGTATAGCTTTGACTTTGGCAGGATCAACCTCGATGCCTTTGTTGTTGACAATGACACCTAAGAGTTTACCGGATCGGACTTCAATTATGCACTTGTTTGGATTCAGTCTGAGCTTGTACTCCTTCAACCTGACAAACAGCTTTTGCAAGTGATCCAGGTGTTCTTCTTCAGTTTGTGATCGGGCTATCATGTCATCTACGTAGACCTCTATCTCATGATGTATCATATCATGAAACAAAGCTACCATGGCGCGTTGATAGGTTGCCCCGACATTCTTCAGTCCGAATGGCATCACTTTATAGCAGAACGTACCCCACTGTGTGACAAAAGTAGTTTTCTCCATGTCCTTGGGTGCCATTTTAATCTGGTTATAGCCTGAGAATCTGTCCATGAAAGAAAATACTTTGTGCTGAGCTGTGTTGTCGACCAGGATGTCAATGTGCGGAAGTGGAAAGTCATCTTTAGGGCTGGCCCTGTTTAATTCTCTATAATCCACGCACATTATCACTTTGCCATCCTTCTTAGGCACAGGCATAATGTTAGTAATCCATTATGGATAGGAAGTAACAACTAGAAATCCAGCATTGAACTGCTTCATAACTTATGCTTTGATCTTTTCGGACATGTCAGGTCTCATGCGGTGGACCTTTTGTTTAACTGGTGGACAATCTTCTCTTGTGGGGAGACGGTGCACCATAATGTCTGTATCAAGTCCCGGCATGTCTTCATAAGACCAGGCGAAGATCTCAACATATTCATGTAACAGCTGAATTAAGCGCTCTTTGACACTTGGCTCTAGGTTGGCACCCACTATGACTTCTTTTCTGTCTTCCTCAGTACCCAAGTTGATTGTTTCTAATAGCTCCTCATGAGGTAGAATAGCCCTTTCTTCCTGTTGTAGCAGCCTAGCCAATTCTCCCGGCACCTCACAATCTTCCTCACCTTCGTATTCGGCATGGTAGACAAGATCTTCAGAGTCACTGAAGGTCATAGCAGAATTATTACCCATGGAATCCGGGATGGATGGGTACCTGCATTTGTGAGTGTGGGTGTGTGTAAGGGATAGCCACCTTTAAACAAATAAAATGTAAAAGGAAAGACAATGAACACAAAAGTTTATATATGAAAACATCCATGATTCATTAAAATGGCATATGAAGATGAAAAATCAAACCCTTACAAATGGACCTATGTGCCTCGGGTAAGGCACAAGGTTAAAAGTGTACAAATTGTTCGAGAATTATTACAAACCAACAGAAATGTTTGAAAGATAAATTACTGCGGTATGAAAGTAATCGGAACAAAATATTTTACTTCCTAGTTGCACAGTCCTTCGTCCACAGTAGGGAAAATCCAGTCTTCCAGACTACTCTCCTCTTCACTATCCTCCAAAGAATTGACTTCATGATGGATGATCTTCACTGGTGGCCCTCCAACACGGGTGTGGCGTACAACCTTTTGAGCAAAAGAAGTGAACCCCAAGCCGAATTTATCTAATTTGTAAGGAAAATCTGGAAGCTGCCCCCAGATTGTGCTTCCTCCTTCTTCAATCACAACCTTTGCATCTTTGAGATACGACATCCGAGGCGGAGGTCCGGTAATCATGGGTACAGAAGATACTGTCTTGGTTGCCGCAATCTCCTGAGCTACCTCTTCAAAATGCTGAAAAAGGGTTTTGATGAATTCGCCACCCAATTCAACATAGCGGAAAGAACTTAGATGGCTTATCATGTATTCCTCTTCTCCATGAACAATTATAATTTTCCCCTGGACAGGGTACTTGATCATTTGATGCAGAGTAGAAGTGACGGCTCCAACATTGTGAATCCAGGGTCTTCCCAACAAGCAAGAATAGGAAGGACAGATGCCCATCACATAAAATGTGGATGTGATCGGTGGAAATATAACTGACTGTTTTGGAATGCTGGTTCGCGAAATGTCGCGGTAAGCAAGAGTCGCCACCGTCTTTTATGTTCTCCAACAAGGAAAGGACAAAAGCACATCAAAATTCCTTTTCGAGATATTTCTCGGTTCGGGAGGTAGATTATAGAAAGGGAAGGTGTTAGCACCCCTTCTATCCGTTGTTATCCACGGGCTCTTAGGTACTTGCTCACTATGTTTTCAAAAATGTTTGCTTTTCTTGTGTTTGTGGGTTTTGAAAAAGTTTGTTTTGAAAACTTCGACTTAACTCTTGTATCTGTCCTCAAGAGTGTATGAAGTGTTTGTTTAAAAACTTTTATCAGAAAAGTGTAGGTGCGAAAAGTATTTTTGTTTTTGAAAGAGCGAGTACCTGAGAACCTCTACCTACTCAAAAGAAATTAAGCTGTGTAAATGTCCTTTAGATAGTACTATCCCACTATTGAGAAGTAGGTAGCACCGTCGTTGGAGTTTTCGGGTCAATTCGATTATAGGGACATGTGGTCACTAAAGCAATGGTAGGACGCCTTAGCGGTAACCCTAATGTCCTAGATCCTTTTTTATCCGAGGCAACCGTTTCGAGGAAACTTGGATCTTTAGACAGGAGGGCGGCCTCTAAAACACCCTATACTCAATGACCACGTCGAGGCAACCAAGTGAGGCGTACCCTAAGAGTGGCATGTGCACGTGTGTCAGGTTTCAGTTTAATTATCTTTGCACATGTTATGGTGAGCTACGTTTTGATTTTATTTTGAGAACAAGTCTTGTTATGCATAGCAGTTAATAATTGCGGAAAGTAAATTGCGAAAAGTAAATCTACGCTATTACAAGGCGTCGGGTATTTACATCGCCAAAAGCAACCCTTGAAAAGTAAATGCGAGAAAATAAAGAAAGCGATAAAAAACCCTAATTACGCTATTACATCCTCGGAGCAATTACATAAATATGATCAAAAATTAATATGCGCGCAAAGAAATTAAATCGGAGAAGTCCTTAGGGTTTTGACCCTTTTTGAGAAAAGAATGAATTTTTGGTTATTTTGCATTTAATTAAACTAAACCTAAAACTAATTAATTAATTAATTAAAAGAAAAAAGTATTTTTTAGTTTTTTTATGTTTTTAATGAAAGTAAAATAAAATAAGATAAAGTCAAAAGTTAATAAAAACCCTAATTCTAATTTATTTTATTTATTATGAAAAAGTCAAAATTAAACCTAATTAAACTAAATTAATTTGTTAGTATTTATTTACAAAATAATAGATTAAAGGTGAAATAATAACAATAATAAAAATATTTTATTTTAGTTTTTCTGAATTTATTATGAAAATAATAATTATGTTAATCAAATAATAATAATAATAATTAATAAACTAATTAAAAGAAAATATAAAAGAGAAAGAAAATAAGAAAATAATGAAACCAGGGGGGGTGCTGGCCCAATATAGAGGTAAGTTCTGGAATTTCTGGCCCATTAATCTCAAGCCTTTCGACTTTCTTTGATTGGCCAGGCGTTGGTTGACTAGGGAGTACCATGATCCCTCATCTTTGGCCACAGGATTTGCTGCTTGAAGCCACATGGCGCTTGGGCGTTTGAGGCACACGGTGGAATTCCCTTGAAAATCTGCACAAGAACATGCTAAGAAAAATAACATAAGCGTTTGGGTGGACCTGGGATTCAAACCCAGGTCCCAATGATTTCAAGCCAGCACATCAACCACTACGCCATTTGCCTGCGTTTGTTATTATAACAATAAGTAAATATAATATATAAAAACAATCACATATGCTGTACAAACAAATAAACGCGCGCCTTTTTTGAATTACCCAATGGCATGTCAACAGCTCATCATCTTCTTCCTTCACCTGCATAAAAAATACATTAGATAGCGGGGGTTTTTAACCCCCACAAAACATGATGATGAAAAATAGCGATTAGCCTTACAGGCTACATAAATATTTCGTGATGGTGGCATTGGATTCGTCTTGACCTAATGAATTCAGTCATGGGTCTTATGAGGCTCAATTTTTCTTGTATTAAGAATCCCCAAATTCCAAGCTCAGGAACCCTAGAATTCATCCATGGAAATTTATGATTATGTGCATTATAATTCAATTAAACTATGCCATTAGCTTCATATGGATTCAAGCAATACAAAACAATCAAAAAATCACGTTAAATGCTCATGAATTTAGAGTTATGATTCTGAAAATAATGTGCAAACCGTGGGTCTGTTCTTTATGATTTCTTGAGCTTTAGCACTTGGTTTTGATTGCTACACGTTCCTGAGAACTCCTACAAGATATTAGAGTCAACAAAGGTCCTTGAATTGGCCTGGAATATAGAAAACAGTTTTCAAGTTTTCTTGAATTTTTTCAATGTGCTATGGCCTCTTTTCTGCAGTTCTTTCACGTATGCGTGATTAGGGTTGGCTTATGTATATATAGGAGACTGAAATTAGGTTAAAATCTTGCACAAAAATCCATTGGAATGATGATTCAATATTTGATTGGAAATCACATCTTTTTGAATCTTTTTGATATAAGAAAGTTGCCAAATTTGGAGATATGGCATCTTTGACTTGGTGCACGAAATTGCCAGCCTTTTTAGGTCATTCTTGCTTCACAAAAAGATTGAAAAATCAAATCTTTGTATTTCCTACAATTTAAATTAATTAAATGAATTAATATTGATTAAAAATCCAATTAATTAATAAAAAATAAGAAAATAATTCAATTAAGCTTGATGGGTCGTGCATAGGCCATGGATAAAGTTTCAAGAAGAAATTTGAGGCCCATCAGCAAAAACAAGGTGTTTTGAGCAAAGTTGACTTTTGCAAATTCACAAAAATTTCCCAAATTCTCCAATGCATATCTTGCTCAATTTTGATCATATGAACATGTTCTTGGACATTTTGGAAAGGTCTTGAAGTCCTATAACCAATGCCTTTGGTCCCATGTCATTTGGATTTACCAATCTAAAGTTATGGCCTTTGACTTAAAAGGTACTTTTGTTGACTTTTGAATTTGACCTATAATGTAGAAATTGATAACTTTTTGTGAGTGCATTTCCTGGACTTGGAATGTGAAGATGAATTGTAGGAAATGTCATCCCCTTCAAAATGAGCATTGGATGGGATTTTTCTGATGAACCATGGAAAAGTTATGCCCTGGTCAAGATACAGTTGACTTTTCTACTGTCCAAAAATAGTAACTTTTTGCACCTTCATGATTTTTGAGCCATTCTTGTGGAATCATGATCAAGACTTGATCAAATGATGATTGTGGACTCAAAATAAGATGTTGAACAAAAATTATGACTTTTGACTGTAAAATGACCATTTTGCCCCTGGCAGTTGATTATGGATCAAATGAGCTTTTTGATTGTGCAAATTGGCACTGTGAGTCTTGAAACTTGGCATGTAGGTGCTTCAGGATGTATATAGGCCTATGAGACTTGATTGAGCCATTGAAAACCTCAAATTCCTTGAAATAACCAAAACCCTAATTTCAGCTGGCTTAGGAGGTGGTTGGAATGTGCAATCCTTGAGCAATCTTGAACCATTTGAAGATGATTCTTGACAAACCTTGAAGAATATGGGAGGGCAAATTTTGGGGTACAACAGTTTCCCCTGTTCAATCTTCTTAAACCTGAGGATGTAGATTGGCTTGCGTGCTTTTCGTGATCCGAAGGTGGAAGATGATTAAACACTAGAGTGCCCAGAAATTTGCACTCGCGTGTAGTGTCAGCAATGTGATGTCGGAAATGCATTACAAATGCCATTTGGAGAGATGATGGATAGGAGAATGGGCTTATAGATGCCATCTGGAGGTTGTTGGTTGGAGGATGGGCTTATAGATGCCATCTGGAGATTGTTTGTTGAATGGTAACTTGGTAGGTTGAAAGAAGGAACCTGTGTAGGGTTGCCTGATGATGAGTCCATGTAAAACTGCATCTGAAAGTGAAGGAACCGGTATAGGGTTGCTTCATGATGGTCAAGTAGATAGTTGTCCTGTCTGGTTTTAGGTATTAATCTATAATCCGTTGTCCATAGATATTTCCTGGCTTGTTACAGGTATTAATCTGGAGCTTGAAAAAGGTTGGCCGATGAGATATTTGTCCTGTCTGGTTTCAGGTATTAATCTCTGACCTGAGAAAGAAAGATAGTTTTCCTGGCTTGCTACAGGTATTAATCTTCAATCTCTTCAATGTAGATAACTTTCCTGTCTGGTTTCAGGTATAGATCTACAATCAGTTCATATAGGTGGTTTTCCTGTCTGGTTTCAGGTGTTAACCTATAATCAGTCGTCCAAAGATATTTCCTGGCTAGTTACAGGTGTTGATCTGGAACTTGAAGGCTGGTCAATGAGATAGTTGTCCTGTCTGGTTTCAGGTATTAATCTCTGACCTGAGAAAGAAAGATAGTTTTCCCAGCTTGCTACAGGTATTAATCTTCAATCTCTTCAATGTAGATAACTTTCCTGTCTAGTTTCAGGTATAGATCTACAATCAGTTCATATAGGTGGTTTTCCTGTCTGGTTTCAGGTGTTAACCTATAATCAGTCGTCCACAGATATTTCCTGGCTTGCTACAGGTATTAATCCGGAACTTAAGAAAGTTTTTTTTTTGTTGATAATGATGTGATGAAGGAATCTGAGACGATTGCTACTCCAAATAGATGATGAAGGAATCGGGGACGATTACTACCTCAGCAGGATGATGAAGGAATCTTGGACGATTACTACCTCAGCAGGATGATGAAGGAATCTTGGAAGATTACTACCTCAGCAGGATGATGAAGGAATCTTGGACGATTACTACCTCAGAAGGATGATGAAGGAATCTTGACGACTTCTACCTCAATGGGATGATGAAGGAATCTGGGACGATTCCTACCTCAGCAGGATGATGAAGGAATCTGGGACGATTCCTACCTCAGCAGGATGATGAAGGAATCTTGACGACTTCTACCTCAACGGGATGATGAAGGAATCTTGATGACTTCTACCTCAACGGGATGATGAAGGAATCTTGATGACTTCTACCTCAACGGGATGATGAAGGAATCTTGATGACTTCTACCTCAACGGGATGATGAAGGAATCTTGACGACTTCTACCTCAACGGGATGATGAAGGAATCTTGAACGACTTCTACCTCAACGGGATGATGAAGGAGTCTTGATGACTGCTACTCCAAAAGGTAATGACTTTTATCTGTTGCTCGTTCTTTCCTAAAAAGGTAAAGAGTTAGTTGTATGCAATGTCATGATGTATGAGATGCATGATGTCATGATGTTCTCCAGAGTAAATGAGGTCATGTCGTATGCACTTTATCATGTATGTAAATAGGAGATGTGAAATGTGATATGTTTATGAATGTATTTTCGTCTGGGAAAATAAATCCTTGACAAATGTCGGGGAGTTTGTTATATCCTGGGCTGATGTTGAAGAGTAAAGTTCTTCGTTTCCGCTGGGGATGATGAACGAAGATGTTTGCAAGAATAAACCGGTAGAAGAAGATGAATCCGTTGGGGAATAAACCTGGTGAAGAGATTACTCTGCGGGGGATTACTCTGTGGGAAGAGATGCTTTGCTGAGATTTTAACGATAACTCCGCTGGGGGTTCCGTTGATAAGCTCTGTTGGGGATTTGGATGATGCACTCCGCTGGGGATGGAAGGAACTTCGCCGGGGGATAGAAAGAACTTGCTGGGGGATGATCTTTCCGTTGCAATTTGCTGAGGATAACCCAGTTAGACTTTGGTGGGGAATAACCTTTGAATATGGCTGGGGAGAGATATTTGTAATCTGCAGGGGACAAGCTTCCAGAATCTACTGGGTAAGATGATTCAACTCTCCTGGGGAAACTTTTGAGGAAATGGCTCCACCGGGGGTATCTTGTACTCCGCCAGGGAACAATCTTATATTTCTGTCGAGGAATATTAAGAAGGTCGGGGATGCTTGTTGAGGAATATCTGTATACTCTGCTAGGGAATATCAAGATCTTCTGGGGATACCCAACTTTTTCAAGACTGATGGTAGACCAACTCTGCTTGGGGGAGAGCATTGCTGACCTGCTGGGGATACTGTGCCCTTTTTAAGGCTGATGGGAGACCAACTCTGCTTGGGGAGAGTATTGCTGAATCTTGTCTTACTCTGCGGGGAGTGAAGGTATCTTGGTCATATTCTTCAGCTGAACCTACCTTGGACCTGGAGGACAGAGCAGCTTATACAGTTCGGATAATTCTTATTGCCCCAGCTTCTGTGGGAGAAGGTACATGTGGAGGTGTTTGATAACTGTCGATTGCCAAATCTTCTTCTGGTAGGCAAGTGACGAGATGACGGGACATAGTCGTACGCTTTGATCCCTAGTTTTTGCCTGGACCGCCCTTTCGGGTTTTCAGTCCATCGGGATACCCATTTTTGCCCAAGTCGCCTTTTCAGGTTTTCGACTTGCCGGGTGTACAGATTTTTTATTTTCATCCCTTATTTTTGCCCGAACCCTTTTGGTTCACCAGGAAGCCCTTATTTTTGCCTAGGCTAGTCGACCTAGCGGGTCTTTGATTATGCGTAGTATTTTTTTCGGCTATGTCCACGCTCTCAGAATGTAGGGAGTTGTCACTGTCAGTAGCGTTGTGTCGCCATACTACCAGAAGATGTTGGATCAGGCAAGATTTGTTGCTGGAATTCATGTCCAATTCCCCAAGTGACTCAGATGGAGGTCTTCCCCTGGTTATTTGGCCTTTTGAGAGATTCTTTGAATCTTGACGTGACTGCCCCAGATGATGGACAATGATCATGTCGTGTCCCTTGACTGGAAGTATTTTTCCACTTGAGGTGATCCTTGAGAAGATTTTTGTTCACTGGATATTCGTCGTGCGCCTTTCTCTGCTGTTGAACAAATAGTCATATGCAAACAATATTGGTTTAAGAATGCAAAGCTTATGTCTGTCTTGAAGTTTTTGAAAATGCAGTTTTCAATAAAACAAGTGAATTTTTGTAAAATGTGATGTCAACTCAGGATTTTGCAGCAAGCCTTACAGGAGTCAGGATACCTTTTGTAACAGTATGCTTTCGAACTAACCCATGCTTCAGCTAGGACTTTTAAGGGTTATAACGTGGCCCAGTTCACGGTTTAAGAAACAAAGGATAAAGGCTCAAATTTTATTTGTACCCACCCGTTCTTCGTGATGTTCTTCGATCCTAAACTCAGCTAATCGTGCGTTAGACCTTGTTTGAGTCTTGGCTCTGATATTCCGGTGATGGTTCGGATATTGATAGTTTATTTTGAATAGGAAGTCATTTCCTTTTTGTTTAGGGTTTCTAGGACCTCTCTCTTTTTGATTTCGTTATCCCTGTTTTTTGCCTGAACTGTTTCTTTTGTGATTACAGTCAGCGGGATGCCCCAGTTTTGTGTAAGTCTCCTTCATAGGTTTTGACTTATTGGGCTTTTATTTCTAAGAGATAATGACTGCCTGTATTTATGATTATTCGGAACCATCACTGTCTTTTGTTTTGGAAAGACTCCTTTGATACCATTCATTGTGCACTTGGATCAACTGAGAGAACTACCCTGCCCTAGGTCATGATTAAGGGTTTTAATTTTTGAAAAGAAAAACTCCGACTTCTTTGACTCAGAGGGGTTGACTAGGGATTATCTTCCTTATAACTCCACTGTTTAGGATTTGAAACAATGCATGTACCTCATCAGCAAAGTCTGTTCAAAAGCATACTGTAAAGATCGTGGTATCGTTTTCGTCATCCTCCCTTAAAAGGCTTGTAACTTTTAGCAAGAGTTGAACGAGTAAAAAGCGTAGTTTAGATGTGATTAAAATGATTGGATCAAATCAAGACAAACATATGCAATGCATTAATGAAACAAAGTTTGGCATACATAGATAATCGTTTGAATAACAAGGATATTACAACTTGAACATTCAAATGAACAAAAGACATTCTCAATGATTTGGTGTAGGATCAGTGATCAAACTTGATTTCTTTGGCATCGATCAAGTCTTGGATCTTGTTCTTCAAACTCCAACAGTCGTCAGTGTCATGTCCAGGACTGTCAGAATAGTAGGCACATCTCACACTCGGGTTATACTTGGAAGAGGAAGTATCAGGATTTTGAGGAGGATCCTTTAGTGTGATCAGTTTCACCTTTAGCAATTGTTGTAACGCTTGAGACAAAGGCATGTTGATGTCAGCATACTTCCTATCTTGATATCTCACCCTATGCCTATTTCTCTGTCTTTGTTGAACAGGCGTGGGATCGGAGATCTGGGTTGCCCCTACATGTTGATCACGACGACTCTTTTTACCAGACACAACATTGGACTCTTTTTTTTTTCCATTGTAGGGCTTTTTCTGAGTATCAGAAGGTGTAGCTTCTTGAATCTTCCCACTTTTGATGCCAGCTTCAATTCTCTCACTAGTCAAGATAAGGTCTGTAAACCCTGCAGAAGAATTTACAATCAAATGGTTGAAGAACGGACCAGACAGGGTCCCCAAGAACATATCCACAAGTTCACGATCAGTTAAGGGTGGCTGCACCCGTCCAGCAAGGTCTCTCCACTTTTGGGCGTACTCTTTAAATCCTTCACCCGTCCCTAGTGACATACCCTGGAGTTGGGTACGCGTAGGAGCAAGGTCGGAATTATATTGATACTGCTTATGGAACGCAGTAGCCAAATCTTCCCAGTTGCGGATACTGGCCCCATCCAGCTGATAGAACCATTCGAGTTGAGTCCCTGAAAGACTATCCTGAAAGAAATGGATCCACAAATTCTTGTCAGCAGTGTAAGGTTGGATCTTCCTTACATACGACCATAGGTGCAGCTTTGGGCAGGAGGCTCCGTCATATTTGGCAAAAGCAGGTGCCTTGAATTTATGGGGAATCACCACCCCAGAGGACAGACCTAGATCTTCGAAGTCCAGACCGGGCACCTTTTGTATCTCCATAGCGCTTAACCGGTCTTCCAGCTGTTTGTACTTATCCTCAGCAGGAGGATACTGTTCTTCGTCATAATCCGTCTCGTTGTCGGAGACTACGAGACTAGGGACCCTTCTCTCTTGGGGGCTGTCTTTGCCCACAGATGAGGTGGTCAGCTCAACCTCATTCTGTAATCCATTCCCAGATCTGCGTCTAGTATTGAACAAAACAATTATCTTCTTCTTCTTCTTCCTCTCTTTCAGAATCAGAGTCTTCAAATCCTGTTGACCCTGGGCTAGGCTCATAACCAACTCTTGGAACTGGGCATTATGGGCCTGGAGGTCCTTGATAGCTTGTTCAGTGGAAGGTTCGGTAGACATGATAATTGCTGAAATAAACAGCGAAGAAGATAAGTGACCTGTAAAAGGGTACCTGTAATGCAATGATATGTATGATATATGTATGCAATGTTTTCAAGGATCTCGCGGGGTAAACAAAGAAACTTGTTAGAATTTGAATTTTGTAGCTTGATTGAAGGAACTTCATGTTGCTGAGAGTCCTTCTTCAAGAGTCAGGCTCACCATATCGAGTGGGTCATAGCCCCTGACTCAAGCTAATGTTTTGATCTCCAAACAACCTTGGCTAGAGGAAAATAAATCCCCTTTGCCCCTTGCTAGACATTTGATTCATCATGACCTGCATCACAAACCCTTGAGATCCTTGAAATGGGTTAGTCTTTATGCAGGATGCATGCAATGGTATGATGTTATGATGTCATGGTAAAGGCGCACCACAAGTATTCACAAAAGGCAAACATGGTAAGGCACACAAGTCACACAACAGAGCCCTTAGATTTCAGGCTAGCATGAAGTTTAGGTACTACCCTCTTTCAGTTTCAGTTGGTTAAGACATGTCCTAGAAAATAGTAAACGGGTTCTAGAGGATCTCAATATCACTAACTACCCTCAATCGGTCATAACTCCAGCTTCGCAATCTTTTCTTGCGGCCGGAACCATCGCGAGAGTTTAGCCTCAATGAGTGTAGCATACTGCTACTATTATATGGCTAAGTTGGTCAATTTAAGGTGCTAAGGTCAGTTGGTGCTTAATGACTCCTCAGAAGACCCATATTCTCCTCGTTCCAACACAAGGGATATCGGTACAGACCAAGGTGTCACACCAACGTAGCTACTGCTTCACCCGTGTCGGTCTACGCCGGACAGGTCCCTCACAGTTTATTGCTACCTAAAGGGTATTCCCCAGATCCGAGTTAGGATCTATGAAACTCCGATGCAATCCCACAATATTAAAGCAAACAAGGCATACAATTGAAAACATAGAATAATCTAATCCTAAGGTACACCTCACTTATTAAGTTTCCCCAGCAGAGTCGCCAGTTCTGTGATCGGTGGAAATAGAACTGACTGTTTTGGAATGCTGGTTCGCGAAATGTCGCGGTAAGCAAGAGTCGCCACCGTCTTTTATGTTATCCAACAAGGAAAAGACAAAAGCACAGCAAAATTCCTTTTCGAGATATTTCTCGGTTCGGGAGGTAGATTATAGAAAGGGAAGGTGTTAGCACCCCTTCTATCCGTGGTTATCCACGGGCTCTTAGGTACTTGCTCACTATGTTTTCAAAAATGTTTGCTTTTCTTGTGTTTGTGGGTTTTGAAAAAGTTTGTTTTGAAAACTTCGACTTAACTCTTGTATCTGTCCTCAAGAGTGTATGAAGTGTTTGTTTAAAAACTTTTATCAGAAAAGTGTAGGTGCGAAAAGTATTTTTGTTTTTGAAAGAGAAAGTACCTGAGAACCTCTACCTACTCAAAAGAAATTAAGCTGTGTAAATGTCCTTTAGACAGTACTATCCCACTATTGAGAAGTAGGTAGCACCGTCGTTGGAGTTTTCGGGTCAATTCGATTATAGGGACATGTGGTCACTAAAGCAATGGTAGGACGCCTTAGAGGTAACCCTAATGTCCTAGATCCTTTTTTATCTGAGGCAACCGTTTCGAGGCAACTTGGATCTTTAGACAGGAGGGCGGCCTCTAAAACACCCTATACTCAATGACCACGTCGAGGCAACCAAGTGAGGCGTACCCTAAGAGTGGCATGTGCACGTGTGTCAGGTTTCAGTTTAATTATCTTTGCACATGTTATGGTGAGCTACGTTTTGATTTTATTTTGAGAATAAGTCTTGTTATGCATAGCAGTTAATAATTGCGGAAAGTAAATTGCGAAAAGTAAATCTACGCTATTACAAGGCGTCGGGTATTTACATCGCCAAAAGCAACCCTTGAAAAGTAAATGCGAGAAAATAAAGAAAGCAATAAAAAGTCCTAATTACGCTATTACATCCTCAGAGCAATTACATAAATATGATCAAAAATTAATATGCGCGCAAAGAAATTAAATCGGAGAAGTCCTTAGGGTTTTGACCCTTTTTGAGAAAAGAATGAATTTTTGGTTATTTTGCATTTAATTAAACTAAACCTAAAACTAATTAATTAATTAATTAAAAGAAAAAAGTATTTTTTAGTTTTTTATGTTTTTAATGAAAGTAAAATAAAATAAGATAAAGTCAAAAGTTAATAAAAACCCTAATTCTAATTTATTTTATTTATTATGAAAAAGTCAAAATTAAACCTAATTAAACTAAATTAATTTGTTAGTATTTATTTACAAAATAATAGATTAAAGGTGAAATAATAACAATAATAAAAATATTTTATTTTAGTTTTTCTGAATTTATTATGAAAATAATAATTATGTTAATCAAATAATAATAATAATAATTAATAAACTAATTAAAAGAAAATATAAAAGAGAAAGAAAATAAGAAAATAATGAAACCAGGGGGGGTGCTGGCCCAATATAGAGGTAAGTTCTGGAATTTCTGGCCCATTAATCTCAAGCCTTTTGACTTTCTTTAATTGGCCAGGCGTTGGTTGACTAGGGAGTACCATGATCCCTCATCTTTGGCCACAGGATTTGCTGCTTGAAGCCACATGGCGCTTGGGCGTTTGAGGCACACGGTGGAATTCCCTTGAAAATCTGCACAAGAACATGCTAAGAAAAATAACATAAGCGTTTGGGTGGACCTGGGATTCGAACCCAGGTCCCAATGATTTCAAGCCAGCACATCAACCACTACGCCATTTGCTTGCGTTTGTTATTATAACAATAAGTAAATATAATATATAAAAACAATCACATATGATGTACAAACAAATAAACGCGCGCCTTTTTTGAATTACCCAATGGCATGTCAACAGCTCGTCATCTTCTTCCTTCGCCTGCATAAAAAATACATTAGATAGCGGGGGTTTTTAACCCCCACAAAACATGATGACGAAAAATAGCGATTAGCCCTACAGGCTACATAAATATTTCGCGATGGTGGCTTTGGATTCGTCTTGACCTAACGAATTCAGTCATGGGTCTTATGAGGCTCAATTTTTCTTGTATTAAGAATCCCCAAATTCCAAGCTCAGGAACCCTAGAATTCATCCATGGCAATTTATGATTCTGTGCATTATAATTCAATTAAACTATGCCATTAGCTTCATATGGATTCAAGTAATACAAAATAATCAAAAAATCACGTTAAATGCTCATGAATTTAGAGTTACGATTCTGAAAATAATGTGCAAACCGTGGGTCTGTTCTTTATGATTTCTTGAGCTTTAGCACTTGGTTTTGATTGCTACACGTTCCTGAGAACTCCTGCAAGGTATTAGAGTCAACAAAGGTCCTTGAATTGGCCTGGAATATAGAAAACAGTTTTCAAGTTTTCTTGAATTTTTTCAATGTGCTATGGCCTCTTTTTTGCAGTTCTTTCACGTATGCATGATTAGGGTTGGCTTATGTATATATAGGAGACTGAAATTAGGTTAAAATCTTGCACAAAAATCCATTGGAATGATGATTCAATATTTGATTGGAAATCACATCTTTTTGAATCTTTTTGATTGAAGAAAGTTGCCAAATTTGGAGATATGGCATCTTTGACTTGGTGCACGAAATTTCCAGCCTTTTTAGGTCATTCTTGCTTCACAAAAAGATTGAAAAATCAAATCTTTGTATTTCCTACAATTTAAATTAATTAAATGAATTAATAATGATTAAAAATCCAATTAATTAATAAAAAATAAGAAAATAATTCAATTAAGCTTGATGGGTCGTGCATAGGCCATGGATAAAGTTTCAAGAAGAAATTTGAGGCCCATTAGCAAAAACAAGGTGTTTTGAGCAAAGTTGACTTTTGCAAATTCACAAAAATTTCCCAAATTCTCCAATGCATATCTTGCTCAATTTTGATCATATGAACATGTTCTTGGACATTTTGGAAAGGTCTTGAAGTCCTCTAACCAATGCCTTTGGTCCCATGTCATTTGGAATTACCAATCTCAAGTTATGTCCTTTGACTTAAAAGGTACTTTTGTTGACTTTTGAATTTGACCTATAATGTAGAAATTGATAACTTTTTGTGAGTGCATTTCTTGGACTTGGAATGTGAAGATGAATTTTAGGAAATTTCATCCCCTTCAAAATGAGCATTGGATGGGATTTTTCTGATGAACCATGGAAAAGTTATGCCCTGGTCAAGATACAGTTGACTTTTCTGCTGTCCAAAAATAGTAACTTTTTGCACCTTCATGATTTTTGAGCCATTCTTATGGAATCATGATCAAGACTTGATCAAATGATGATTGTGGACTCAAAATAAGATGTTGACCAAAAATTCTGACTTTTGACTGTAAAATGACCATTTTGCCCCTGGCAGTTGATTATGGATCAAATGAGCTTTTTGATTGTGCAAATTGGCACTATGAGTCTTGAAACTTGGCATGTAGGTGCTTGAGGATGTATATAGGCCTATGAGACTTGATTGAGCCATTGAAAACCTCAAATTCCTTGAAAGAACCAAAACCCTAATTTCAGCTGGCTTAGGAGGTGGTTGGATTGTGCAATCCTTGAGCAATCTTGAACCATTTGAAGATGATTCTTGACAAACCTTGAAGAATATGGGAGGGAAAATTTTGGGGTACAACAGTGGAGTTGAAGGTTTCAGTTCCCACTTTAATCGGGATGTCCACCTCCCCGTGGACCATCCTCTTAGAACCATCAAAGGTTCTGACAATGATATTGCTGGGCTTCAGGGTTAAGCCTTCACAATCCAGTCTATCCAAGGCTTTCTTCGGCAAGATGTTCAGCGATGAACCAGTGTCTACCAGTACGTGTGCTAGGGTAGTCCCTCTGCATTCCACCAAGACATGCAAATAGTCATTATGTTTTCTCCCTTTCGATGTTAAATCGGCATCGGAGAATCCTAGACCATTGTCAGCTGTTAAGCTAGCTACACATTCTTGGAACTGATCCGCAGAGGTTTCCTGTGGCACATGGGTTGTCTTCAAAAATCTTATCAGAGCCTTAGCATGAGCCTCTGAACAAAGCAGCATGGCCAACATAGAGATCTTTGAGGGGGTTTTCCCCAGTTGTTCCACAACATCATAATCGCTTTTCTTGATTATTTTCAAAATCTCTTCCATTTATTTTTGAGAGGTTTCAGGGATGACCAGTGGCTGAGCCCTCGTCCTAACGGGCTCTTCTTGGATCCTTTTCCCTCTATCATCAGCAGCAGCGGAGGGGACAACCACAGGAGTTATAAATTCTTCAATAATTGGAGTTCTCGCAAATATGTTTACCGGTTCAGGGGTAACCTTAGGAGCAGTTGAGGGTCCAAAGATTGCCTTTGGATGGGCAATCTCTGGAGAGAAAATTCTTTCACTGCGGGTGATTTTGCTCGTGTCGGCAATGTTTCCAATGTTGGAAGTCTCTTCATCAGAACTCTCTTCAGTTGATTCAATTTGTTTAATACCGTGGTAGTAGATTTCTCCACCATAGTTCCACGGTATTGATTTGTCGGACTTGTACGGGACGGGCCCGGGCATGGTTATCTTCAAAGGTGTAGTCTTCGGAGCGGATGTAATCTTAACAGGTCTTTTGGAGACCTTGGAAAGATTGGCGGATATGGTTATTATTGAAACATCATTAACAGGAGTCAGTGACACTGGAGTCTTTTCAAAAAGGATTTCCTGGTTATGCATTAGGCGTTGGATACCTAACTTCAACATTGGACAGTCGGTTGGTAAGGATGAACAAATGCAGCAATCTTCTTCACAACCTGGGAAAATCCCAGCCTTCAGCAAATTCAACTTGATTATCGATAGCGGAGTTATCAAATCATCAACAGTAGCAACAAATAGGTCCTCTTCAACAGCATGGGCATTGTGGCCATGCTTGGGCATTGGAGCAGAGATTACATTCTTATTTTCAGGGGCGTCGAATTCAACTTCTTTAGCGTCTATCAAATCCTGAATCTTATTCTTGAGGGCCCAACAATGGTTGGTGTCGTGCCCCGGGCTCTCTGAATGATAAGCACACTTGGCGTTCGAATGGTAGTACGGAGAAGCAGTATTCGAATTCTTCGGGGTCTCTTTCAAACTCGCAAGGTTTAACTTCAAGAGATGGGGTAGAACCTGAGCAGGAGTCATGTTTATCCGGGTGAATTGTCGTACAGGCCTTTCCACCCTTGTTTGGTTGGTTCTGGGTTGATCATTCCTCGGCTGATTGTTTCTCAGCTGGTCTGAGGATGACTTTTGAATCATCACAGCCCCCACAGTTGGTCGTCTTTCAATTCTTCCTTGATTTCTCTGGGCATAGACAGCTGACACCTCCTTCTTTCCAGTGAAGGGCTTTTTTGCAGCAACAGAGGTAGATGCATCTTTCTGGATTTTCCTGCTTCTAATACCGGCTTCCACCCTTTTGCCAGTTAGAATCAACTCAGTGAAACCTGCAGAGGAGCTCCCAATCAGGTGATTAAAGAAAGGACCTGATAGAGTCCCCAAGAACATGTCAACCAGCTCTCTTTCAGATAAAGGTGGATGCACCCTTCCGGCCAAATCCCTCTATTTTTGGGCGTAGTCTTTAAAGCCCTCGTTGGTAGCCATAGCCATACTCTGTAGCTGAGTACGGGTTGGCGCCAAGTCGGCGTTATATTGATACTTTTTATAGAATGCGGCCGCTAAGTCTTCCCAATTATGCACATCAGACCTCTCCAACTTGTAGAACCAATCTAACTGCGTCCCCGAAAAACTATCCTGGAAAAAGTGGACCCACAGGTCTTTTTCAGAAGAATGTGGTGGAATTTTCCTGACATAAGATCGTAGGTGCATCTTGGGACAAGACAACCCGTCGTACTTAGCAAAAAGAGGCACCTTAAACTTAGGAGGGATTACAATTCCAGATACCAACCCTAACTCTTCAAACTCCAGCCCAGGCACTCTCTGTATCTCCATGGCAGCTAGACGCTCTTCCAGATTTTTTTATTTGTCATCTACAGGAGGGTATTGTTGTTCAGAGTAGTCCTCATCCTCCTTTTCTTCAGCTTCAGAATCTGAGGGCACGACAGTCTCTTTACCCTTCCTCTCTCCTTCCTCAGAGGTTGATGGAAAATCCAGGACCCTTCTGGCTTGACCTTCAAATCTTCTGCCCAAGGTGGCCACACCAGCTCTCTTCTTCTTCTTTTTATCTTTTTCCTTTTCTAGTAGAGTCTTGAGCTCCTCCTGCCCCTTAGCCAAGGTCAAGAGTAGCTGTTGAAATTGTGAATTCTGAGCTTGCAAGTCTTTGACCGTTTGCTCAATATCCATCTTGCTGAAATCAACATCAGAGAGATGAGGAAACTTGGTGTGAAGACCTGCTTATGCATATGATGAATGATATGTATTCATGTAATGCATTTAAGGATTCAGAAATTCAAATTTGTTTTAAACAAAAAAGAAACACACGTCATATTAATAAAATAGAATTTGTTAGTACATCAATGCCCCTTGGGCAAAATAATACAAAATTCTAAGGTAAAAAGACGTTGCACATCCTCTTTGGTGCAATGTAGGTGTTGAGAGTCTGCTCTTCGTGAAGTTGACGAGTGAGTTCTAAAACCTTTTTCTCGCTTGCGTAGAATTGGGCTTCAAAAGTACCGCGCTCTCCCTTGAGCTGTATCCAACTCCTTTGTAAATCTTCGAGTGATGTTGGCATGTCAGGATGTAGGAGGGTGTATGGAACCTCTCCTTCCATAACAGGCTCTATAATCACAGGGAGAATGGAGGGGTAGGGCATCATAAGACTTTGGGCGCGGGTTCGTACCCACTTGAGGTAAGGCTCAAGAGGGATGGAATTCTTATGTCCCAGGGTCTTACTGTCCACCTTGTTGGGCATCCTCCAAGCTCGAATAAACCTTTGTCGGAGTCCTTAGTTGTCGTTGTCGAAGTCGAAAACCAAACCTTGAATCAGCATGTCATGTGGGCCATCTCTACGGGCATACCCAAACTGTCTCAGAGCCAAGCAGGGGTTGTAGGTGATGCCTCCCCTAATTCCAAGTAGAGGTACATTAGGGAATTCCCCACAACGGTCAATGATAATGACATTCTCTTTTGATCGAGAACACCAATGAATATCTGAGTGTGTAAGAGTCATCAACCGTTGTGACCACCTAAAACCTTGCTCATTCTTCAAAACTGATTGGGGAAGATGAGAAATAAACCATCTTGCCAGTAGAGGAGTACAACACATGAGAACACCTCTTTTCCTCATTGTACGAGTGTGAAAAGAGTGGAGGATATCCCCAAGCAATGTAGGCACCGGGTTGCAAGCCATAAAAATTTTGACAGCATTCACATCTATAAGCTGGTCAGGGTTTGGGAACAAGACTAATCCATAGATGAGAAGAGCTACAATCTCCTCAAAAGCTTGCAGGTTCAGAGAATTCCAACAGTCTTGGGCCTTCTCAAACAGGAACTTTGCCAAGAAACCCTTGACACCACTTCTAGTTTCCCAATGACCTGTGACATCTGATGGTTGCAAGTGCAGGGCTTGAGCAACATCTTTAGGCTTTGGATCTCTTTCCGTACAGTTGAAAGGTAGTTGATGGAGAAAAGGAATCCTCAAGAGTTGAGAAAATTCCTCCAAAGTAGGCACAAGTTGGTAATCAGGAAATGTAAAGCAATTATGCAAAGGGTCAAAGAACTGGAAGAAACTTTTAGCATATCCTCCTCAGTGTTGGTGGTGACTAAGTTGAGAAGACGACCATGCCTCTCGGTGAATGGAGAATTCTCAGGAATCCTTGAAGATATCTCCTTTAGTTGCGGAGGAATTCTTACAAGGTTGACTTGGATGGTTTTCCTGCAAAGTGAATCCATTGCCTACAAAACAGGAACACAGTTAAAAATCCAAAATCCTTGAAATGGTTAGTGGATGCATCTGATGCTTCATGATGTCCATGATGTTATGCACAAGTATATATGTACAAATAAATCACATAAGTTCCTAGTTTAGGCTTGCATGGGGTTTCGTAGGTAAGTACCCTCTTGAAGTTTAGTTGGCTCAACCTGTCCTAGAAATAGTAACCAGGTTCTAAGGAGCTCAATATTACTGGATTGTTTTCTGTGTTCATTTTTTCAGTTTAGCCACTTTACTGGCGACCAAAATATTCCAAGAAAACAACCCTCAATGAGTGTAGTATCGAGTATCTACCAACTTCGGACTGCACCAAAGTCGGTCATATCACTACATCCTAAAAGGCCAAGTTGGTCAAGTAAAGGTTCTAAAAGTCCATTAGTGCTTCATGACATCACTCAGCGGCCCCGTATTCTCTTTGATTGACTCAAAGGCTACCGGTACCCACAAATATGTCGCACTAATATAGCTATTGCTTAGACCATGTCGGTATACCCCGCATAGTTTCCATAACATATTGCTATTTACCTATGAATGTTTCCCAAATCCGGGTAGAGGATTCAAACCCAAACAATAGAACCAAAGTGTAAAGCATACAAGTCAAGCAAGATAAGCTTGTAAAGGTGATCTAAAACCCTAAGGTAACCCCACTTTTATAATCGTCCCCAACAGAGTCTCCAGTTCAATGATGCGGTGGGAGAACTGACTTGAGGTTTTGCGTTTGTGTTTGCAAATGTTTCGGTTTAGCAAGAGTCGCCACCGACTTTTATTTTATCCAAAAGGAAAGGTAAAAAATGCACAGGAAAGATCTTTGAGATTGTTTTTGGGTTCGGGGGTAGATTATGAAAAGGGAAGGTGCTAGCACCCTTTTCATCCATGGTTTTCCATGGGCTCTTAGTTACTTGTTTTAGATCACTCGCTTTGCTTTTCCAATTGTTTGAAATGGTGCTTTGTGTGGTTTTGAAAGTATTTTGAAAAGAGGGCATTGTTTTGGCAATCTTTGTAATGATTCTTGTTTGTAAGAATGTATACAAAGATGTTTGTCTTTTGAAAAATGTTTTAATGTTTTGAAAGTTGTTTAGAAATGTTTTGAAATTGTATGTGTGTTTGAAAAATAGAAAGGATGGTTTACAAATTGATCAAGTAACTAGAAGCATTCTACCTACTCAAAAGTCTTTCTTGTACAATTTTTATTCCTTTGATGTTGTTGACCTACCATCGTTTTGGTAGACAACCCTATCTTTGGATGTTAAACGGGACGGGCGTGAGTCATCGTATGACCATGATAACAATATTGCCAAGTATCTTAGCAAGTTTTGAGGGACTTAAGATCATATTTGTTTAGGCAACCAATATAGCGTCATCGAGGGACTATGATCTTTTTTCTTGTTTTTGTTTTTTGTTTTGCCAAGATACCTAGCATGCATACCATGGCCATGTTTTAAGGCAACCAAGTGGGTGAAACCCTAGAGGTGTTTGTGTGCAATGTGTTGTCATTTTTCATGCATTTTTTTTGTCTTGTATTAAGTCATGCTATTTGTTTGATTTTTGGTCTTTGCATACAAAACCCTAGTTTACTATCATGGTATATGAAAGCAATAAAATGCGTAAAGTAAATCTAGACTATTACAACAATTATTATGGGAGGAAGGATACAAGTTTTAAATGGGGGGATATTTACACAAAATAAAACCCTAATTTACTATTACAACCCAATTGAATTTATTGTACAAATAAATAAATAAACAAGTATTTAAATATGCAATTAAATGTAAATATGCAAAAAAATGTTTTTTGTATTAATTTACGTATGTAAAAATAAATTTATTTAAGTTCTAAAAATAAGAAAAAAATATAATAATATTATTTTTGAAAGGGGAAACCCTAATTTTTGGTATAAAAGAAAATGTTGTTTTCTAGTATTTATTTATTCAATTTTGTTCAAGAAAAATAATAATACTATTATGTACAAAATATAAAAAAATTAAATATGTATAAAAATAATTATTTTTATGTATGAAATAATAAAAATAAAAATATTTAATTATTTTTATTATTTTACAAGTTTATTTAAGAAAATAAAACCTAATAAATTATTTTTATGCCAAAAAATAATAAAATAAAATGAAAAAAATAAGAAAATATTTTTTATGATTTTATAATGTTCAGAAAATAAATAAATGCAAGTCAAAATAAATTATATACAAAATATATAAAAAAAAATAAAAGAAAATGCAAAGGGGGGTGCAGAAGCAAAAAGGGTGGTGTGAATAGAAACAGGCCCAAGGCCCTGGCCCAGGACAGCTTTCATCCCTGACCTTCGTCTTCGCGCGCGCCCTGGTTCAGTTCAAATCCTGTTCTCTCTATTCTTTGCACAAAAACAAAATCTTGTAACATGAAACTTGTAGCATTTTTGATCACGATTCTAATGATATAAAAAATGTGACCTAACTCTAAAAGACCAAAGAGAATTTTAATGGCCCTAATTTCTGACCTAGTTTTTTCAGCAACTTCAACAATCAAATACTCCTAGCTCAGTTAATATAAATGGAAGTTATGCATATGTACAGCTCAAGCACGTTAAGGACTACATTTTTGCTTCACAAACCTAAGCTTAAGGATGCCTAAATAGAGAGATAGAAACTTGACAAATACCTTGTTCAGTTGAGTTTGAATATGGCAATGTGGGGACTTTGAGTGAGGCCTGAAGGTCATGTGAGCTTGCTTGAAGTTCCCTCAAGCTATCCTAATGCTCAGTTGGCCTTGAAGTTGCTTGAAACTCCCTGTAGAAGTTAACCTGCAAACTCAGAAAATGGAAATGGTGAAGCTCGAAACAGGGGTTACAGTTGCTTGACAAAGGCCTGGATAGTTTAGGTAGGAGGTATGGAATGTGTTTGAAATGATTCAAAGCAAAACGCACGAGCCAATAATGATTTGGCCAAGGTTCTGCAGATGATGCCATGTTTAGGCAGAAGTTGGTGTTTTTTGTGTTTAACGGTGTTTGAGAGGTGAGCAATTCATGTCTTAGGCTTACAACAATATTCTTAGATCGTTTTAAATGATACAAAGTCTTGGTTTTATCAGATACACACGCTTGCTTAACTTTTGCAAGTTTGCTTGCTTTTGAAGAAAAGGTGAAGTGACAAAGCCAAAGGCCTGTACAGGCTAGCTTAAGGCCTGATGAGAGTTGGTGTACTTTGCCTGAAGCTTGTGGATATTGTTTGCAGCAAAAGATTAGGTCCATGGCTCAAGATAAACAAAGTTTGTAAAAGCTAGCTTTATCAAAGTAGCAATGTGAACTTTATGCCATAAATGGAATAATTCAATGTACAAAGCTTCAAAGATCAGAATAAGACCATTATCCATTGTGTTTGAATTAAATTAAGGAGTGTAGAAAGGATTATGACCTGTAATACCAAGTACAGGCAAGTTTGAAACTGATTTGCAACTTGTACCAATGTGAAAAATGCCTTGAACAAAAGTGATAAATTGCCATTTTCATTTCTTCGATTCTCCCTAACCATAAATGATCTTGGAGAGTTCTTGGACATTTTGGAAAGCTTGTAAGATTCTATACAATCCATATTTGAAATGCATTTTGATATTCCTATTGGAACTAGGTGAAAAGTTGCCATGAAGTGAGGTCAAAAATCTGCCTAAACTAGGACAAAATTTCACTAAGTTAAAAAGTTTATGGACCCTTATTCACAAAATCATAACTTGAGATCCAAGCATCTTTTGGGAAAACTTTGTGAGTCAAAGTTGTAGATTTTGTGGAGGACTACAACTTTCATGTTGGAAGTTTTCTTTGAATTAAATTACATTATGGTGAAAAAGTTGGGAAAAGTTGGGAAAAAATAAGAAATTTTCATAACTTAGAAAAATTCTAAGTTATGAAAATTTTCAAACTTAAACCCTAATTTCCAAATTTAATTTTCTTGGTGAACAAGTTTCATGTTTTTACACATCTTGATGAAATATGACCCTTGGAACTTGATTTTGACCAAAAAGTCAAAGTTTGACTTTTTAATATACAGTTGATTTTTGATCAGTTGACTGAGAAATTCATCTGTCAATCCAATGGATTTGAGATATTTTGAACCTTGTGATTAGGTCAAGATGGTGTCATTGAGTCCTTGAAACCATGTTTGAACCCAATTTTCCATTGGCTAGGTAAAAAAAAAATCAGAAATTGCCTTTCTCCAGTCAAAACCCTAATTTTGACCATTTTGCCCTTTTGATGATCTGATCAAATTTCTTGAGGAGTTGTGGTCCAAACTTGACCAAATGGTTCATATGAGTCTATAATGTTTATGTGGATAAAAAATTATGAGGTTTAACTGTAAATTGGCCATGGTTGACTTTTTCCCCAATACAATTGATTTTTAGCTCAACTGTCCAGTTGACTGAGCAAAAATGTGATTCAAGGCTTGAAACTTGTCATAGGAAATCTTAGGGGTCCAAGATGGTGTATGAAAGTCATATTAAGCATTGATGGTCCAAAATCCCTTATGTAAACTCAAACCCTAATTTCAGGTTACCAGTGCAAGAAGATGTCTTGAGCTGAGCAAACCCTAATCCTGTCTGGAGTCCAAGAAGTCTTGTGAAGAAAATATTGATAATATGAGAGGGAAAATTTTGGGGTACAACAGCGGGCAACAACATTCTTAGTAACGGATGCGAAGGAAGCTGCTTCGACCCACTTGGTGAAGTAGTCAATGGCCCCAAGAATGAAGCGGTGTCCATTGGATGTTGTAGGCTTGATCTCTCCAATCATGTCGATTCCCCACATAGCGAAGGGCCGAGGAGCTGGTAAGACATTTAGAGGAACTGGAGGCACGTGCACCTTGTATGCATAGATTTGACACTTATGGCATGTCCTGGAGTGTTGATAGCAGTCAGCTTCCATGGTAGACCAGTAATAGCCTGCCCGTAGAATCTTCTTTGCCATCACATGCCCACTAGAGTGAGTGCCGAAGGTACCCTCATGCAATTCAGCCATGATCTTTTCAACTTCAATCTTGTCCACACAACGGAGCAGAATAGAATCATGATTGCGCTTGTACAAGATGCCATTACTTAGGAAGAACTTAGCTGAGAATCTCCTTAAGAACTTTTTGTCATTGACTGAAGCTCCTTCTGGATATTCTTAAGCATCAAGATACCTTTTAACTTCATGAAACCACGGCTGGTCCACTACTTCTTCGGTATTAATCTCGTGACAATGTGATGGTTCGTTCATCCGTTCAATGGAGATCTGGGGAGCCTCATTATCCCAATCAAGTTTAAACATAGATGACATTGTAGCTAGAGCATCTGCTAGCTGATTTTCTTCTCGCGGGAAGTGCTCGAAGGTAATCTGCTCGAAATGTGGTAACAATGTCAAAACATGTTCTTTGTAAGGGATGAGGTTTAGATGTTTAGTGTCCCACTCTCCTTTGATCTGACTGATGACCAAAGCTGAGTCCCCAAACACATCTAATGATTTGATTCCCAAGTCTATGGCAGCCTTGAGACCAAAGATGCATGCTTCGTACTCTACCATGTTGTTCGTACAGTTGAAGCAAAGTCTGGCAGTGAAAGGAGTATGGCATCCTTCCGGAGATATAAGCACAACACTGATACCGTTACCAAGTGCGTTGGAGGCCCCATCAAAGTACAGGGTCCATCGGGATCCTTGTTCCAGTCCGTCATATGGTCTGATATCTTCAACATTGTCCAATGTCATGATGTCTTCGTCAGGGAAGTCGAATTTCATGGACTGGTAATCTTCTACAGCTTGATGAGCCAGATGGTCAGCTAGCACACTCCCCTTTATAGCTTTTTGGGTTGTGTACTGTATGTCGTATTCAATTAGGATCATCTGCCATCTGGCTATCCTCCCGGACAGAGCAGGCTTCTCAAAGATGTACTTTATCGGATCCATCTTAGATATCAGCAAAGTGGTGTGAGTCAACATATACTGTCTCAGCCGGCGAGCAGCCCATACCAAAGTGCAGCAAGTTTTCTCGAGCAGTGAATATCTGGTTTCACAGTTGGTAAAATTTTTGCTTAGGTAATAAATGGCGTGCTCTTTTCGGCCAGACTCGTCATGCTGCCCCAGTACGCACCCCATTGAATTCTCTAAGACGGTCAGATACATGATTAGAGGTCTTTCCTCGACGGGTGGCATCAAGACAGGAGGTTCTAGCAAATACTCCTTGATTCTATCGAAAGCAATCTGACAGTCATCATTCCATCTGACTACTTGATCTTTCTTCAACAGCTTGTAGATTAGTTCACAAGTAGACGTTAGGTGAGAAATGAACCTAGCAATGTAGTTTAGGCGTCCCAAAAAACCTCTGACTTCCTTCTCAGTGCTTGGAGCATGAATTTCTTGTATAGATTTGACTTTGGAAGGATCAACCTCGATGCCTTTGTTGCTGACAATGAAACCTAAGAGTTTACCGGACCGGACCGGACTCCGAATGTACACTTGTTTGGGTTCAATCTGAGCTTGTACTCCTTCAACCTGACAAACAGCTTTTGCAAGTGATCAAGGTGTTCTTCTTCAGTTTGTGATCGGGCTATCATGTCATCTACGTAGACCTCTATCTCATGATATATCATATCATGAAACAAAGCTACCTTGGCGCGTTGATAGGTTGCCCGGCATTCTTCAGTCCGAATGGAATCACTTTGTTGTAGAACGTACCCCATTGTGTGACAAAAGTAGTTTTCCCCATGTCCTCAGGTGCCATTTTGATCTGCTTATAGCCTGAGAATCCGTCCATGAAATAAAATACTTTGTGCTGAGCTGTGTTGTCAACCAGGATGTCGATGTTTGGAAGTGGAAAATCATCTTTAGGGCTGGCCCTGTTTAAATCTCTATAATCTACGCATATTCTTACTTTTCCGTCCTTTTTAGGCACGGGCACAATATTGGCCACCCATTGAGGATAGGAAGTAACAGCCAGAAATCTAACATTGAAATGTTTCATAACTTCTGCTTTGATCTTCTCTGACATGTCAGGTCTCATGCGGCGGACCTTTTGTTTCACTGGTGGACAATCTTCTCTTGTGGGTAGACGGTGTACCACAATGTCTGTATCGAGTCCCGACATGTCTTCCTATGACCAGGAAAAGATCTCAACATAATCATGCAATAGCTGAATTAGGCGCTCCTTGACACTCGGCTCTAGATTGGAACCTATCTTGATTTCCCTTTTATCATCCTTAGTACCCAAGTTAATTGTATCCAACTGCTCTTCATGAGGCTGAATTGCTCCTTCCTCTTGCTGTAGTAATCTGGCCAATTCCCCTGGCACCTTACAATCTTCCTCACCTTTGTATTCGGCTTGGTAGATCAGATCTTCAGAGTCAATGAAGGCTATAGCAGTATCGTTACCCATGGGATCCGGAATGGAAGGGTACCTGCATTTGTGAGTGTGGGTGTGTGTAAGGGTATAGCCATCTTAAAACAATAAAATGTAAAAGAAAGACAATGAGCAAAAAGGTTTATATGTGAAAAAGCGTCCATGAGTCATTGAATGACATATGTAGATGAAATAAAAACCCTTACAAATGGACCGATGTGCCTCGGGTAAGACACATGGTTTTTAAAGTGTGAATTGTTTGTGAATTATTACAGTCCAACATAAATGTAAAAGATAAATTACTGCAGTATGAAAGTTATCGGAACAAAGTCTTTGGCTTCCCAGTTGCAAAGTCCTCCGCTGACAGTAGGAAATATCCAATCTTCCGGGTTGCCACCCTCTTCATTGTCTTCTACCACACTGACGCTTTGGTTGGTAATCTTCACAGGTGGCCCCCTAGCACGGGCACGACACACAACCTTCTGACCAGTCGAAGTAAACCCCAAGCCGAACATGTCTGATTTGTAAGGAATGTTTGGAAGCTGCCCCCAGATTGTGCACCCCCCTTCTTCCACTACTGCCCTTGCATCCTTTATAGATGACATCCGAGGTGGAGGTCTTGTGATTTTAGGAGTCGAAGATATCTCCTTGGTCGCCGCTATTTCCTCAGAGACTTCTTCAAAATGTTGGAAAGGGGTCTCTATGAACTCCCCATCTAACTCTACATAACGGAAGGAATTCAGATGACTAATCATATACTCCTCCTCCCCATGAACAGTTATGATCTTCCCTTGGACGGGGTACTTGAGCATTTGATGCAAGGTGGATGTGACAGCTCCGGCATTGTGAATCCAGGGGCGTCCCAACAGACAAGAGTAAGAAGGACGGATGTCCATCACGTAGAAAGTTGAGTTGAACACCTGAGTTCCCACTTTGATTGGAATGTCCACCTCCCCGTTGACCATTCTCTTCGAACCATCAAAATCTCTGACCACTATATTGCTGGTTTTTAGAGTCATACCCTCGCAATCCAACCTATCAAGGGCTTTCTTTGGCAAGACATTTAAAGATGACCCAGTATCAACCAAGACATGAGCTAGGGTTGTTCCTCTACACTCCACTGAGATATGTAATGCATCATTGTGTTTTCTCCCTCGGGGTGTTAAGTCAGCATTGGAGAAGCCCATGCCATTATCAGCTGTCAAACTGGCCACACAGTCCTGGAACTGGTTAGCCGATGTCTCTTGCGGCACATGAGCTGTCTTCAGAAATTTTACCAGTGCTTTGGCATGTGCTTCAGAGCACAACAGCAGGGCTATCATAGAGATCTTGGAAGGGGTCTTCCCCAATTGTTCAACCACATCATAATCACTCTTCTTAATAATCCTCAGGATTTCTTCCATCTCCTTCTTGGATGTTTCAGGAATAGCTAGTGATTGAGCCTTCATCTGGACAGGCTCCTCTTGGATGTTCTTTCCTTTATTCTCAGCAGCGAAAGTAGGGATAGGAATTGTATTGTCTTTGTTGGTAGGTACACTTGCGGGTACAATCACTGGTACAGATGTAATCTTCGGAACGACCATGGGTCCAAAGACTGTTGTTGGAGGAGCAATCTCTGGAGAGAAGATTCTTCCACTACGGGTAACCTTGATTGTTCCGACAATGTTACTGATGTCGGGATTGTCCTCTTCGGAGCTTTCTTCTTCAGCAGTCAATTCAATCTGTTTAATACCATGGTAGTAGATTTCTCCACCATAGTTCCATGGTACTGATTTATCTGATTTGTATGGGGCGGGCCCGGGCATTGTAATCTTAAGCGGAGCAGTCTTCGGAGTAAGTGTAATCCTAACGGGTCTTTTAGGGGCCCTGGAAGGATTGGCGTAGATGGTTATTATTGAAACTTCTTTCACTGGAACGGGTGAAACAGGAGCTTTCTCAAACAAAATTTCTTGGTTATCAATCAATTGTTGGATTCCTTTCTTCAATAGAGGACAGTCAAATGAGGAGGACAGGCAAACATGGCAGTCTTGGTCACAACCTGGGAAGATGCCAGCTTTTAACAAATTCAACTTGATGGCCGGGAGCGGAGTTAACAGTTCATCCACGGTAGCAACAAACAGATCTTCTTCAATAGAGTTGGCATTGTGACCATGCCTCGGCATTGGGGCGGAAATAACATTCGGTTTCTTAGGCGCTTCAAACTCAACTTCCTTCGCGTCTATCAGATCTTGAATCTTATTCTTTAGAGCCCAACAGTTGTTGGTGTCGTGCCCTGGACTTTCAGAATGGTATGTGCATCTGGCGTTAGGATGGTAATGTGGAGAAGTAGTATTAGGATTTTTTGGGGCCTCTTTCAAAGTGGCCAGATTCAACTTCAAGAGATGTGGTAGCACTTGGGCTGGAGTCATGTTAATCTTGGTAAATTGCCGCACTGGCCTTTCTACCCTTTGCTGATTATTTCTTGGCTGGTCTGACGCAGGCTTCAGAATCATTACGGCCCCCACTGTTGGTCGGCGCTCGGTTCTTCCCTGATTTCTCTGTGAATAGACAGCAGATACTTCCTTTCTTCCAGTGAAGGGCTTTTTTACAGTAGCTGAGGCAGACGCGTCCTTCTGGATTTTCCCATTTCTTATACCAGCCTCCACTCTTTCTCCAGTCAAGATCAATTCTGTAAACCCTGCAGAAGAACTTCCAATCAGATGATTAAAGAAAGGGCCTAAAAGAGTTCCCAAGAACATGCCCACTAACTCTCTTTCAGATAAAGGTGGTTGCACCCTTCCTGCTAGATCCCTCCACTTTTTGGCGTAATCTTTAAAGCCCTCATTGGAAGCCATAGACATACTTTGTAGCTGAGTACGGGTTAGCACCAAGTCAGCGTTTTATTGATACTGTTTATTGAAGGCTGCTGCCAAGTCTTCCCAATTATTGACATCTGCCCTCTCCAACTGGTAGAACCAATCAAGCTGCGTTCCTGACAAACTGTCCTGGAAAAAGTGGACCCACAGGTCTTTGTCAGCAGAATGTGGTTGAATCTTCCTGACATAGGATCTGAGGTGAATTTTGGGACAAGACACCCCATCATACTTGGAAAACAGTGGCACTTTAAATTTTGGAGGGATTATAATTCCTGATACCAGCCCTAATTCCTCAAAATCCAGCCCAGGTACTCTCTGTATCTCTATAGCAGTTAGGCGTTCTTCCAGGTGTTTGTATTTGTCATCGGCCGGAGGGTACTGTTGTTCAGAGTAGTCCTCTTCTTCCTCTTCTTCTTCAGAATCTGATGGTACTGCCACTCCTTTTCCTTTTCCTTCCCCTTCCTCAGATGTTGTTGGGAATTCCAAGGTCCTTCTGGCTTGTCCCTGAAATCTTCTGCCCATGATAACCACACCAGCTGGCTTCTTCTTTTTCTCTTTTTTATTTTTCTAGCAAATTCTTCAGCTCCTCCTGTCCCTTGGCTAAGGTCATGAGCACCTGTTGAAATTGTGAATTCTGAGCTTGCAAATCTTTGACCGTTTGTTCAAGATCCATCTTGCTGAAATAAACAGCAGAGAGATGAGGAAACTTGGTCTGAAGACCTGTTTATGCTTACGATGAATGATATGCATTCATGCAATGCTTTCAAGGATTCATAAATTAAAATTTGTTTTAAACAAAAAAGAAACACACGTCATATTAATAAGATAGAATTTGTGAGTACATCAATGCCCATTGGGAAAAATAATACAGAATTCTAATGTAAAAAGACGTTGCACATCCTCTTTGGTGCAATGTAGGTGTTGAGAGTCTACTCTTCGTGAAGTAGACGAGTAAGTTCCAAAACCTTCTTCTCGCTTGCGTAGAATTGGGCTTCGAAAGTATCGCGCTCTTCCTTGAGCTGTATCCAACTCCTTTGTAGATCTTCGAGTGATGTTGGCATGTCAGGATGTAGGATGGTGTATGGAACCTCTCCTTCCTTAACAGGCTCTATAATCACTGGGAGAATGGAGGGATAAGGCATCATAAGACTTTGGGCGCGGGTTCGTACCCACTTGAGGTAAGGCCCAAGAGGGATGGAATTCTTGTGTCCCAGAGTCTTGCTATCCACCTTGTTGGGCATCCTCCAAGCTCGGATGAACCTTTGTCGAAGTCCTTGGTCGTCGTTATCGTAGTCGAAAACCAATCCTTGAATCATCATATCATGTGGGCCATCCCTTCGGGCATTCCCAAACTGTCTTAGAGCTAAGCAAGGGTTGTAGGTGATGCCTCCCCTAATGCCAAGTAGAGGGACATTAGGGAATTCCCCACAACGGTCAACAATGATGACATTCTTTTTGGATCGAGAACACCAATTAATATCTGAATGGTTAAGTGTCATTAACCGTTGTGACCACCTCAGACCTTGCTCATTCTTCAAGATTGATTGGGGAAGATGAGAAATAAACCATCTTTCCAGGAGAGGAGTGCAACACATAAGAACACCTCTTTTCCTAATTGTACGAGTGTGAAAAGAGTGGAGGATATCCCCAAGCAATGTAAGCACCGGGTTGCGAGACATGAAGATTTTGACAGCGCTTACATCTATGAGTTGGTCAGGATTAGGGAACAAGACCATCCCATAGATGAGAAGAGCTACAATCTCCTCGAAAGCTTGCAAGTCTAGAGAATTCCAACAGCTTTGGGCCTTCTCAAACAAGAACTTTGCCAAGAAGCCTTTGACACCACTTCTAGTTTCCCAATGAGTTGTGACATCAGATGAGTGCAAGTGGAGGGATTGAGAAATCTCTTCTGGCTTTGGATCTCTTTCTATACCGTTGAAGGGTAGTTGATTGAGAATAGGAATCCTCAGAAGTTGAGATAATTCTTCCAAAATAGGCACAAGTTGATAGCCAGGAAATGTGAAGCAATGATGCAAAGGGTCATAGAACTGAAAGAGAACTTTCATCATATCCTCCTCTGTGTTGGAAGTGACCAAGTTGAGTAGACGACCATGTCTCTCGGTGAATGGAGAATTCTCAGGAATCCTTGATGCTACCTCCTTGAGTTGTGGAGGAATTCTTACAAGGTTGATTTTGATAGTTTTCCTGCGAAGTGAATCCATAACCTACAAAACAAGAACAAAGATGAATCTCGAAAATCCTTGAAATGGTTAGTGGATGCATATGATGTTCATGATGTCCATGATGTTATGCACAAGTATATATGTACAAGCAAATCACACAAGTTCATAGTTTAGGCTTTCATGGGGTTTCATAGGTAAGTACCCTCTTGAAGTTTAGTTGGCTCAACCTGTCCTAGAAATAGTAACCGGGTTCTAAGGAGCTCAATATCACTGGATTGTTCCTTGTTCATTGTTTCAATTCAAGCCTCTTTACTGGCGACCAAAAATTCCAAGGAACCAACCCTCAATGAGTGTAGTATCGAGTATCTACCAACTTCAGACTGCACCAAAGCCGGTCATCTCACTATATCCTAAAAGGCCAAGTTGGTCAAGTAAAGGTTTTAAAAGTCCATTAGTGCTACATGACATCACTCAGCGGCCTCGTATTCTCTTTGATTGACTCAAAGGCTATCGGTACCCACAAATATGTCGCACTAATACAGCTATTGCTTAGACCATGTCGGTATACCCTGCACAGTTTCCACAATGTATTGCTATTTACCTATGAATGTTTCCCAAATCTGGGTAGAGGATTCAAACAAAAACAATAGAACTAAAGTGTAAAGCAAACAAGTCAAAACAAGGTAAGCATGTAAATATGATCTAAAACCCTAAGGTAACCCCACTTTTAGAATAGGTCCCCAGCAGAGTCGCCAGTTCTGTGATGCGGTGGGAGAACTAACTTGAGGTTTTGCATTTATGTTCGCAAATGTCGCGGTTAGCAAGAGTCGCCACTGACTTTTCTTTTATCCAAATGGAAAGGTAAAAAAGCACAGTAAAGACCTTTGAGATGTTTTCTTGAGTTCGGGGGGTAGATTATGAAAAGAGAAAGTGCTAGCACCCTTTTCATCCATGGTTTTCCATGGGCTCTTAGTTACTTGTTTAGATCACTTGCTTTTCTTTTTCAATTGTTTGAAATGATGCTTTGTGTGGTTTTGAAAGTATTTTGAAAAGAGGCCTTTTTTTTAGGAAATCTTTGTAATGATTCTCGTTCGTAAGAATGTATACAAAGATGTTTGTCTTCTGAAAAATGTTTCAATGTTTTGAAAGGTGTTTGGAAATGTTTTGAAATGTTTGGAAATGTTTTGAAAATGTGTGTATGTTTGTTTTTGAAAGTAGCAAGGATTGTTTTGAAATTGATCAAGTAACTAGAAGCATTCTACCTACTCAAAAGTCTTTCTTGTGCATTTTTATTCCTTTGACATTGTTGCTTTACCATTGATTTGGTAAACAACCCTATTGGAATTGTGAATTCTGAGCTTGCAAATCTTTGACCGTTTGTTCAATATCCATCTTGTTGAAATAAACAGCGGAGAGATGAGGAAACTTGGTGTGAAGACCTATTTATGCATATGATGAATGATATGTGTGATCGGTGGATCTGGAACTGACTGTTTAACGCTGGTTCGTGAAATGTCGCGGAAGCAAGAGTCGCCACCGTCTTTTATTTTCTCCAAGTGGAAAGGACAAAAGCACAGAAAAATTCCTTAAAGAGATTGCTCTCGGTTCGGGAGGTAGGTTATAGAAAGGGAAGGTGTTAGCACCCTTTCTATCCATGGTTATCCATGGGCTCTTAGATACTTGCTCACTTGTGTTTTCAAAAATGGTTTGTTTGCTTTTCAATGTGGGTTTTAAAAAAAGTTTCTTTGAAAATTCCAGTTCGACTCTTGTATCGGTCCTCAAGAGTGTTTGAAAAGTTGCTTTCGAAAGCTTTTTGAAAAGGTGTCAGTGTAAAAAGTATTTTTGATTTGTTTTGAAATTAGAGCAAGTATTTAGAGTCGTCTACCTACCCTAAGGAATTCGGCTGTCTAAATGTCCTTTAAAGTAGCGCCATCCCACCATTGAGAGGTAGGTAGCACCACCGTTGGAGGTGTTCGGGTCAATTCGAGTTTTAGGGACATGGTGATTACCAGAGCAATAGGAAGATACCTTAGAAGCTACCCTCATGCCAGGTTCCCGGATCATGAGGACTTACTAAGACATCCTCTACTCGACGATCACCTTTCGAGGCAAAGCAACAGTGAGGCGTACCCTAGGGGTGGTGTGTGATTTGTGTTGCAGATTCATTTATTTTTGTCTTGTTAGGTTATGGGTGATCTATGCGTTTGTTTTTATTTTTTTGTCATTCATTCTTGCATGCATTTATTTAACAGTTAAAAAAGATGCGGAAATTGAAAGTTCTAAACTATTACAAAGGCGCGGGTCCACATCGCCAAAATTAAAATCCAGGACCCGATTTGACGGAAAGTAAATAAAGAAATAAAATAAAGTGCGAGAAATTAAGTTTACAAGGCTTTGGGAGAGTTACATAAATATTTAAAAGAAGGAAATAAATAAAAATGCACGAATAGGAATTAAAATTGGAAACGAGGGCGTTAGACCCTTTTTAATGAAATTAAATTAAATGATTAAACTAATGAAATTAAAGAGAAAAAAGAAATTATTATTTTTTTTTGAGTTTTTGGTATTTATGTTTTTTATGTATTTTTATGAGAAAGATTAAATGAAATTAAAATATTAACCCTAATTCTAATTTTTTTTATTTATTAAGAAAAACATGTTAAAATTAAACCTAAAATTAATCTAATTATTTACATGCAATTTTGATTTATAAAAATAAATAATTAATTATTAGTGAAATTTATTTACAAAAAAATATTAATTAAATAAATATATTTTGATTTTTATGACTTTTCTGTTTTTTACTATTTTTTATATTTTATGAAAATAAGTTAAATTAAAGGAATTAATTAAAAAAAGAAATAATTGAAATAAATAAAATAAGGAAAAGAAAGAAAATACAATACCTTGGGGGGTTTCTGTCCCCTTTTTGGAGGTGAATTGGAGTGGTTTGGCCATTTGTGTTCTGGCCTCATCATGCATAAGTTGTTCTACTTTGGCCATTTGGCTTTTGGCTTTTGGCCATTTGCGTTTTGGCCTCAACGTTCCTTAATCTTCTCAGGATGTCTGTCTCGCCATGTATTGGTGTCATGCATAAGTTTTTCTACTTTGGCCATTTGGCTTTTGGCTTTTGGCCTCAACGTTCCTTAATGAACCTGGGATCCTGTCTAAATCTACAGTTGAATCTCACGAACACATTAAATAAAATCATAAAATGCAAATAAAGCCAATATATGAAGAAATTTAATGTTTAGGCACAATATGGCATGTATGAATGATTATACCCTTTTGATCATGGAGATCAAATCAATCTTACCCTTACTGGAAAATCAGTGGCCTGAATGCTTTTATGCCTTACTGGAAAATTAGGATCATGGAGATCAAGCCAGCCTTACCCTTACTAAAGAAGTAGTGAGGTGTTGGTTTGTAACTGTGATGGCTTGTTTGTAGTGAGAGAGGGATTTGTAATAAGGATTTCAAGGTTTTAGGGTTCTTGAAAGAGTTTGATATTCTAACAGTGTTGTGGCAATGGTTTTCTTTTTTTCTCCTCTTTTTTTTTCTCTCTGGTTTGTGTGAAAAGAAGGTGATTATATAATGGAAATTAGGGTAAAGAAAATGGGCTTTGAATGTGCAATTGGGCCTCCAATGTTCACTTGAGTTCGTCACTTTCCAGGCTAAATCGCAGGGACTTAAGTGCAATTTTTTGAAGTTGAAATGTGAAAACAAAATGTAGCCTACATCGAGAACTAACTCCTGTCCGAAAATCGGCTCAATCGGATAAACGGTGAATTAGTTATGAATTTTTGAAGTTTCAGCTCAGACAAACTTAATTTGGACTCCAGTGTCGACTCTGACACGTTCTTCAATAAAAAACTGGTATTGATCGGTGCATAATTTGGTCTCGACTTTTGAAGCAAAGTTGTAGATCTATGAGTCAGTAACCTTGTGTAAAAATATGAGTCCAATCCATTAAAAATTGACCGAGTTATGAATTTTCGAAGTTTCGGCCCAGATGAAATAATATTCAGCATTCAGGATTTTCAGCGTGTCACGCACTCTGAGCAAAAAACGAAGGCCTTTTGAATACCGTTTGAACTCAATACCTTCTGTGAAAATGTAGCCAACTCAATTTGTGAAATTTTGGCACCGGAACCAGCTCGATACGATGAAAATCGACCAAGTTATGATTTTCTGAACATGACGCAAATAAAATTCTGTCACAAATTTTCTGTATGAAAATACTTGATAAATCCACATTTTTGAAGACCTTATGATCGAAATTGGCTTCCAGCCGTGAGATATGAAAACGTAGATAATGTCAAGACGGAATTTTGGCCACCGGAACGGGTTCAAAACGAGCCACGATCTTCAAGTTATGAATTTTTTAGCGCGTAAAACTGCACTTTCAGCATACTTTTTCACCATATTTCTTCGAGAAAACTCACACATTCGGATACCTTCTTTAAAGAATTGACTCTTGAGCCGAACCTGAATTTGAGAATACGTTATCAGAGATATCTTGGCGAAAGAATACCTGAATATGACGCGCCAGGTTGGACTTGTGAATTTTTCTTGAAATGTTTTGAGAAATATGGGAGGGCAAATTTTGGGGTACAACAGTTGCCCCTGTTCAATCTTCTTAGACCTGAGGATGCAGATTGGCTGACGTGCCTTTCGTAATCCGAAGGTGGAAGATGATTGAACACTAGAGTGCCCAGAAATTTGCGCTCACATAGTAGCAGTGTGATGTGGGGAATGGGCTTATAGATGCCATTTGGAGATGATGGATAGGCGGATGGGCTTATAGATGCCATCTGGATGTAGATCGCGTAAGAGATTCCTTAGCGAGAACTTGCGTACCTGCAAAAGAAAAAAGATTACCTGACCTGTTACAGGAGCTGGTCTTCAAACTCTTCGTGTTAGATGTGTCCTGACTGGCTACAGGAGCTGAATCTGGAGCTTCAAAAGGGGATGAATGAACCAGGGATAGTTACTACCTCAACAGGAACGCTGAGAGAACCTTGGATAACTTCAATCTCAACAGTATCGCTGAGAGAATCTTGGACGACTTCAACCTCAACAGTAACGCTGAGAGAATCTGGGGATGATTACTACTTCCGCAATATCGGGGAGAGAACCACAGGCGACTACAACCTCAACAGCAATCATTGAGAGAATCTTGGACGACTTCGACTTCAACAGTAACGCTGAGCAAATATTGGGATGATTACTACCTCCGCAGTATCGGGGAGAGAACCACAGGCGACTACAACCTCAACAGCAATCATTGAGAGAATCTTGGATAACTTCAACCTCAACAGCAATTGTTGAGAGAAACTTGGGATGATTACTACCTCCGCAGTATCGGGGAGAGAACCAAAGGCGACTACAACCTCAACATCAATCATTGAGAGAATCTTGGATAACTTCAACCTCAACAGCAATCGTTGAGAGAAACTTGGGATGATTACTACCTCCGCAGTATGGGGGAGAGAACCAAAGGCGACTACAACCTCAACAACAATCATTGAGAGAATCTTGGATAACTTCAACCTCAACAGCAATCGTTGAGAGAAACTTGGGATGATTACTACCTCCGCAGTATCGGGGAGAGAACCATAGGCGACTACAACCTCAACAGCAATCATTGAGAGAATCTTGGATAACTTTAACTGAGTCTTTATCAGGGAAATCTGTTAGGGGTCGATTTAGCTGGACTAGAGAAGGCCTTGGACTGGATAAGAAACAGAAAATCTTAGGGTCGATTAACTGAACCGGTCTAGGTCTTGAAATCTTCAACTGGAATAAGTGTCAGAACATCGCCATGCCTGGGTCACATTCGAGCTATATCTAGAAGGGAATCTGGAAGGAGTATCAGAACGACGCCATATCTGGGTCACATCTGAACTATATCTAGAAAGAGTTGCGATAGTTGATAGTAATCATCTTTGTATTGACCTTCCTGAAAAGGTAAAGCATCAGTTGTATGCAAGATCATGATGCATGAACTGCATGATTTCTACATGTCCTCAAAATTAATGAGATTCGTGTAGTATGATGCATATGCATGCTATAATGTATGAAGATGTGATGTTTATGAACATATGTTTTCGTCTTAGGAAAATAAATCCTTGACGAGTGCCGGGAAGTCACTCCTGGGCTGCGGTTGAAGAATAGATTTTTGCCTCCGCTGGGGATGATAGTTGCAAGAATACCGGTAGGAGAAGATAACTCCGTCGGGGAATGAACTTGGCGAATGGATTACTCTGCGGGGAGAAAAGTACTCTAGTAATCTTGCTGGGGAGCAATACTCTGTGGGGAGAGAGATACTTTGCTGAGTTGTTGATAATAACTTACTGGGGATACCATCGTTATATTGGAAGTGTTAATGGACTTCGCTGGGGATAAGAAGACTCCGTCGAGGACGCTCTTTCCGTGGCTTTTGGCTGAGGATAACCCAGTTATATCCTAGTAAGGAAATAACTCTTTGAATAAAGCCGGGAGACGCGTTCGCGCTCTGCGAGGGTAAGCTTCCAGAATCTACTGGGGATAAGCTTATTGCTTGGGGAGATGAATTCCAACTTTCTTGGGGAACTGGATTGGACTCTCCTGGGGAAGTATTGAACTGTATTGGTTATGTTCTTCCACGAAACCTACCTTGATACCTTGGAGGACAGAAACAATCAGATAGCTTAGACCACCCGTTATTGCCCCTGTTTCTATGGGGGAGGCACCTGTGGGATGCTGATGATTGTTGAGGGTCAAACCTTCTTCAGGTAGGCAGGTGACAAGATGACAGGACATAGTCGTACGCTTTGATCCCTAACTTTTTCCTGGACCGCCCTTTCAGGTTTTCAGTCCACCGGGATACCCATTTTTGCCCAATCCGCCTTTTCAGGTTTTCGACTTGCCGGGTGTACAGATTTTTTCATTTCATCCCTTCATTTTTCCCGAACCCTTTTGGTTCGCCGGGAAGCCCTAATTTTTGCCTAGGCATGTCAACCTAGCGGGTCTTTGATTATGCGTAGTATTTTTTCGACTATGTCCACGTTCAGGGAATGTGGGGAGTTGCCCTTGTTGTTGTATTTTGTCATGCCACCACAAGGTATTTGATCAGGCAAGATTCGTTGTTGGAATGCCCCAAGTGACTTAGGCGGAGATTTGCCCCAGGCTATTTGGCCTTTGAGAGATTCTCCGAATCTTGACTTGATTGCCCCCGATTGATGGGCAATAATCAGGCCATGCCCCTTGATTGGAGATACTCTTGTTCATTAGACTTTCGTCATGTGAATTTCTCTGCTGTTCGAACAAATAGTCATATGCAAACAATGTTATTTTAAGAATGCAAAGCTTATGTCTGTCTTGAAGTTTTTGAAAATGCATTTTTTCAGTAAAACAAGCAAGTTTTGTAAAATGGCGATGTCAACTCGTTATTTTACCGCAAGCCTTAAGGAGTCAGGATACCTTTCGTAACAGTATGCTTTCGAACTAACCCATGCTTCAGCTAGGACTTTTAAAGGTTATAACGTGGCTTGGTTCACGATTTAAGAAACAAAGGATAAAGGCTCAAATTTTATTTGTACCCACCCGCTCTTCGTGATGTTCTCCAAACCTAAACTCAGTTGATCATACGTTAGACCTTGTTTGAGTCTTTGCTCTGATTTTCCGGTGATGATTCGGATGTTGATAACTTATTTTGAATAGGCAGTCATTTTTTCTTTGGTTGAGGGTTTGTAGGACCTCCTTCTTTTTTTTTTGATTTTCTTATCCCTGTTTTTTGCCTGAACTGTTTCCTTTTTTGGAATTACAGTCAGCGGAATGCCCCAGTTTCGTAAGTCCCCTTTATAGGTTTTGATTTTTTGAGATAATGACTGCCTTTCTTTATTGATTATTCGGAACCATCACTGTCTTTCTTTGTTTTGTAAGGACCTCTTTGGTGCCATTCGTTATGCACTTGGATCAACTGAGAGACTACCCTGCCCCAGGTTATGATTAAGGGTTTTAAATTTCGAAAAGAAAAACTCCTACTTCTTTGGCTCAGAGGGGTTGACGAGGGATTATCATCCTTATAACTCCAGTGTTTAGGGATTGAAACAATGCCTGTACCTCATCAGCGGGGTATGTTCAAAAGCATACTGTAAGTATCGTGGTATCGTTTTCGTCATCCTCCCTCAAGAGGCTTAGAATTATTAATCGAGAGTTGATCATCAGAAAAAATATGAAAATAATTTGCATATAGTGAATACGAATATATTGCTTCAAAACAGACGTATGCGATGCATTAATGGAATAACAACGTTTAACATGAGTAAATGTTTAAACAATCAAAGAACAACACAACTTGAACATTCGAATGAACAAAAGTTTTCTAGTCTCAGGGCTTGCTACTTCAAATGGTGCATCCGATAGGGATGGCAGGAGCATTCAGCCTGGCCCATCTGGGTGAAATCCACAGCTCCTTCCTCAATCAGGTCTTGGATCTTATTCTTCAGAGCCCAGCAGTCGTCGGTGTCATGGCCTGGACTGCCAGAGTGGTATGCACATCTTTCCTTAGACTTGTATTTTGGGGAAGCTGTGTTGGGATTCTTAGGAGGGTCCCTTAACGTCACCAGATTCAACCTCAACAATTATTGTAAAGCTCGAGACGGTGACACGTTGAGCTTGGTGAACTGCCTTTTAGGCTTGTCTGGTTTGCTCTGACCAGTCCGTTGTTCTTGGCGAGGTCGTTGTTGGACCTGTGAAGTACTAGCAGCTTGGAGAGGCCCAAACCTTTGACTTCTTGGAAGTTGATTAATGACTGGGTCCCTGACTTGGGCTGGTTGCTTCATGTCTTGATGAAGCTGACTGATCATGGCCCTCAGCTCTCCTTGCTCCTGAGCTAAACTTTGGATGAGAGCCCTTTGCCCCAGCATCTGGGTTTTCAATGTGTCTACCTCAGCTTGTAGACTTTTCAGCCGTTTGTCCTGGTCGTCCTTAGCATTGTTCCTGACCAAAGTCCCCGTGAGGAGTGTTCTCAGCTCTTCCTGCCCCTTGGATAGGCTTAAGAAGATCTCTTTGAACTGAGTCTCTTGAGCAGGAGGTCCCTGGTTATCTTGTTGGGAAGTCATTGCTGAAATAAACAGCGACAAAGGTAAGTGACCTGCAAAAGGGATACCTGTAATGCAATGATGTGGATGTATGCATGCAATGTTTTCAAGGATCTCGCAGGGTAAACAAGAAAACCGTTAGAATTTGAATTCGGTGGCTTGATTGAAGGAACTGCATATTGTTGAGAGTCCTTCGTCAAGGGTCAAAGGCTCACCATATCCAGTGGGTCATAGCCCCTGACAACCTTAGCTAGAGGAAAATAAATCCTCTTTTCCCCTTGCTAGATGTTTGATCTATCATGACCTGCATCACAAGCCCTTGAGATCCTTGAAATGGGTTAGGATGTATGCAATGGTATGATGTCATGCTATGCATGGGGTGATGTAGGTAAACCCTGTTATGAGTCCCAATTAAAGACTATAAACAAACCCTGCAAGAAATTCAGTATACTTTGTTATGAGTCCCAATTAAGGACTATAAACAAAACCTGCAAGAGACCTAGTAAACCCTGTTATGAGTCCCAGTTAAGGACTGCAAACCAAAACCTGTAAGAAATCTAAGTAAAACCTGTCATGAGTCCTAATTAAGGACTAAATAAAACCTGCAAAACACTCAGTAAACCCTGTTATGAGTCCCAGTTAAGGACTATAAACAAAACCTGCAAGTAGTTCATGTGTCAGATAACTAGCATGCAAGTAGGCAAGTACGAAGGCACACAAGTCACACAAGAGAAGCCCTTAGAGTTTAGGCCAGCATGAGGTCTAGGTATTACCCTCTTTCAGTTTGTTGGTTCATACCTGTCCTATCAAAGTAACCGGGTTCTTAGAGGATCCCAATATCATTGACTACCCTCAATCGGTCATAACTCCAGCATCGCAATCTTTTCTTGCAGCCAAAACCATCACGAGAGTTTAGCCTCAATGGGCGTAGCATACTGCTACTGTTCTAATGGCCAAGTTGTGTCATTTAAGGTTCTAAGGTTGTTGGTACTTAATGACTCCTTAGAAGACCCATATTCTCCTCGTTGCAACACAAGGGATATCGGTACAGACCAAGGTGTCACACCAACGTAGCCACTGCTTCACCCGTGTCGGTCTACGCCGGCCAGGTCCCTCACAGCTTATGCTACCTAAACAGGGCATCCCCAGATCCGGGTTAGGATCTATGTAACTCCCATGCAACCCACAAATTTAAAGCAGACAAGTCAATACAATTGAAAACACAGTTATGAACTAACCCTAAGGTACACCTCACTTTAAGTTTAATTCCCCAGCAGAGTCGCCAGTTCTGTGATCGGTGGATCTGGAACTGACTGTTTAACGCTGGTTCGTGAAATGTCGCGGAAGCAAGAGTCGCCACCGTCTTTTATTTTCTCCAAGTGGAAAGGACAAAAGCACAGAAAAATTCCTTAAAGAGATTGCTCTCGGTTCGGGAGGTAGGTTATAGAAAGGGAAGGTGTTAGCACCCTTTCTATCCATGGTTATCCATGGGCTCTTAGATACTTGCTCACTTGTGTTTTCAAAAATGGTTTGTTTGCTTTTCAATGTGGGTTTTAAAAAAAGTTTCTTTGAAAATTCCAGTTCGACTCTTGTATCGGTCCTCAAGAGTGTTTGAAAAGTTGCTTTCGAAAGCTTTTTGAAAAGGTGTCGGTGTAAAAAGTATTTTTGATTTGTTTTGAAATTAGAGCAAGTATCTAGAGTCGTCTACCTACCCTAAGGAATTCGTCTGTGTAAATGTCCTTTAAAGTAGCGCCATCCCACCATTGAGAGGTAGGTAGCACCACCGTTGGAGGTGTTCGGGTCAATTCGAGTTTTAGGGACATGGTGATCACCAGAGTAATAGGAAGATACCTTAGAAGCTACCCTCATGCCAGGTTCCCGGATCATGAGGACTTACTAAGACATCCTCTACTCGACGATCACCTTTAGAGGCAAGGAAACAGTGAGGCGTACCCTAGGGGTGGTGTGTGATTTGTGTGTCAGATTCATTTATTTTTGTCTTGTCAGATTATGGGTGATCTATGCGTTTGTTTTTATTTTTTTGTCATTCATTCTTGCATGCATTTATTTAACAGTTAAAAAAGATGCGGAAATTGAAAGTTCTAAACTATTACAAAGGCGCGGGTCCACATCGCCAAAATTAAAATCCAGGACCCGATTTGACGGAAAGTAAATAAAGAAATAAAATAAAGTGCGAGAAATTAAGTTTACAAGGCTTTGGGAGAGTTACATAAATATTTAAAAGAAGGAAATAAATAAAAATGCGCGAATAGGAATTAAAATTGGAAACGAGGGCGTTAGACCCTTTTTAATGAAATTAAATTAAATGATTAAACTAATGAAATTAAAGAGAAAAAAGAAATTTTTTTTTTTTTTGAGTTTTTGGTATTTATGTTTTTTATGTATTTTTATGAGAAAGATTAAATGAAATTAAAATATTAACCCTAATTCTAATTTTTTTATTTATTAAGAAAAACATGTTAAAATTAAACCTAAAATTAATCTAATTATTTACATGCAATTTTGATTTATAAAAATAAATAATTAATTATTAGTGAAATTTATTTACAAAAAAATATTAATTAAATAAATATATTTTGATTTTTATGACTTTTCTGTTTTTTACTATTTTTTATATTTTATGAAAATAAGTTAAATTAAAGGAATTAATTAAAAAAAGAAATAATTGAAATAAATAAAATAAGGAAAAGAAAGAAAATATAATACCTTGGGGGGTTTCTGTCCCATTTTTGGAGGTGAATTGGAGTGGTTTGGCCATTTGTGTTCTGGCCTCATCATGCATAAGTTGTTCTACTTTGGCCATTTGGCTTTTGACTTTTGGCCATTTGCATTTTGGCCTCAACGTTCCTTAATCTTCTCAGGATGTCTGTCTCGCCATGTATTAGTGTCATGCATAAGTTTTTCTACTTTGGCCATTTGGCTTTTGGCTTTTGGCCATTTGGCTTTTGGCCTCAATGTGCCTTAATGAACCTGGGATCCTGTCTAAATCTGCAGTTGAATCTCACGAACACATTAAATAAAATCATAAAATGCAAATAAAACCAATATATGAAGAAATTTAATATTTAGGCACAATATGTCATGTATGAATGATTATACCCTTTTGATCATGGAGATCAAATCAATCTTACCCTTACTGGAAAATCAGTGGCCTGAATGCTTTTATGCCTTACTGGAAAATTAGGATCATGGAGATCAAGCAAGCCTTACCCTTACTGAAGAAGTAGTGAGGTGTTGGTTTGTAACTGTGATGGCTTGTTTGTAGTGAGAGAGAGATTTGTAATAAGGATTTCAAGGTTTTAGAGTTCTTGAAAGAGTTTGATATTCTAACAGTGTTGTGGCAAGGGTTTTCTTTTTTTCTCCTTTTTTTTTTCTCTCTGGTTTGTGTGAAAAGAAGGTGATTATATAATGGAAATTAGGGTAAAGAAAATGGACTTTGAATGTGCAATTGGGCCTCCAATGTTCACTTGAGTTCGTCACTTTCCAGGCTAAATCGCAGGGACTTAAGTGCAATTTTTTGAAGTTGAAATGTGAAAAAAAAATGTAGCCTACATCGAGAACTAACTCCTGTCCGAAAATCGGCTCAATCGGATAAACGGTGAATTAGTTATGAATTTTTGAAGTTTCAACTCAGACAAACTTAATTTGGACTCCAGTGTCGACTCTGACACGTTCTTCAATAAAAAACTGGTATTGATCGGTGCATAATTTGGTCTCTACTTTTGAAGCAAAGTTGTAGATCTATGAGTCAGTAACCTTGTGTAAAAATATGAGTCCAATCCGATAAAAATTGACCGAGTTATGAATTTTCGAAGTTTCGGCCCAGATGAAATAATATTCAGCATTCAGGATTTTCAGCGTGTCACGCACTCTGAGCAAAAAACGAAGGCCTTTTGAATACCGTTTGAACTCAATACCTTCTGTGAAAATGTAGCCAACTCAATTTGTGAAATTTTGGCACCGGAACCAGCTCGATACGATGAAAATCGACCAAGTTATGATTTTCTGAACATGACGCAAATAAACTTCTGTCACAAATTTTCTGTATGAAAATACTTGATAAATCCACATTTTTGAAGACCTTATGATCGAAATTGGCTTCCATCCGTGAGAGATGAAAACGTAGATAATGTCAAGACGGAATTTTGGCCACCGGAACGGGTTCAAAACGAGCCACGATCTTCAAGTTATGAATTTTTTAGCGCGTAAAACTGCACTTTCAGCACACTTTTTCACCATATTTCTTCGAGAAAACTCACACATTCGGATACCTTCTTTAAAGAATTGACACTTGAGCCGAACCTGAATTTGAGAATACGTTATCAGAGATATCTTGGCGAAAGAATACCTGAATATGACGCGCCAGGTTGGACTTGTGAATTTTTCTTGAAATGTTTTGAGAAATATGGGAGGGCAAATTTTGGGGTACAATAATATGTATTCATGTAATGCTTTCAAGGATTCAGAAATTCAAAAAAATTTTAAACAAAAAAGCAACATACGTCACATTAATAAGATAGAATTTGTTAGTACATCAATGCCCCTTGGGAAAAATAATACAAAATTCTAAGGTAAAAAGATGTTGCGCATCCTCTTTGGTGCAATGTAGGTGTTGAGAGTCTTCTCTTAATGAAGTTGACGAGTGAAGTCCAAAACCTTCTTCTCGCTTGCGTAGAATTGGGCTTCGAAAGTATCGCGCTCTCCCTTGAGCTGTATCAAACTCCTTTGTAGATCTTCGAGTGATGTTGGCATGTCAGGATGTAGGAGGGTGTATGGAACCTCTCCTTCCATAACAGGCTCTATAATCACAGGGAGAATGGAGGGGTAAGGCATCATAAGACTTTGGGCGCGGGTTCGTACCTACTTGAGGTAAGGCTCAAGAGGGATGGAATTCTTGTGTCCCAAGGTCTTACTGTCTACCTTGTTTGGCATCCTCCAAGATCGGATGAACCTCTGACGGAGTCCTTGGTTGTGGTTGTCGAAGTCGAAAACCAAACCTTGAATCAGCATGTCATGTGGGCCATCCCTTTGGGCATACCCAAACTGTCTCAGAGCCAAGCAAGGGTTGTAGGTGATGCCTCCCCTAATGCCAAGTAGAGGGACATTAGGAAATTCCCCACAACAGTTAATGATAATAACATTCTCTCTGGATCGAGAACACCAATGAATATTTGAATGTGTAAGGGTCATTAACCGTTGTGACCACATCAAGCCTTGCTCATTCTTCAAGACTGATTGGAGAAGATGAGAAATAAACCATCTTGCCAGTAGAGGAGTGCAACACATGAGAACACCTCTTTTCCTCATTGTTCGAGTGTGAAAAGAGTGGAGGATATCCCAAAGCAATGTAGGCACCGAGTTACGAGTCATGAAGATTTTGAAAGCACTCACATCTATGAGTTGATCAGGGTTAGGGAACAAGACCATCCCATAGATGAGAAGAGCTACAATCTCCTCAAAAGCTTGTAAGTCCAATGAATTCCAGCAGCTTTGGGCCTTCTCGAATAGAAACTTTGACAAGAAGCCTTTGACACCACTTCTAGTTTCCCAATGTGTTGTGACATCAGATGAGTGCAAGTGTAAGGCTTGAGCAATCTCTTCTGGCTTTGGATCTCTTTCCGTACCGTTTAAGGGTAGTTGATTGAGAATAGGAATCCTCAAGAGTTGATAAAATTCCTCCAAAGTAGGCACAAGTTGGTAGTCAGGAAATGTGAAGCAATGATGCAAAGGGTCAAAGAACTGGAAGAGAACTTTCAGCATATCCTCCTCAGTGTTGGCAGTGACTAAGTTGAGAAGACGACCATGCCTCTCGGTGAATGGAGAATTCTCAGGAATCCTTGAGTTGTGGAGGAATTCTTACAAGGTTGACTTGGACAGTTTTCCTGCGAAGTGGATCCATAACCTACAAAACAGGAACAAAGATGAAAATCCAAAATCCTTGAAATGGTTAGTGGATGCATATGATGCTTATGATGTCCATGATGTTATGCATAAGTATATATGTACAAGAAAATCACACAAGTTCCTAGTTTAGGCTTGCATGGGGTTTCATAGGTAAGTACCCTCTTAAAGTTTAGTTGGCTCAATCTGTCCTAGAAATAGTAACCGGGTTCTAAGGAGCTCAATATCACTGGATCGTTTCCTTGTTCACTGTTTTAATTCAGCCTCTTTACTGGCGACCGAAATATTTCAAGGAACCAACCCTCAATGAGTGTAGTATCGAGTATCTACCAACTTCGGACTGCACCAAAGCCGGTCATCTCACTACATCCTAAAAGGCCAAGTTGGTCAAGTAAAGGTTCTAAAAGTCCATTAGTGCTTCATGACATCACTCAGCGGCCCCGTATTCTCTTTGATTGACTCAAAGGCTACCGGTACCCACAAATATGTCGCACTAATATAGCTATTTCTTAGACCATGTCGGTATACCCCACATAGTTTCCACAACGTATTGTTATTTACCTATGAATGTTTCCCAAATCCGGGTAGAGGATTTAAAACCCAAAAAATTGAACCAAAGTGTAAACCATACAATTCAAATAAGATAAGCATGTAAAGGTGATCTAAAACCCTAAGGTAACCCCACTTTTAGAATAGGTCCCCAGCAGAGTCGCCAATTCTGTGATACGGTGGGAGAACTGACTTGAGGTTTTGCGTTTGTGTTCGCAAATGTCGCGGTTAGCAAGAGTCGCCGCGGACTTTTCTTTTATCCAAAAGGAAAGGTAAAAAAGCACAGGAAAGACCTTTGAGATGTTTTCTTGAGTTTGGGGGGTAGATTATGAAAAGGGAAAGTGCTAGCACCCTTTTCATCCATGGTTTTCCATGGGCTCTTAGTTACTTGTTTAGATCAATTGCTTTGCTTTTTCAATTGTTTGAAATTGTGCTTTGTGTGGTTTTGAAAGTATTTTGAAAAGAGGCCTTTTGTTTAGGCAATCTTTGTAATGATTCTCGTTCGTAAGAATGTATACAAAGATGTTTGTCTTCTGAAAAATGTTTCAATGTTTTGAAAGGTGTTTGGAAATGTTTTGAAATGTTTGGAAATGTTTTGAAAATGTGTGTGTGTTTGTTTTTGAAAGTAGAAAGGATTGTTTTGAAATTGATCAAGTAACTAGAAGCATTCTACCTACTCAAAAGTCTTTCTTGTGCATTTTTATTCCTTTGACATTATTGCTTTACCATTGATTTGGTAAACAACCCTGTTGGAATTGTGAATTCTGAGCTTGTAAATCTTTGACCGTTTGTTCAATATCCATCTTGCTGAAATAAACAGCAGAGAGATGAGGAAACTTGGTGTGAAGACCTGTTTATGCATATGATGAATGATATGTATTCATGTAATGCTTTCAAGGATTCATAAATTCAAAAAAAATTTAAACAAAAAAGAAACACACGTCATATTAATAAGATAGAATTTGTTAGTACATCAATGCCCCTTGGGCAAAATAATACAAAATTATAAGGTAAAAAGACGGTGCGCATCCTCTTTGGTGCAATGTAGGTGTTGAGAGTCTGCTCTTCATGAAGTTGACAAGTGATTTCCAAAACCTTCTTCTCGCTTGTGTAGAATTGGGCTTCGAAAGTATCGCGCTCTCCCTTGAGCTGTATCCAACTCCTTTGTAGATCTTTGAGTGATGTTGGCATGTAAGGATGTAGGAGGGTGTATGGAACCTCTCCTTCCATAACAGGCTCTATAATCACAGGGAGAATGGAGGGGTAAGGCATCATAACACTTTGGGCGCGGGTTCGTACCCACTTGAGGTAAGGCTCAAGAGGGATGGAATTCTTGTGTCCCAAGGTCTTACTGTCTACCTTGTTTGGCATCCTCCAAGCTCGGATGAACCTCTGACTGAGTCCTTGGTTGTCATTGTCGAAGTCGAAAACCAAACCTTGAATCAGCATGTCATGTGGGCCATCCCTTCGGCCATACCCAAACTGTCTCAGAGCCAAGCAAGGGTTGTAGGTGATGCCTCCCCTAATGCCAAGTAGAGGGACATTAGGAAATTCCCCACAATGGTCAATGATAATAACATTCTCTCTGGATCGAGAACACCAATGAATATCTGAATATGTAAGGGTCATTAACCGTTGTGACCACCTCAAGCCTTGCTCATTCTTCAAGAATGATTGGAGAAGATGAGAAATAAACCATCTTGCCAGTAGAGGAGTGCAACACATGAGAACACCTCTTTTCCTCATTGTTCGAGTGTGAAAAGAGTGGAGGATATCCCCAAGCAATGTAGGCACCGGGTTGCGAGTCATGAAGATTTTGACAGCACTCACATCTATGAGTTGATCAGGGTTAGGGAACAAGACCATCCCATAGATGAGAAGAGCTACAATCTCCTCAAAAGCTTGTAAGTCCAATGAATTCCAGCAGCTTTGGGCCTTCTCGAACAGAAACTTTGACAAGAAGCCTTTGACACCACTCCTAGTTTCCCAATGTGTTGTGACATCAGATGAGTGCAAGTGTAAGGCTTGAGCAATCTCTTCTGGATTTTGATCTCTTTCCGTACCGTTGAAAGGTAGTTGATTGAGAATAGGAATCCTCAAGAGTTGAGAAAATTCCTCCAAAGTAGGCACAAGTTGGTAGTCAGGAAATGTGAAGCAATGATGCAAAGGGTCAAAGAACTGGAAGAGAACTTTCAGCATATCCTCCTCAGTGTTGGCAGTGACTAAGTTGAGAAGACGACCGTGCCTCTCGGTGAATGGAGAATTCTCAGGAATCCTTGAAGCTAGCTCCTTGAGTTGTGGAGGAATTCTTACAAGGTTGACTTGGTCAGTTTTCCTGCGAAGTGGATCCATAACCTACAAAACAGGAACAAAGATGAAAATCCAAAATCCTTGAAATGGTTAGTGGATGCATATGATGCTTATGATGTCCATGATGTTATGCACAAGTATATATGTACAAGCAAATCACACAAGTTCCTAGTTTAGGCTTGCATGGGGTTTCATAGGTAAGTACCCTCTTGAAGTTTAGTTGGCTCAACCTGTCCTAGAAATAGTAACCGGGTTCTAAGGAGCTCAATATCACTGGATTGTTTCCTTGTTCATTGATTCAATTCAGCCTCTTTACTGGCGACCGAAATATTCCAAGGAACCAACCCTTAATGAGTGTAGTATCGAGTATCTACCAACTTCGGACTGCACTAAAGCCGGTCATCTCACTACATCCTAAAATGCCAAGTTGGTCAAGTAAAGGTTCTAAAAGTCCATTAGTGCTTCATGACATCACTCAGCGGCCCTGTATTCTCTTTGATTGACTCAAAGGCTATCGGTACCCACAAATATGTCGCACTAATATAGCTATTGCTTAGACCATGTCGGTATACCCCGCACAGTTTCCACAACATATTGTTATTTACCTATGAATGTTTCCCAAATCCGGGTAGAGGATTTAAAACCCAAACAATAAAACCAAAGTGTAAAGCATACAAGTCAAATAAGATAAGCATGTAAAGGTGATCTAAAACCCTAAGGTAACCCCACTTTTAGAATAGGTCCCCAGCAGAGTCGCCAGTTCTGTGATGCGGTGGGAGAACTAACTTGAGGTTTTGCGTTTGTGTTCGTAAATGTCGTGGTTAGCAAGAGTCGCCACCGACTTTTCTTTTATCCAAAAGGAAAGGTAAAAAAGCACAAGAAAGACCTTTGAGATGTTTTCTTGAGTTCGGGGAGTAGATTATGAAAAGGGAAGGTGTTAGCACCCTTTTCATCCATGGTTTCCCATGGGCTCTTAGTTACTTGTTTAGATCACTTGCTTTGCTTTTTCAATTGTTTGAAATGGTGCTTTGTGTGGTTTTGAAAGTATTTTGAAAAGAGGCCTTTTGTTTAGGCAATCTTTGTAATGATTCTCGTTTGTAAGAATGTATACAAAGATGTTTGTCTTTTGAAAAATGTTTCAATGTTTTGAAAGGTGTTTGGAAATGTTTTGAAATTGTGTGTGTTTGTTTGAAAATAGCAAGGATTGTTTGAAAGAGATCAAGTAACTAGGAGCTATCTAACCTACTCAAAAGTCTTTCTTGTACATTTTTATTCCTTTGACATTGTTGACCTACCATTGTTTTGGTAGACAACCCTATCTTTGGATGTTAAACGGGACGGGTGTGGGTCATCGTATGACCATGATAGCAATGGTGCCAAGTATCTTAGCAAGTTTTTGAGGGACTAAGATCATCTTTGTTTAGGCAACCTTTTGATAGCGTCATCGAGGGACTATGATCTTTTGTTTTGTTTTGTTTTGCCAAGATATCTAGCATGCATACCATGGCCATTTTGTAAGGCAACCAAGTGGGTGAAACCCTAGAGGTGCTTGTGTGCAAGGTGTTGTCATTTTTCATGCATTTTTGTCTTGTATTAGGTCATCCTATTTGTTTAATTTTTGTCTTATCATACAAACCCTAATTTACTAAACATGTATATAATGCGATAAATTGCGTAAAGTAAATCTAAACTATTACAACAATATTATGGGAGGGGGGATACAAGTTTTGAATGGGGGATATTTGCACAAAATAAAACTCTAATTTACTATTACAACCCAATTGAATTTATTGTATAATCAATAAATAAACAATTATTTAAATATGCAATAAAAATGTAAATATGCAAGAAAATGTTTTGTAATTATTTTATGTATGTAAAAAATAAATGATTTAAGTTCTAAAAATAAGAAAAAAAATAATATTATTATTTTTGAAAGGGGAAACCCTAATTTTGTTTTAAAAGAAAATATGTTTTATATTATTCATTTTATCCATTTTTGTTCAAGAAAAATAATAATAATATTATGTACAATTATTTAAAAAAATTAAATATGTATGAAAAATAAATATTTAATGTATCAAATAATCAAAATAAAAATGTATTGTATTTTTATTATTTACAAATTATTTTAAGAAAATGATTTCTACTTATTAAAATAAAACTATTTTATATGCAAAAAATAAGATAAAGAATAAAACAAAAATGCAAAAAATTAAGAAAATATTTTTGGGATTTTTTAATGTTCAGAAAAAAATAATAAAGTCAGAAATATAAAATATGCAAGAAAATACAAAAAATATATAAAAATATGCAAAGGGGGGTGCAGAAGTAAAATGGGGGGTGTGGAAAGTGAAAGGCCCAAGGCGTCAGGCCCAGAACACCAACTTCATCCATGTCCTTGCTTCGCGCGCGCACCCTGTGTTCAAACTTGCAACTCTCTATTCTTTGCACAAAAACAAAATCTTGCAACATGAAACTTGTAGCATTTTTTATCACGATTCCAATGATATGGTTTGAAACCTAACTCTAAGAAACCAAGGAGAATTTTAATGGCCCTAATTTATGACCTAGTTTTTTCAGCATGTTCAACAACCAAATACTCTTAGCTCAATTAATATAAATGACAACTATGCATATGTACAGCTTAAGCAAGTTAAGGACCTCATTTTTTCTTCACAAATCAAAGCTTAAGGATGCCTAAATAAGGAGATAGAACTTTGAAAAATACCTTGTTCATTTGAGTTTGGATATGGCAATGTGGGGACTTTGAGTGAAGCCTGAAGATTGTGTGAGCTTCCTTGAAGTTCCCTCAAGCTATCCAAATGCTCATCTTGCCTTGAGAATGCTTGAAACTTCCTATAGAAGTCAACCTGCAACCTTTAAAAATGGAAATGGTGAAGCTTGAAACAGGGCACACAGTTGCAAGACAAGGGCCTGGATAGTTTAGATGTGATGTAGAAAAGATGTTTGAAGTGTTACAAAGAAAAATGCACGAGCAAATTTCAAAATGGCAAAGGTTCTGCAGATGTTGCCCTGTTTGGGCAGAAAAGTGTGATTTTGGTGTTTGAGAGTGTTTGGGATGTTAGCAATTCGTGTATTGGCTTGTTACAAGGTTCTGAAGTTGTTTAGAATGATGTCAAGGCTTGCCTTTATCAGATACACAAGTTGTCTTGACTTTTGCAAGTTTGCTTGCTTTTGAAGAAAGTTGACAGGACCATGCCAAAAGTGTTGTACTTGCTAGTTCTAGGGCTGAAAGGAGTTGGTAAACTTTTTCTGATGTTTGTGGATATTGCTTGCAACAAAAGATTAGGTCCATGGCTCAATATTTGAAAATTTGCAAAAAGCATGCTTTATCAAAATGGTATTATGAACTTTATGCCATTTTTGGATTAATTCATTGTGCAATGCTTCAAAAGTCAGAACAAGACCATTATCCATTGTGTTAGCATTCAATTATGAAGTGTGTAAGGGATTAGGACCTGTAATACCAAGTACAAGCATGCTAAGACAAATTTGCAACTTGAACCATTGTGAAAAATGCCTTGAACAAAAGTGATAAATTGCCATTTTCCTTTCTTCGATTCTCCCTAACCATAGATGATCTTGGAGAGTTATTTGACATCTTGGAAAGCTTGTAACATGATATACAATCCATATTTGAAATTCATTTTGAGATACCTCTTGGAACTAGGAGAAAAATTGCCATGAAGTTAGGTCAAAAACCTGCCTAAACTAGGGCAAAATTTTACTAAGTTAAAAAGTTTATGGACCCCTATTCACAAAATCATAACTTGAGATCCAAGCATATTTTGGGAAAACTTTGTGAATCAAAGTTGTATATTTAATGGAGGACTACAACTTTCATGTTGGAAGTTTTCTTTTAATCCAATTACATCATGGTGAAAAAGTTGTGGAAAGTTAGGAAAAAATAAGAAATTTCCATAACTTAGAAAAATTCTAAGTTATGAAAAATTTCAAATTAAAACCCTAATTTTCAAAATTTGTTTTCTTGATCAACAAGTTTCATATTTTGACATATCTTGATGAATTATGACCCTTGGCACTTGATTTTGACCAAAAAGTCAAAGTTTGACTTTTTAGTGTACAGTTGACTTTTGATCAGTTGACTACAAAATTCATTTGTCAATCCTATGCATTTGAGATCTTTTGAACTGTGTGATTAGGTCAAGATGATGTTATTGATTCCTTGAAATCATGCTTGAACCCAATTTTCCATTGACTAGGTCAAAAATTATAAATTTCCCTTTCTCAGTCAAAACCCAATTTTTGACCATTTTGCCCTTTTGATGATTTGATCAAATTTCTTGAGGAGTTGTGGTCCAAACTTGATCAAATGGTACATAGGAGCCTAGAATGTTGTTGTGGATCAAAAATTATGAAGTTTGACTGTAAATTGGCCATAGTTGACTTTTGCCCCAATACAGCTTATTTTTGGGTCAACTGTCCAATTGACTGGGCAAAAATGTGATTCAAGGCTTGAAACTTGGTATGGGAAATCTTAGGGGTCCAAGATGGTGTATGAAAGTCACATGAGGAATTGATGATCCAAAAATCCTTGTGAAAACTCAAACCCTAATTTCAGGCCACCAGTGCAAGGTGAGGTTTTGAGCTGAGCAAACCCTAATCCTGTCTGGAGTCCAAAGAGTCTTGTGAGGAAAAATCTTGATAAATGAGAGGAAAATTTTTGGGGTACAATAAACCCTATCTTTGGATGTTTATGGGACGGGCGTGGGTCATCGTATGACCATGATAGCAATGTTGCCAAGTATCTTAGCATGTTTGAGGGACCAAGATCATTTTTGTTTAGGCAACCTTTTGATAGCGTCATCGAGGGACTATGATCTTTTATTTGTTTTGTTTTGCCAAGATACTTCGCATGCGTAACATGGTCATTTTGTTTTAGGCAACCAAGTGGGTGAAACCCTAAGGGTGCTTGTGTGCAATGTGTGTCATTTTTCATGCATTTGATTTGTCTTGGATTAGGTCTTTTCTATTTGTTTGATTTTTGGTCTTATCATGCAAAACCCTAATTTACTACACAAGTATATAAATCGGTAAATTACGTAAATTTAAACTAAGCTATTATAATAATTATTATGGGAGGGGGGATACAAGTTTTTGAATGGGGATATTGCACAAAATAAACCCTAAAAATACTATTACAACCCAATTGAATATTGTGCGAAATAAATAAATATACAAATATTTAAATATGCAATGCAATGTATTTATGGAAAAAATGTTTTATATTTGTTTAAGGTATGAGAAAATAAAATTAATTAACCCTGGAAAATAAGGAAAAATAATATTATTATTTTTGAAAGGGGGAGACCCTAATTTTTTATTAAAAGAAATATATGTTTCCTATTATTTATTTTTGTCCATTTTTGTACAAGAAAATAATAAATAATATTATATGTCAATATCAAAAGTTAAATATGTATGAGAAAAATGAATATTTTATGTGTAAAATAATAAAATAAAAATGTATAGTATTTTTAAATGTGTTTACAATTTTTATTTAAGAAAATAAAGTATATTATCCTAATAAACTATTTTTTTATGCAAAAAAATAATAAAAAAATAAAATAAAATGCAAAAAATAAAGAAAATATTTTTTATGATTCAGAAAAATAAATAAAAGCAATAAATATAAAAAATATGAGAAAATATGAAAAATATAACAAATAAAGTCAGGGGGTGCAAATAGTGGTCAAGGGGTGTGAAAATCAAAAACAGAAGGCCCAAGGCGCCTAAGGCCCAGGCCATTCATCGTCCCTGTCCTTCGTCTACCTTGTGCGCGTGTACTCAGTTCAACCTGTAACTCTCAAACGCTTGCACAAAAACAAAAACTTGTAACATAAAAAATGTAGCATTTCATCTCACGATTCTAATGATATAAATTATGTGACCTAACTCTAAAAGATCAGAGAGAATTTTAATGGCCCTAAATCGGGATCTAACTTTTTCAGCATTTCCAGACTTCAAATTCTCTCAGCTCAGTTAATATAAATGATAAGTATGCATATGTACAACTTCACCATGTTATAGACTACATCTTTGCTTCACAAATCGTGGCTTGAGGATGCTAAATAGAGAGATAGAGTTTTGAAAAATACCTCATTCAGCTGGATTTGGATATGACAATGTGGGGACTTTGAGTGAGGCCTGAGGATCGTGTGAGCTTCCTTGAAGTTCCTTCAAGCTATTCCAATGTCTAGCTTGCTTTGTGGATGGCCAGAAGTCTCTGTAGAAGTCAAGCTGCAACCTCCAAATTTGAAAATGGAAATGGCTAAAACAGAGCTTACAATACCAGGACAAGGGCTTGGATAGCTTTGATATTATGCGGATAAGATGTTTCAAGTGTTAAAAGGGAAAACGCATGAGCAAAAATGAAGTTGGCAATGATTTTGCAGAACTGCAATGTTTGGGCAGAAAAATTATATTTTTGTGTTTTGGAGAGTTTTGGATGTTAGGAAATCGTATTTAGCATTGTAATGACTTGGTTTATTTGTATAGAATGATACAAAGTCCACTCCCTAGCAGTTGTACAAGTTCTGACCTCTTTTGTAACTTTTCTTGCATTTGAAGAAAAGTGAGATGACTTGTGCAACATGCTTGTACTGGCTGGCTTGTGAGCTGATAGGAGTTGGTACACATTTCTTGATACCTGTGTGAAATGCTTGCCTCAAAGAAACAGGTCCAAGGCTCAAGATTAATAAAGTTGTAAAAGCTCACCTTTATGAAAATGGCAATGTGCCCTTTATGCCATTAATGGAAAAATCTCTTGTACAATGCTACAAAAGCAAAGATAAAGCCCTTATCCTCTGAGTTTGCATTTAATTATGGAGTGTAGAATGAGTTTAGGACCTGTAATGCAAGGTACAAGCATCCAAGATCAGATTTGCAACTTGATACTTTGTGAAAATGGCATGAACCAAAGTGACAAAATGCTAAATTCTCTTCTTCGATTCTCCCTAACCACAAATGATCTTGGAGAGTTCTTGGAAATTTTGGAAAGCTTGCAATGTGCTATATAATACATATTTGAAATGCATTTTGAAATACCTCTTGGAACTAGGTGAAAAATTTCCATGAAGTTGGGTCAAAAAACTGCCTAAATTAGGGCAAATTTTCACTAAGTTATTTAGTTCATGGACCCATATTCACAAATTCATAACTTCAGATCCAAGCATCTTTTAGGAAAAGTTTTTGAAGCAAAGTTGTAGATTTCATGGAGGACTACAACTTTCATGTTGGAAGTTTTATTTGAATCAAATTTCTTCATGATGAAAAAGTGGTGGAAAGTTGGGAAAAAATAAGAAAATTTTCATACTTAGAAAAATTCTAAGTTATGAAAATTTTCAAATTCAAAACCCTAATTTGCAATATTGGTTTTCTTGGTGAACAAGTTTCATATTTTGACATATCTTGATGAATTGTGACCCTTGGCACTTGGTTTTGACCAAAAAGTCAAAGTTTGACTTTTTAATGTATAGTTGACTTTTGATCAGTTGACTGGAAAATTCATCTGTCAATCCAATGAACTTGAGATCTTTTGAACCATGTAATTAGGTCAAGATGATACCATTGAATCCTTGAAACCATGCTTGAACTCAATTGGCCATTGGTTAGGTTAAAAATCAGAAATTGCCCTTTCTCAATCAAAACCCTAATTTTGACCATTTTGCCCTTTTGATGATTTGATCAAATTTCTTGAGGAGTTGTGATCCAAACTTGATCAAATGGTACATATGAGTCTAAAATGTTGATGTGGATCAAAAATTATGAATTTTGACTGTAAATTGGCCATGATTGACTTTTCCCCCAATACAGCTGATTTTTAGGTCAACTGTCCAATTGACTGACCAAAAATGTGATTCAAGGCTTGAAACTTAACATGAGAAATATTAGGGGTCCAACATGATGTATGAAAGTCACATGAAGCATTGGAGGTCCAAAAATCCTTGTGCAAACTCAAACCTTAATTTGGGGTTTTTAGTGCAAGATGGGATGTCCTGAGCTGGGCAAACTCTAATCTTGTCCTGAGTCCAAGAAGTCTTGTGAGAAAAATCTTGATAAATGAGAGGGAAAATGTTGGGGTACAACAACCTGCAAGAGCCTCATGTTTTGTTTCCACCTGTCGAGGGAAGGCCATTGATCTTATATCTAACTATTTTAGAAAACTTAATGGGGTGTGTGTTGGGGAAGCATGATGAGTCTGGCCGAAAAGAGCATGTTATTTATTACCTGAGCAAAAAGTTTACCGACTGTGAAACAAGATATTCACTGCTCGAGAAAACTTGATACGCTCTGGCATGGGCTGCTCGCCGGCTGAGACAGTATATGTTGACCCACACTACTTTGTTGATATCTAAAATGGATCCGATAAAGTACATCTTTGAGAAGCCCGCTCTTTCTAAGAGAATAGTGAGATGGCAGATGATCCTGACAGAATATGACTATAATATACTACCCAGAAAGCTATAAAGGGTAGTGTATTAACTGATCATCTTGCTCACCAAGCTGTAGAAGACTATCAGTCCATGAAGTTTAAATTCCCGGACGAAGACATCATGATGTTAGACAACTGTGAAGAAATCAGGCCATATGACGGACCTGAACAAGGATCCCGATGGACCCTGTTCTTTGATGGGGCATCCAACGCACTTGGAAATGGTATCGGTGCCATACTCATATCTCCAGAAGGATGTCATACTCCCTTTACTGTCAGACTTTGCTTCAACTGTACAAACAACATGGCAGAATATGAAGCGTGCATCTTTGGTCTCAAGGTTGCCATTGACTTGGGGATCAAACTCTTGGATGTATTTGGAGATTCAACCTTGGTCATCAGTAAAGTCAAAGGGGAATGGGACACCAAGCACCACAACCTTATCCCTTATAAGGAATATGTGTTGACATTGTTGCCGCATTTCGAGAAGATTACCTTCGAGCATTTCCCGCGAGAAGAAAATCAGCTAGCAGACGCTTTAGCTACAATGTCATCTATGTTTAAACTTAATTGGGATAACGAGGCTCCTCAAATCACCATTGAGCGGATGGATGAACCAGCCTACTGTCACGAGATTAATACTGAAGAGGTAGTGGACCAGCCTTAGTTTCATGAAGTCAAGAGGTATCTCGAGTATTAGGAATATCCAGAAGGAGCTTCGGTGAATGAAAAGAAGTTCCTAAGGAGGTTCCCGGCTAAATTCTTCCTTAGTAACGACATTCTGTACAAATGTAGTCATGACTCTGTATTGCTTCGGTACGTAGACAAGGCTGAGGCTGAAAGGATCATGGGTGAGCTACACGAAGGCACTTTTGGTACTCATTCCAGTGGGCATACAATGGCAAAGAAAATCCTACGGGCAGGCTATTATTGGTCTACCATGGAGGCAGATTGCTACCAACACTCTCGGACTTGCCATAAGTGTCAAATCTATGCTGACAAAGTGCATGTACCTCTAGTTCCTCTGAATGTCTTGACGGCTCCTTGACCCTTTGTTATGTGGGGAATCGATATGATTGGGGAAATCAAGCCAATGGCCTCCAATGGACACCGCTTTATCTTAGTGGCCATCGACTATTTTACAAAGTGGGTTGAGGCAGCTTCCTTTGCTTCTGTTACTAAAAATATGGTCGCCCGGTTCATCAAGAAGAATCTCATCTGACGGTACGGTATCCCAGAGAGAATCCTCACTGATAATGGTATAAGTCTGAATAATACTATGATCACCGCCTTGTGTGAACAATTCAAGATTCAGCATCACAATTCTTCCCCCTACCGGCCAAAGATGAATGGTGTTGTAGAAGTTGCTAACAAAAACATTAAGATGATCATACAGAAAATGACAGTCACATACAAAGACTGGCATGAGATGCTACTGTTTGCTCTCCATGGGTATCGTACCACAGCTCGCACATCAATTAGGGAAACACCTTATTCTCTCGTATACGGCATGGAAGTTGTTTTGCCTATTGAGGTCCAGATCCCCTCTCTAAGAATCATGAAGGATGCTGGTTTGAATGAAGAAGATTGGATTCAAACTCGGTTTGACAAACTAAACTTGATTGATGAGAAGAGGCTTACAACTATCTGTCATGGTCAGATGTACCAAAAACGTATGATCAAAGCTTTTAATAAAAAGGTCAAACGTCAGGTATATCGGGTCGGTGACTTGGTAATCAAGCGTATCATTTTGCTACAAGGTGATCCCAGGGGCAAATGGACCCCTACATATGAAAGGCCATTTGTAATAAAAAGCATTTTCTCTGGTGGAGCAATGATCTTGACTACTATGGATGGCGACGACCTCCCGCACCCTGTAAATATGGACATAGTTAAAAGATACTACGCATGATCAAAGACCCGCTAGGTTGACTGGCTTACGAAAAAATAAGGGCTTCCCGGCGAACCAAAATGGTTCGGGAAAAAATAAGGGATGAAAATAAAAAAATGTGTACACCCGGCAAGTCGAAAACCCGAAAGGGCGGCTTGGGAAAAAAGGGTATCCCGGTGGACTGAAAACCCGAGAGGGAGGTCCAGGCAAAAGTTAGGGATTAAAGCATATGACTATTTCCCGTTGGATCATCTGGAAAACAATCTTCAGCGTCAACCAATCAACTCAATTGGCTCTAAATCAATCCAATCGACTTCGTCGAGGCGACCAGCGGACAAGACACTCAGAGACATGAAGGCTATAGTAGAACGGGAACCCCATGGGATTATTTCACATAGCTATCCTTTCTTTGTATCAATTTTCATTTTCTTACGACGATATTCTCTTGCTAGAATGCTTGTCTCGTTGTACAAAAAACACTTGTTCAAGTTAATACAAAGATATCCCTTTTGAAAGTGCAAAACCATCTGTTTTTCTTTATTTCTATGTTTTATTTACAAAAATGTCCAATGATTTATTTTTGAACATATGAATTTGAACATGATTACTATTACAAATAAACAAAAAGAAATGGAAAGACAATTACTAATGACTTTAAGAAATAGAATAATATTTGTAAGCCATTCCATAAAACCCCCGCAGGTACTTTCTCCAGCCAGAGCAAAAATTTCCAACCACTGATCCAAAATGTCCCCATTGAGTTGCCCAACTTCTCAGATTTCCCCAGCAGGATATCACAAAGACTACAAGCAATGATTGGCTTTTCCCTTCTACGACAGAGTTTATACTTAGAAATTCACCCATCAGTGCTTCAAAGGAGATATATTTTCCCCGCTTCCAGCAACGCTACGGCACAAACAATCTTTTAATTCCACACATTTGCATCCATACGTCATAAAATTGACAACTCAAGTACATACAGTGCAATCTCGTTTATTTTGAGAGGCAAACATCACACCATGCATCGCATACATCATAGCATTGCATACAATTAACTCTTCACCTTTTTACAGGAAAGAGACATTAGACAGTTATTATCAACAAACTTCCGACAGACACAAATTTTCAACAAGTCAAATACATATTAGTTTCCAAGGAAAGGCTGATTCTTGTTGGTTCAGATAAATCTCTCAACGGTTTATTCTGATTCATCTCAAGATTATTTCATTGGTTCAGATAAATCTCTCAACGGTTTATTCTGATTCATTTCCAAATTTTTTCACTGGTTCAGATAAATCTCTCAAAGGTTTATTCGGATTCGTCTCCAGATTATTTCACTGGTTCAGATAAATCTCTCAACGGTTTATTCTGATTTGTCTCCAGATTATTTCACTGGTTCAGATAAATCTCTCAACTGTTTATTCTGATTCGTCTCCAGATTATTCCACTGGTTCAGATAAATCTCTCAACGGTTTATTCTGATTCATTTCCATATTTTTTCATTGGTTCAGATAAATCTCTCAACGGTTTATTCTGATTCGTCTCCAGATTATTTCACTGGTTCAGATAAATCTCTCAACGGTTTATTCTGATTCGTCTCCAGATTATTTCACTGGTTCAGATAAATCTCTCAACGGTTTATTCTGATTCGTCTCCAGATTATTTCACTGGTTCAGATAAATCTCTCAACGGTTTATTCTGATTCGTCTAAAGATTATTTCACTGGTTCAGATAAATCTCTCAACGGTTTATTCTGATTCGTCTCCAGATTATTTCACTGGTTCAGATAAATCTCTCAACAGTTTATTCTGATTCGTCTCCAGATTATTTCACTGGTTTAGATAAATCTCTCAATGGTTTATTCTGATTCGTCTCCAGATTATTTCATTGGTTCAGATAAATCTCTTAACGATTTATTCTGATTTGTCTCCAGATTATTTCAGTGGTTCAGATAAATCTCTCAACGGTTTATTCTGATTCGTCTCCAGATTATTTCACTGGTTCAGATAAATCTCTCAATGGTTTATTCTGATTCGTCTCCAGATTATTTCACTGGTTCAGATAAATCTCTCAACGGTTTATTCTGATTCGTCTCCAGATTATTTCATTGGTTCAGATAAATCTCTTAACGGTTTATTCTGATTCGTCTCCAGATTATTTCATTGTTTCAGATAAATATCTCAATGATTTATTCTGATTCGTCTCCAGATTATTTCACTGGTTCAGATAAATCACTCAATGGTTTATTCTGATTCATCTCCAGATTATTTCACTGATTCAGATAAATCTCTCAACGGTTTATTCTGATTCGTCTCCAGATTATTTCACGGGTTCAGATAAATCTCTCAACGATTTATTCTGATTCGTCTCCATATTATTTCATTGTTTCAGATAAATATCTCAACGATTTATTCTGATTCGTCTCCAGATTATTTCAATGGCTCAGATAAATCTCTCAAACGGTTTATTCTGATTCGTTCTCTGTTGAGATCAAGTTCAAACTTTCCGTCAATAATCACCTTTGGATGGCATCTACATGCCCATCTCCGACAATTCTCCTTTGTTTCCCCAAATGGAATCTTTAATCCCATTTCCATACACAATCAAACTAGCCCGTCATCAAGTGCAAATTTTTGGGCACTCTAGTGTTCAATCATCTTCTACTTTCAAGCCACGAACGACAAACATGTCGATCTCGCTTTTCAAGTTTAAGAAGATTGAACAGGGGAAGCTGTTGTACCCCAAAATTTGCCCTCCCATTTTTCATACAAGATATAACCCTAGGGTTTCTTGGATACTCAAGTTGGCTCAGAAATCGACCAGACAAATTCTCTTCCGGGGCAGTAAATCAGCAATTAGGGTTTTTTTTGCAATTCTCAAAAGAAAATGAGTTTTCAAAGATCCAATTGGCCTTCATAGGTCTTCATGCTTCCTCAAGGTTGTAGTTATGATTTCTTCAAGTTACAAGACTTTGAGACGATTATGTCTGTTCATGATCACATGTGATGTCGCTCATGGGTTTATCTTCAAAAAATTAGAAGAAATTTGAGTTTGGAAGACTTTAAAATTATCAAATCATCGCAAGGCATTGATTGATTTTGAATTTTTCTTAAACACAGTTTACTGAAAGGATAATGTTTGTTCTCAGAGCATGATTTGTTTGGGACAAGAGATGGAGATTAAGATTGTCATTTAGGACAATCATGATGTTGGGATTCAGGTTGACCAGATGATTTACGTCCTTAAAACATTTATTTTGTTTAGTAACTGGAGTACAAAGTGCGTGTTTGTTTGAAATGCAGTTACAAAGTTATTTGGATTATTTGGAATTCAAGTTACCAGACTGGAGCATTTTATTTCAAATATCCTGAATGGGAATTCCAAAAAAAATCAATTAAGGATACAAAGAGAAATTACAAATTGTTGTTTATAAAGGATTTCAAGTTATAAAATAACACAAGAATACTTTATACTACAATTCAAGTTCTTCTCCAATTTCAAACACACCGTCCAAGATTGTTACAAAACTTCAAAGTCTTTTAATACTTTATGTTTTACAACTTATTGTATTTAAAGATAAGTTGGTACAACTATTGGATACAATACATCAAAATACAAGAAGAATTTTTCTAAGTTATAAAGAAAATCAAGCGAATATTTGGCCTAAGAGAACCAATCCATGATTAAGTTGCTTGAAGATCCAAGCCATATCCAATTCCTTTGATTTTCTCCAAGACTTTCATGTTCGCCAAGGATTTCTTGTGTTCTTTGCTTTGTCGTCTCCACTTTTGCTCACATGAAAACAAGAGAAAGAAAGCATGATTAATACAAATATATGAGCATGAACAAGGAATTTTACAAAAGCTATTTCATAAGTTCATCATTAAGGTTTGCAACATGGAATCAGAATGTTGTTTATTTCATCACAACCCATTTCCCCCAGTTGCAAATCACAAGAAGGTTTCCCTTCTTAGTTCACAAAAAAAAAGGAAAAAAGAGAAAGTCGCAAGCATGATAGCCCAAAGCTGCACACAATAACAAAATACTACAACAGTCCAAACAAACAGCAGCAAAGGCAACAGGTAACAAGTGGCTAACAGTAGGCTGCGAACACAACATCATCACAAACTGAAGCAAAACAGCATCATCACAAACTGAAGGAAAACAACATCATCACAAACTGAAGCAAAACAACATCATCATAAGCTAAAACAAGGCAGCAATGTGGCAAATATAACAAATAGCCAGATGCTAAATCAAACAAAATAGCAAGTCAACTTGCTCAAGAGACAAAGCATCATCATTTTCCAAGTGCTGCAAACCCTTCAGAATGTTAAAATAAGCAAAAGAGAAAATTGCCTTTTATTGTCATTGAGAGAGAAGAGAGGAAAGAGATCACCTAGGCTACAAAATTTCCCAAAGTACATCCTGTAAAAGCTCTGCTAAAAAAAGAAGAGTTGTTGTAAAACCCAAAAATCAGAACAAAACCTGATGTAAACCCAAAAAATCACCAAAACCTGCTGTAAACCCAAAAAATCACCAAAACCTGCTATAATACAAAATCAGAAAAAACCTGCTGTAATCATAGGACCACAAAACTTGTTGTAAACATTAAAGACAAAAGGCCACAGCATAAAAGAGGTTCAATAAAAACAGGGAGAGAGGCGATTGATTGAGGACACACAACAAACACAGTAACAGAGCGAGCAAGAACAAGTCTGATAATCATCATCCAAAACTCAGAACAAAATAACCATCATCAAAAACTCCAAAACCTGATAACCATAATCCAAAACTCAGAACCAAATAACCATCATCCAAAACCCAGAAAAACAAAGAAAACATAACGATTTTTTATCCAACTCAGAAAAAGCCGACCACCATCCTTGATCTCACATCAGAGAAGCAACAAAAACAACTTGACAGTCAAAGAACGAAAGTACCTTTGTCAAGGAAGAAAATATTAGAACGAAAAATATAAAGAAATTCTGCAGAGATTTTGATAAAATCTTCCCTGAAGTTTCCTTCAAGCTTCACAAAATTTCGAGATTTCTAACCAAATCAAGAAGCCGACGTTTCACGCTTTCGTTAAGCTCCTGCAAATCAATACCAACAACAATTTTTGTGTCAATATCGACAAAACTAACTCGCATCCTCAAAGAAATTGTCATAGAACAAGAGAATCGGAACTTAAACTCATTTCAAAGGTAGAAGGATCTCGGGATTTACCTCTTTCGAAACTCTAGCGGAAAGACTCCAAAAGGTACCTTTTCTGCCACCATATCATCTTTTTGCGTTTAATCTATCATCCATGGATTTTATGCTAGCTTGATCAAACTTCTCTCTGATTTGATTGTTGTGCATGTTGATTTTCCGTTATTGTTGAATCATTTGAGATATATCGTCAAACTAAATACAGAAAAGTAACCGAAAGTTTCAGAGTAGATTGAGATAATGTCGAGCAAAGAGGGTTAGGTTCGGTTGAGAGAAGATGGAGGAAGATTCGTTGATAGAATAGAAGAGAAGGACAAAAAAATGGGTTTTGTTTGTGTTTTGTTTGTTCATCGTGAGAGAGATGACGTGAAGAGAGGAAGAGAGAGCACGTTTCTTTTTTTTCTTAATTGATATTTAATCATAACTTTATTAGGATTAAATATCATTAAGTGGGATAGAAATAATAATTTTTCTTTTTCCTTCTTCCCTAGGAGCAGCGCCGCGCCTCTCTCTATTTCCTAGGGTTTTCAAACCCTTTCTATTCCCTTTGTCAAACCGGGCCAGGCCTTTTGCGCCTTTTGGCCCAATCTTGCTAGCATTTTCTTTACATTTATCATTTAAGCCATTTGAATTATGAATAAACAGTGTAGTTCAGTTGGTAAAATGTATCCCGGATAACCCAAATGGCCTGAGTTTGATTCCTCCTGTGGGCATTTTTGTTTCATTTCTTTCAACTTTATCTTTTGACTTATATTTTTAGTTTTAATAAAATACTTCAACTAACCTTAAAGAACATACTTTTTTTTTATATACATAATTAATTAATCCAAACTTTGTGATTATTTTTTATCAACTTCTCTTTTTCTTTAAAAAAATAAAATTTGTTGTAGATAAAATTATTAAGTAATGTACATATAACAAAACACTAAAAAATAGTAGAATTTAATTTTTATCCTTCTTTAGATTTTATTTAAGTAAGTAAAAATACAAAAATAATACATATAATTTAATAAATTATTTTATTTTATTTTTAGAATAGGTTTTACTTTCCGCTTTTCAAGTAAAAAATACCAAATTTTTTATACTTTGTCAATTAATTTTTATTTCATAGACTGATATAATTTTAATTAATTGCTCAAATTCAATTTGGTTGTATTGTTTGCTATTTGGACCCTTTTTATCGCATTTGACTCATCCCCATTTGTAAAAATTGTACCCTCATTCCCGAACACTTTGTAATAGCGTAGAATTTCAATTCTCGCAATTTACTATTTTCCTTATACTGTATAGTAATTAGGCGTGTATGGCAAGATTTCAAAAAATCAATCGCTAGATAACCTAATCAAAGAATAAAATAACTTGAAACCAACACACTTTTTCACACGCGCACCTCTAGGGTAACCTCGCTCGTTGCCTCAGAAATACAGTCATGTCCCTCGAATATGGGATGCTTTAGCAATGACCCTTCCATAAAAAATATCTTAGTCCCTCGATGACCCTCGATGTTGCCTTCGATAAAACGATCCCGTCCCTTATGAAAATTGTTAAAGCGTCTCATAAGTTGCCTTCGATGACTGTAAAATTAACCTGCACCTGTCCCTTCATATCCAACGATGGGGCTTCTTACCAAATTAATGGTAAGATAGCAACATTAAAAGGAGGAAGAAAAGAACAATTAAAAACCTTTCGAGTAGATAGATTAACTCCTAGTTACTCGCTTGCTCACGATAAAAACATTTTTACACCTATACTTTCATTTCAAAACATTTTCAAAAGACAAAACATTTTGTATACATTCTTATAGAGACGAGAACCATTGCAAAACATCTTTTCAAAACACTTTCCGAAACACAATTCACAAACACATCTTTGAACCACTTTTCGAAATAAAACTTTGTACGCGTTCTTATAGAAACGAGGACCATTACAAAGAGATTTTTCAAAATACTTTCAAAGCCCACACCACAAGCACATTGTCAAATGAAAGCAAGTGATCTAAACGAGTAACTAAGAGCCCATGGAAAACCATGGATGAAAAGGGTGCTAATACCTTCCCTTTTCATAATCTACCCCCCGAACCCGAGAAATAATCTCGAAAGGTCTTTCTTGTACTTTTTTACCTTTCCTTTGGATAAAATAAAAGTCGGTGGCGACTCTTGCTATCCGCACAAATGCGATCGAAATGCAAACATCAAGTCAGTTCTCCCACTGTATCACATTATGCATAACATGTGATTTTTGAGAAATTCAAGTTTCAAAGTCTTGTATACTTGCTAAGATAGAGTGGTTATGCTTTAAACATACTTTCTTATGACTTTGTGGATGGAGTGTGATCAGAGGGAACAAGTTAGAGGCTCAAGAATGGACTTTATGCAAAAAGCTTGCTTTACAAGAATGGCAATGTTAACTTTGTGCCATTAATGGAAATGCAACTTGGATAATAGCTCAATTGCTTGGATCAAAGTTCTAACAGCTGTGTAAACATTTAATTATGGAGTAATAAACAATTTTGAGGCCTGCAAAGCAAAGATTATGCATCCTAGTATGGATTTGGTTCATGTGTTCATCAAAATGACTTGTAATTCAAATTTGAAAACCCTAACTTCCTCTCTTCGATTCTCCTTGCTCAAGAATGATCTCAAGGAGTTCTATAACATTTTGGAAAGCTTGTAATGTGGTCTACAACCCCTCTTTGAATCACTTTTGAAAATTCCCCTTGTAACTATATGAAAAAGTGCCATGAAGTTAGGTCAAAATCCTGCCTAAACTAGGGCAAAATTTCACCAAGTGTTTAATTCCAAGACCATGACTTTATGAATTAATAACTTGAGATCCAAGAATTTTTAGAAGAATTTGTGTAAAGAAATGTTTTAGATCTAATGGAGATCTATAACTTTCATGTTGAAAGTTTCTTCTGAATCATCTTGCATCATGGTGAAAATTTGCTCAAAGTCGTGAAAAAACATGAAGTTTTAAACACTTGGAAAAATTTCTAAGTTAGAAAACTTTGACTTTTCAAAATGAAATCTTGACTTTTTATTTCTTGATGAATAAGTTTCATATTTTGACATTTTTTGATGAATTGTGACTTTTGACCTTTGATTTAGACCAAAAAGTCAAAGTTTGACTTTTCAGTGTACAATTACTTTTGATCAGTTGACTGAAAATTCACTATCAATCCAATTGATCTTGAGAAATGTTTTGAGTCATTCCATTAGGTAAAAATGATGCAATTGAAATCTTGAGATCATGCCTCAAACCAATTAACCATTTTCTAGGTCAAAAATCAGAAATTGCCCTTTCTCAGTCAAAACCCTAATTTTGACCATTTTGCCCTTTTGATGACTTGATCAAATTTCTTGAGGAATTGTGGTCCAAACTTGATCAAATGTTTCATATGAGTTTATAATGTTGATATGGATCAAAAATTATGAAGTTTGATTGTAAATTGGCCATAGTTGACTTTTTCCCCAATACAGTTGATTTTTAGGTCAAGTGCTCAATTGACTGAGCAAAAATGTGATTCAAAGCTTGAAACTTGACATGAGTAATCTTGGGGGTCCTTAATGATCCATGAAAGTCATATGAGGCATTGGAAGTTCAATTATCTTTGTGAAATATCAAACCTTAATTTTAGTCATTAGTGCTTAAAGAGGTGTCTTGAGCTGATCAACCCTAGTGCAGTCTTGAACCAAGAGAGATCTTTGTGAGAAAATATTTGATAAATGAGAGGGAAAATTTTGGGGTACAACAGCTGCCCATGTTCAATCTTCTTAAACCTAGAGAGTTAGATTGGCGGATTTGATATACGTGGCTTGACGATGGAAGATTATTGGACACTTGAGTGCCCAGAAATTTGCACTCGATGACGTGATGGTTGATGGTGTAGGGAATGGGATTAAAAGATGCCATTTGGAGAGATGATGGAAATTTGTTGGATATGGGCTTAAAAATGCCATCCAAAAATGATGGTTGATAGGAAGGGAAGAAGTGTCAGAATAAATCTTTGTTTGATTTATACAGAAGTACTGGATGTGTGGGATTAAGTATCAGAATAATATCTATAAATAGATTGTATTTGACTCATTTCTGAAAGTTGAATTTGAATGAGTAACAGAATGACATCTGAATCTGGATCATATCTAAACTGTATCTAAAAGCTAGATCTGAATGAGTATCAGAATGGCGTCAGTGTCTAGAGCGTATCTGAATTGTATCTGAAAGTTGAATCTGAATGAGTATCAGAATGGCGTCCGTGTCTGGAGCGTATCTGAACTGTATCTGAAAGCTAGATATGAATGAGTATTAGAATGGTGTCTGTGTCTGGAGCTTATCTAAACTGTATTTGAAAGATGAATCTGAATGAATATCATTTGTTGAGGTAGTAATCGTCCAAGATTCCTTCATCATCCGCTGAGGTAGTAATCATCCAAGATTCCTTCATCATTCTGCTGAGGTAGTAATCGTCCAAGATTCCTTCATCATCCTTTTGGAGTAGTAATCATCCAAGATTCCTTCATCATCCTTTTGGAGTAGTAATCATCCAAGATTCCTTCGTCATCTGTTGAGGTAGTAATCGTCCAAGATTCCTTAATCATCCTGCTGAGGTAGTAATGGTCCCAGATTCCTTCATCATCTTGCTGAGGTAGCAATCGTCCAAGATTCCTTCATCACACATCATTATTAAAAAAAACCTCCTCTGGTTAGATTTATTTCTTCCAGTTAATGACAGGCAACTAGAGACCTCTTCTGAAAATAGTGCATATGCGATCCAGATATGGCTGACATTCTGATACTTACTCTAGATTCTCTTCAAATACAATTCATATACGATCCAGATACGGATGTCATTCTGACGCTCATTCAGTACATCTCTCAGATACGAACCAGATACAATTCATTTATGGATATTATTTTGATACTCATCCCATGATCGGCTGAAGCAACCCTACACAGGTTCCTTCTTATTTCCAAGATGAAGTTTTACATGGACTCATCATGAAGCAACCCTACACAGGTCCCTTCTCATTTCCAAGATGAAGTTTTACACGGGCTCATCCTGAAGCAGCCCTACACAGGCCCATCACAAATGAACGATCAAAGACCTCTGCTGGTTCATTTTAAATCTCTCAATGGTTTATCCTAATTCTTTCTAGTAGACATTCCCCCTGGTTCATATAGATCGCTCCAAGATTTGTTCTGATTCTTCTCCAGATAAAGACAGAATTTAAACTTAGCTTAATCTCTGTCAACAATCACCTATGGATGGCATCTATAAGCCCATTTCGAATAACTATCCATCATTACTCCAAATGGCATCTATAAGCCCATTCCATACACAATCAACCATAACATCATCGAGTGCAAATTCCGAGGCACCCTAGTGTTCAATCATCTTCCACCTGCAAGTCACGAATGGCAGATTTGCCAATCTAACTCTTCAGGTGTAAGAAGATTGAACAGGGGCAGCTGTTGTACCCCAAAATTTTCCCTCTCATTTCTCAAAGGATCACCCTGGACCCTCAGGTTTGTTTCCATCCAATTCCAAGTCTTGAATTACAAATTTTCCAAGAAAGTCATTCACAAGGGTAAAATGGTCATTTGCACACTGAAAAGTCAAACTTTGACTTTTGGATCAAAATCAAACTTCAAGAATCATATTTCATCAAGACATGTTGTAATGTGAGATTTGCTTCATCAAGATATTAAAATGTCAGAATTACTTTGGAAAAGTCAAATTTCTAAATACTAATAATTTTTCTAAGTGTTTAAGAAATATGACAAGCTCAGAACTTCTGATCAGATTATCACCATGATGCAAGCTGATTCTGGAAGAACTTCTGACACAAAAGTTATAGATTTCAATGAGATCTAAAACATTGCAGAACATAACTTCTTTTAGAAATGTTGGGATTTCAAGTTATACATCCTCAAAGGCACGTCTCTGAAGCTTAGGCATTTAGCAAATTCTGAGCATTTTCAAGTCAGAAGTCGTCTACAACTTTTGGGCCAGTTTTCACGTAGGCTCGATAAGAAGTTGCAAGAGCAATTCAAAGAGGATTTAAAAAGTGTGTTACAAGCTTTTGGGAAAGTCTGAGAACTCGCTCAGAACATGCTGAAGCAAAGGGATTCAAGGATCAGAAGTTGGATATTGGTTCTAAGTTGCACTGATGTTGAACTCCTGACCCAGACTCAGGCTATGATGCACAATCTCATAGCGCGGGATTTCTGGTTTGATAAATCTCATCATCATTTAATGCTCACAACCACATTTGAGTTTTTATCCAAAGGATTTCCCCACGTGTGAGATAGAAATACCATTGTTGCCCTTGAAAAACAAACTTTTGTACAAGGTTATGCTAGGCCCATGCTTGGTTTCTTCTTCTAAGGGTACTTTTCCTTAATTCATGCTTACAAATCCAGCTTAGGCATGGCTAAAATCTGATAACCATCTGTTGACCCCAAAATTTTCCCTCTCATTTATCAAGACTTTTCTCACAAGACTTCTTGGACTCAAGACAAGCATAGGGTTTGGTCAGCTCAAGACACCTCATCTTGCACTGATAACCTGAAATTAGGGTTTGAGTTTGCACAAGGATTTTTGGACCATCAATGCTTCATGTGACTTTCATACACCATATTGTACCCCTAAGATTTCTCATGTCAAGTTTCAAGCCTTGAATCACATTTTTGCTCAGTCAATTGGACAATTGACCTAAAAATCAGCTGTATTGGGGAAAAAGTCAATCATGACCAATTTATAGTCAAACTTCATAATTTTTGATCCACATCAACATTTTAGACTCATATGTACCATTTTATCAAGTTTGGGTCACAACTCCTCAAGAAATTTGATCAAATCATCAAAAGGGCAAAATGGTCAAAATTAGGGTTTTGACTGAGAAAGGGCAAATTTATGATTTTTAACCAAGCCAATGACCAATTGGGTTCAAACATGATTTCAAGGGTTCAATGGCATCATCTTTACCTAATCACATGGTTCAAAAGATCTCAAGTTCATAGGATTAACAGATGAATTTTGCAGTCAACTGATCAAAAGTCAACTGTACACTGAAAAGTCAAACTTTGACTTTTTGGTCAAAATCAAGTGCCAAGGGTCATAATTCATCAAGATATGTCAAAATATGAAACTTGTTCACCAAGAAAACCAATTTTGAAAATTAGGGTTTTGAATTTGAAATTTTTCATAACTTAGAATTTTTCTAAGTATGGAAATTTTCTTATTTTTTCCCAACGTTTCACCACTTTTTCACCATGATGAAATTGGATTCAAAGAAAACCCCAAACATGAAAGTTGTAGTCCTCCATGAAATCTACAACTTTTATTCACAAACTTTTCCCAAAATATGCTTGAATCTCAAGTTATGAATTTGTGAATAGGGGTCCATGAACTAAATGACTTAGTGAAAATTTGCCCTAATTTAGGCAGGTTTTTGACCCAACTTCATGGACATTTTTCACCTAGTTCCAAGAGGTATTTCAAAGATGGATTATAGATCATGTTACAAGCTTTCCAAAATGTCCAAGAACTCTCCAAGATCATTTGTGGTTAGGGAGAATCGAAGAAGAGAAATTGGCATTTTGTCACTTTTGTTCATGCCATTTTCACAAAGTGGCAAGTTGCAAATCTGATCTTGGATGCTTGTACCTTGCATTACAGGCCCTAAACTCATTCTACACTCCATAATTAAATGCAAACTCAAAGGATAATGGCTTTATCTTTGCTTTTGGAGCATTGTACAAGAAATAAATCCCTAAATGGCATAAAGGGCACATTGCCATTTTCATAAAGGCAAGCTTTTGTAACTTTACAATTCTTGAGCCTTGGAGCTGTCCCTTTGGCTCAGGCAATCTCTACAGGTCACAAGCAATGTTTACCAACCCTTTGCAACTCACAAGCAAGCAGTACAAGCATGTTTGCATAGTCACTTCAACTTTTCTTCAAGTACAAGGAAAGTTGCAAAAGAAGTCAGAACTTGTACAAGCTGAGAAAGGTTGAACTTGGTATCATTCTATACATGTTAACAAACTTATCACAAGCCAAGACACGAAGGCATAACCTCTGAAACTCTCAAAAACACAAAAACTTCATTTTTTTCTGCCCAAAACAGACAGTTTTGCAAAATCATAGCAAGCTCAATATTTGCTCGTGCGTTTTGCCTCTTGACACTTGAAACACTTCATCCACATCATATCCAAACTATCCAATCCTTTGCATTGTTGTTGTAACCCCTGTTTCAGCCATTGCCATTTTCACTTTAGAGGCTTGCAACTTGACTTCTACAAAGAGTTTCAGCCATCCACAAAGCACCATAAGCATTGGAATAGCTTGAAGGAACTTCAAGGAAGCTCACACGACCCTCAGGCCTCACTCAAAGCCCTCACATTGCCATATCCAAATCCAACTGAAGGAGGTATTTTTCAAAACTTTATCTCTCTATTTAGGCATCCTCAAGCCACGATTTGTGAAGCAAAAATGTAGTCCTTAACTTGGTGAAGTTGTACATATGCATACTTGCCATTTATATTAATTGTGCCATGAGAATTTGAGACTTGAAGTTCCTGGATTTTTTAGGTCACGATTTAGGGCTGATAAAATTTTCACTGATCTTTTAGAGTTAGGTTACAAATCTTATATGGTTGGAATCGTGAGATTACAAGCTATATTTTTTATGTTATGAGTTTTTGTTTTTATGCAAGTAATAGAGGGATACAGTTTGAAGCAAAACGCGTGCGCAGGAGGGAGCTGGAGGACAGGGACGACCTGTTCTGGGCCTTGGCGCGTCTGGGCCTGTTTATTTTTGTTATTCACACCCCTCTGACCACTATTTGCACCCCCTGCTTCATATTTTATATTTTGCATATTTTCTCATATTTTTTATGTTTATTGATTTTAATTCTTTTTCTGAACATTAAAATATCACAAAAATATTTTCTTAATTTTTTGCAATTTTATTTTATTTTATTATTTTTTTCCACATATAAAAATAGTTTTATTTTAATAAATAGAATTTATTTTCTTATGAAAATTTGTAAATACATTTAAAAATACTATACATTTTTATTTTATTATTTTACACATAAAATATTTATTTTCATACATATTTTAATTTTTAATATTTGTACATAATATTATATATTATTTTCTTGTACAAAAAATGGACAAAATAATAATTTAATACATATATTTCTTTTAATCAAAAATTAGGGTTTCACCCCTTTCCAAAAATAATAATATTTTTTCTCTTATTTATAGGGTTTACATAATTTATTTTCTCATACCTTAAACAAAATACAAAACATTTTTGCATAAATACATTCGCATTGCACTTTAATTATTTGGTTTATTTATTTAATTTGCACATAATTCAATTGGGTTGTAATAGTATTTTAGGGTTTATTTTTATGCAATATCCCCATTTAAAAACTTGTATCCTCCCTCCCATAATAATTGTTGTAATAGCTTAGTTTACTTTTACGCAATTTATCGCATTTATACCTTGTGTAGTAAATTAGGGTTTTGCATGATAAGACCAAAAACAAACAAATAGACAAGACCTAATACAAGACAAATGCATGTAAAATGAAACACATTGCACACAAGCACCCTTAGGGTTTCACCCACTTGGTTGCCTAAAAGAAAATGGCCATGGTATGCATGCAAAGTATCTTGGCAAAATAATACAAAATAAGATCATAGTCCCTCGATGACGCTATCAAAAGGTTGCCTAAACAAAGACGATCTTGGTCCATAAAACTTGCTAAGATACTTGGCAACATTTCTATCATGGTCATACGATGACCCACGCCCGTCCCGTTTAACATCCAAAGATAGGGTTGTTTACCAAATCAATGGTAAAACAACAATATCAAAGGAATAAAAATGCACAAGAAAGACTTTTGAGTAGGTGGATAGCTTCTAGTTACTTGATCAATTTAAAAACCATCCTTGCTATTTTCAAAAACAAACACACACATTTAAAAACATTTCAAAACATCTTTCAAAACATTGAAACATTTTTCAAAAGACAAACATCTTTGTATACATTCTTACGAACGAGAATCATTACAAAGATTGCCTAAAACAAAGGCCTCTTTTCAAAATACTTTCAAAACCACACAAAGCACCATTTCAAACAATTTCAAAAGCAAAGCAAGTGATCTAAACAAGTAACTAAGAGCCCATGGAAAACCATGGATGAAAAGGATGCTAATACCTTCCCTTTTCATAATCTACCCCCTGAACTCAAGAAAACATCTCAAAGGTCTTTCCTGTGCTTTTTTACCTTTCCTTTTTGGATAAAAGAAAAGTCGGTGGCGACTCTTGCTAACCGCAACATTTGCAAACACAAACGCAAAACCTCAAGTCAGTTCTCCCACCGCATCACAGAACTGGCGACTCTGTTGGGGAAATTTCTAAAAGTGGGGTTACCTTAGGGTTTAGATCACCTTTACATGCTTACCTTGTTTGACTTGTTTGCTTTACATTTTGGTTCTATTGTTTGGGTTTGAATCCTCTACCCGGATTTGGGAAACATTATAGGTAAATAGCAATACGTTATGGAAACTGTGCGGGGTATACCGACATGGTCTAAGCAATAGCTATATTAGTGTGACATATTTGTGGGTACCGGTAGCCTTTGAGTCAATCAAAGAGAATACGGGGCCGCTGAGTGATGTCATGAAGCACTAATGAACTTTTAGAACCTTTACTTGACCAACTTGGCCTTTCAGGATGTAGTGAGATGATCGGCTTTGGTGCAGTCCGAAGTTGGTAGATACTCGATACTACACTCTTTGAGGGTTGGTTCCTTGGAATATTTTGGTCGCTAGTAAAGAGGCTGAATTGAAACAATGAACAAGGAAACAATCCAGTGATATTGAGCTCCTTAGAACCCGGTTACTATTTCTAGGACAGGTTGAGTCAACTAAACTTCAAGAGGGTACTTACCAATGAAACCTCATGCAAGCCTAAACTAGGAACTTGTGTGATTTTCTTGTACATATATACTTGTGCATAACATCATGGACATCATGAACATCATATGCATCTACTAACCATTTCAAGGATTTTGGAAGTTCATATTTGTTCTTGTTTTGTAGGTTATGGATTCACTTCGCAGGAAAACTATCCAGATCAACCTTGTAAGAATTCCTCCACAACTCAAGGAGCTAGCTTCATGGATTCCTGAGAATTCTCCATTCACCGAGAGACATGGTTGTCTACTCAACTTGGTCACTTCCAACACAGAGGAGGATATGCTGAAAGTTCTTTTCCAGTTCTTTGACCCTTTGCATCATTGCTTCACATTTCCTGACTACCAACTTGTGCCTACTTTGGAGGAATTTTCTCAACTTCTGAGGATTCCTATTCTCAATCAACTACCCTTCAACGTTACGGAAAGAGATCCAAAGCCAGAAGAGATTTCTCAAGCTCTGCACTTGCACTCATCTGATGTCACAACACATTGGGAAACTAGAAGTGGTGTCAAAGGCTTCTTGTCAAAGTTTCTGTTTGAGAAGGCCCAAAGCTGTTGGAATTCTCTAGACTTGTAAGCTTTTGAAAAGATTGTAGCTCTTCTCATCTATGGGATGGTCTTGTTCCCTAACCCCGACCAACTCATAGATGTAAGCGCTGTCAAAATCTTCATGTCTCGCAACCCGGTGCCTACATTGCTTGGGGATATCCTCCACTCTTTTCACACTCGTACAATGAGGAAAAGAGGTGTTCTCATGTGTTACACTCCTCTCCTGGAAAGATGGTTTATTTCTCATCTTCCCTAATCAGTCTTGAAGAATGAGCAAGGTTTGAGGTGGTCACAACGGTTGATGACACTTACATATTCAGATATTCATTGGTGTTCTCGATCCAAAGAGAATGTCATCATCATTGACCGTTGTGGGGAATTCCCTAATGTCCCTCTACTTGGCATTAGGGGAGGCATCACCTACAACCCTTGCTTATCCCTAAGACAGTTTGGTTATGCCCGAAGGGATGGCCCACATGATATGCTGATTCAAGGTTTGGTTTTCGACTATGACAACGATGACCAAGGACTCCGTCAGAGATTCATCCGAGCTTGGAGGATGCCCGACAAGGTAGATAGCAAGACTCTGGGACACAAGAATTCCACCCCTCTTGAGCCTTACCTTAAGTGGGTACAACCCCGCGCTCAAAGTCTTATGATGCCTTAACCCTCCATTCTCCCAGTGATTATAGAGCATGTTAAGGAAGGAGAGGTTCCATACACCATCCTACATCCTGACATGCCAACATCACTCGAATACCTATAAAGGAGTTGGATACAGCTCAAGGGAGAGCGCGATACTTTCGAAGCCCAATTCTACGCAAGCGAGAAGAAGGTTTTGGAACTCACTCGACTACTTCACGAAGAGCAGACTCTCAACACCTACATTGCACCAAAGAGGATGCGCAACGTCTTTTTACCTTAGAGTTTTGTATTATTTTGCCCAAGGGGCATTGATGTACTCACAATTCTATCTTATTAATATGACGTGTGTTTCTTTTTTGTTTAAAACAAATTTTAATTTCTGAATCCTTGAAAGCAGTGCATGAATACATATCATTCATCATATGCATAAACAGGTCTTCACACCAAGTTTCCTCATCTCTCTGCTGTTTATTTCAGCAAGATGGATATTGAACAAACGGTCAAAGATTTGCAAGCTCAGAATTCACAATTCCAACAGTTGCTCATGACCTTAGCCAAGGGGCAGGAGGAACTGAAGACTTTGCTAGAGAAAGAAAAAGAGAAAAAGAAGAAGAAGCCAACTGGTGTGGTTCTCATGGGTAGAAGATTTCAGGGATAAGCCAGACGGACCTTGGAATTCCCATCAACATCTGAAGAGGGGGAAGGAAAAGGAAAAGGAGCGGCAGTGCCATCAGATTCTGAAGCAGAAGAAGAGGACTACTCTGAATAACAATACCCTCCGGTTGATGACAAATATAAACACTTGGAAGAGCATCTAGCTTCTATGGAGATACAGAGGGTACCGGGGCTAGACTTTGAGGAGTTAGGGCTGGTATCAGGAATAGTAATCCCTCCAAAATTTAAAGTGCCACTGTTTGCTAAGTATGATGGGGTGTCTTGCCCTAAAATGCACCTCAGATCCTATGTCAGGAAGATTCAACCACATTCTGCTGACAAAGACTTGTGGGTCCACTTTTTCCAGGACAGTTTATCAGGAACATAGCTTGATTGGTTCTACCAGTTGGAGATGGCAGATGTTCATAATTGGGAAGACTTGGCAGCAGCCTTCTATAAACAGTATCAATACAACGCCGACTTGGAGCCAACCCGTACTCAGCTACAGAGTATGGCTATGGCTACCAATGAGGGCTTCAAAGACTACGCCCAAAAGTGGAGGGATCTAGCCGGAAGGGTGCAACCACCTTTATCTAAAAGAGAGCTAGTGGACATGTTACTGGGAACTCTATCAGGTCCTTTCTTTAATCACCTGATTGGAAGTTCTTCTGCAGGGTTTACCGAGTTGATTCTAACCGGCGAAAGAGTAGAGGCTGGTATAAGAAATAGGAAAATTCAAAAGGACGCGTCTACCTCTGCTGTTGTAAAAAAGCCCTTCACTGGAAAGAAGGAAGTGTCTGCTGTCTATGCACAGAGGGATCAGGGAAGAACCGAGCGATGACCAACAATGGGGGCCGTTATGATTCAAAAGCTTGCATCAGACTAGCCGAGAAATAACCAGTAAAGGGTGGAAAGGCCTGTACGACGATTCACTAAGATAAACATGACTCCTGCTCAAGTCCTACCACATCTTTTGAAGTTGAATCTAGCCATGTTAAAAGAGGCCCCAAAAAATCCTAATATTGCTTCTCCACATTACCATCCCAACGCCAGATGCGCGTACCATTCAGAAAGTCCAGGGCACGAAACCAACAACTGTTAGGCTCTGAAGAATAAGATTCAAGATCTGATAGACGCTAAGGGAGTTGAGTTTGAAGCTCCTAAAAAGCCGAATGTTATTTCCGCCCCAATGCCGAGGCATGGTCACAATGCCAACGCTATTAAAGAAGATTTGTTTGTTGCTACTGTGGATAAACTGTTAACTCCTCTACTGATTATCAAGTTGAATTTGTTGAATGTTGGGGTGTTCCCAGGTTGTGACAAAGACTGCCATATCTACTTGTCCTCCTCATTTGATTGTCCTCTGTTGAAGAAAGGAATCCAACAATTGATGGATAACCAAGAAATCTTGTTTGAGAATGCTCCTGTTACACCCATTCCAGTTCCATAAGTTTCAATAATAACCATCTACACCAATCCTTCCAGGGTTCCTAAAAAACCTGTTAGGATTACACCTGCTCTGAAGACTGCTCCGCTTAAGATAACGATGCCCGATCCTGCCCCATACAAATCAGATAAATCAGTACCATGGAACTATGATGGAGAAATTTACTACCATGGCATTAAACAGATTGAACAGAATACTGAAGAAGAAAGCCCCGAAGAGGATAGTCCCGACATCGGTAACATTGCCGGAACAAGCAAGGTTACCCGTAGTGGAAGAATCTTTTCTCCAGAAATTGCTCCCCCAACAGCATTCTTTGGACTCGTGGCCATTCCGAAGATAACCTTTGTACCAGCAACTGTACCTGCAAGTGTACTTGCCAACGTAGACAATACAATTCCAATTCCTACTTCTGTTGCTGAGAATAAAGGAAAGAACGTTCAAGAGGAGCCTGTCCTGACGAAGGCTCAATCACTAGTTATTCCTGAAACATCCAAGAAGGATATGGAAGAAATCCTAAGGATCATTAAGAAGAGTGATTATGATGTGGTTGAACAATTGGGGCAGACCCCTTCCAAGATCTCTATGCTAGCCCTATTGTTGTGCTCTGAAGCACATGCCAAAGCTTTGGTAAAATTTCTAAAGACAGCTCACGTGCCGCAAGAGACGTCCGTTGACCAGTTCGAGGACTGTGTGGCCAGCTTGACAGCTGATAATGGTCTGGGTTTCTCCAATGCTGACTTAACACCCCGAGGGAGAAAACACAATGATGCACTACATGTCTCAGTGGAGTGCAGAGGAACAACCCTAGCTCATGTCTTGGTTGATACTGGGTCATCTTTAAATGTCTTTCCAAAGAAAGCACTGGAAAGGTTGGATTGCGAGGGGCTGACTCTGAAACCCAGCAATATAGTGGTCAGAGCTTTTGATGGATCTAAAAGGATGGTCCATGGGGAGGTGGACATCCCAATCAAGGTGGGAACTCAGGTTTTCAACTCGAAATTTTATGTGATGGACATCCGTCCTTCTTATTCCTGTCTGTTGGGATGCCCCTGGATCAACAATGTCGGAGCTGTCACCTCCACTTTGTATCAAATTCTCAAGTACCCCGTCCAAGGGAAGATCATAATTGTCCATGGGGAGGAGGAGTATATGATTAGTCATCTGAATTCCTTCTGTTATATGGAGCTAGATGGCGAGTTCATAGAGACCCCTTTCTAACATTTTGGATAAGTCTCTCAGGAAATAGCGGCGACCAAGGCGGTATCCTCAACTCCTGTGATCACAAGACCTTCACCTCGGATGTCATCTATCAAGGATGCAAGGGCAGTAGTTGAAGAAGGGGGATGCACAATCTGGGGTCAGCTTCCAGACATTCCTTACAAATCAGACAAGTTCGGCTTGGGGTTTACTTCGACTGGTAAGAAGGCTGTGCATCGCGCCCGTGTCGGAGGGCCACCTGTGAAGATCAGCCATCAAGGGGTTAATGCAATAGAGGAAGGTGAAGAGGAGGGCAGCTTGGAAGATTGGACATTTCCTACTGTCAGCGGAGGACTATGCAATTGGGAAGCAAAAGACTTTGTTCCGATTACTTTTATATCGCAGTAATTTATCTTTTCCATTTCTGTTGGATCTGTAATAATTCACAAAACAATTCGTACTTTAAAAACCATGTGTCTTACCCGAGGCACATCGGTCCATTTGTAAGGGTTTTTATTTCATATACATATGTCATTCAATGAATCATGGACGCTGTGATACGGTGGGAGAACTGACTATGGTTTTGCGTTTGTTTTCGCAAATGTTTCGGTTGAGCAAGAGTCGCCACCGACTTTTTATTTTATCCTAAGGAAAGGTTAAAAAGCACAGCAAAAACCTTTGAGATGTTTTCTTGGGTTCGGGGAGTAGATTATAGAAAGGGAAGGTATTAGCACCCTTTCTATCCATGGTTATCCATGGGCTCTTAGTTACTTGCTTAGATCAACTTGCTTTAATTTTCAATTGTTTGAAATGGTGCTTGTGTGTGTGGATTTTGAAAATGTTTTGAAAAGAGGCCAATGTGGTGGCAACCTTTGTAATGATCCATGTTGGGATGTATACAAAGGTGTATGTCTTTTGAAAAAGGTTTTCATTTGTTTTTTTTTAAAGTTGTTTTGAAAGTGTTGTGAGGTGTGTTTTAGAAAATAGGCAAGTGTTTTGTTTTTGCAAGTTTGGTTCAAGTAACTAAGAGTTTATCTACTCCTAAATTTCTCAAAGTTTATTGCTATGTTTTAACCCTTTTAATAAGTTTGTTCCACCATTGTATTTGGTGGACAATCTCATGTTAGGATGTGAGAGGGACGAGCGCGGATCATCGTTTAGACCATAATTGCAACGGTGTCAAGTATCTTTGGGCATTTTCTTTAAAAGGGACTTGATCATTTGTTTGGCAATATTTGAAAGGTGTTATCGAGGGACTATGATCATTCAATTTGTTTATTTTGCCCAAAGAGACCTAACATGCAATATGGCTCAATTTTAAAAGGCAACAAGTGGAATACCCTAGGGGGTGCAAGTGTGATTTGTATGTCCATTTTCATGCTTGTTTGTCTTGAGATTAAGTCATGACTATTTTGTTCGTTTTATTCGCATATAAACTCTAATTCTAGCATGGCATATTTAGAAAGCAATAAAGTGCGAAATTTAAACTCCTACGCTATTACAACACAATAATATAGGGAGGGGGGTACAATGTTTCAAATGGGGATTTTGACAAGGAATTTAAACCTAAAACTATTACATCAATTTTGAATTTATACAATTTAATTAATGTACAATAATTAAATAAAAATGGAATAAGATATGCAAGATACAAAAAATGTTTTGTATATGTAAAAAAAAAGTGTTATTTATGTAAAATAAAGAGAAAATAAAAAGATATTATTTTTGGAGTATTTTTGAGTTTAGGGCAAAAAACCCTAATTCTATTAAATGAAATGCATTAATTATTTAATATGTGCAAGTATTTATTTATTATGTACAAAATAAAATAAAGTAAAGTATTTGTCAAAAATGTATTTTTACATTGAATATTAATAATAATAATAAAAAAAAACAAAAGTGTATATATTTGTATTTACCCTAAATATATTAAAAATATATGTATATACATGTATTATTTTAAATATGTATTATATATATAAATAATAATAATAATAATTTTTAATATTAAAAAAAGGGTATTTTTTATGTGAAATATTTTCAGAGGGGATAATAAAATAAAAATGAAAGTAAAAGTATTTCTACCTATTTCTCAATATTTTAATGAAATGTATATATATTTATTTATCTAAGTATTAATCAAAAGAAAATCATATAAATACCTAATAAATTAAAAAATGGTGAGAAAAAATATTTTTATATTTTTTATGTCATGAGAAAAAATAAACAAAGTCAATCAAAAAAGAAAAAGGTCAAAAAGTCAAAGAAATAAGCAAATGGGCCTTGGGGGTGTGAAAGCAAAAAAGTGGTGCAAATAAGAAAAGTATTCCAGGCCCAGCCCAGAACCAGTCATCTTCAACCTCTGAACAACATCACCCACGCGTTTTCTATCTCTTGATTCCTGGACTTTCAAGCAAAACTCATAACATGAAAAGTGTAGAGCATGAGAAGACGAATTCAACCATGTAAAGAACTTGGCTTAACTCTCTAAGATGAGGGAGAATTTCTTCTCCCCCAATTTCTGACCTAACTTTTATGCCATGTTCAGACTCAAAATTCTTGCAGCACACATAATATAAATGAAATCTAACTATATGGGCATGTTCAGGGCTATGATTGTGACATATTTTCTTCACAAACCTAAAGCTAACAATGCCTAATAAGAGAGATAGAACTTCATGAAGATACATGTTCAGTTGGAATCGTGCTTTGCAATGGAGGAGTTTTCAGAGCAAGATGATGATTTGTATAGCTTCCTTGAAGTGTAAGGATGCTATTCCAAGCTCTACTTTATCTTGAAACTCCCTGAATCGGGCTAGAGAACTTCAACTGCAAAACAGAAAAACAAAAATGGTGAAGTGGCTTAGAGGTGTTACAGATCGTGCTTTTGCTTTTGGTTAGTTTGCATAGATGGTATGGAAGGTGTGTGAACTGGTTTGGGCAAGAGAGCTCAAGAGAAATGAGAGATAGCACTCAAACTGCAGGGCCTGCCCTGTTTTTGAAGTTTTTAGAGTGATTCTGAGATGGAGGGTGTTTTGAAGGCTAAGGGCTCGTGTATTAGCTTGGTTGTGTTGTGTGGAATGTGTTTGATAACTTTTTTCTTGTGTTCTTTTGCTGATATGGAAGTTGGTATCAGTTATGCAATGTTTCTTCACTCTTAAGCAAACAAAGGCAACTTGTGTTTCTAGGTCAGTAGAGGACCCCTAATCCTGCTGCAAAGCTTCTTTTGATCAGAGTAATTTGTTCATAATCTTGTGCCAATCAGATTTGCAATGTACTTGTTGGATTTTCAATTTGACATAAAGTGTGACTTTTCAAAAATGGCTATTTTGCTTTATCTAAAAATGGATTAAACCTTCATACAATGCTTTAGCTCAAAGAACATGGTCTTGGCACAAAGAATATGCATTAAATTATTGAGTGTAACTTGGTTTAAGGACCTGTAATCTAGCCTAAAGCATGCTGAGTTCAAATTGCAAGGTTATGGACATGTAACTTGGTCATGAACAAAGTGAGTTTTTGCCATATTGTGAAATTCGATTCTCCCTAACCATGAGGTTGTTTGAGAAGTTCTTGGACATTTTGGAAAGCTTGGAATGTGTACTACAATCCATCTTTGAAATGCAATTTGAAATTCCAAGTGTAAGTGTATGGAAAATGGCCTTGAAGTGGGGTAGAAAACCTTGTCAAAATAGGTCAAAAATTTACTAAGTTAAGAATGGTTTAGTGCCCTTATTCAAAAATTTGTAACTTGAGATACAAGCTTCAAATGAGAAAAATTTGTGAATCAAAGTTGTAGATTATGCAACAAGCTACAACTTTCATGTTTTGACTTTTGTTTGAATCCAAATGAATCATGGTGAAAAAGTGGGGCAAAGTTGGGAAAAAATTAGGGTTTTCCATAACTTAGAAAAATTCTAAGTTATGAAAAATTCCATTTTAAACCCTAATTTGCATTTCTTGGTTTCTTGGTGAACAAGTTTCATGATTTGGCATGTTTTGATGAAAAATGAATCTTGACTCTTGATTTTGACCAAAAAGTCAAAGTTTGACTTTTCAGTGTACAGTCAAAATTGATCAATTGACTAGGAAATTCAACCGTCAATCTTGTGTACTTGGGATCTTTTGAGCTTGTTGAGAATGCCAAAACAATTCCATGGGGTCCTTGAGTCCATATGTGAGCTTGGTTTGCCATTGGCTAGGTTAAACAGTCAAAAATTGCCTTTGTACAGTCAAAACCCTAAAAATGACCATTTTGCCCTTTTGGTGATCTGATCAAATTTCTTATGGAATTGTGATCCAAACTTGATCAAATGGTCCATATGAGTTCATGATGTTGATGTGGGTCAGTTTTCATGAGATTTGACGGTCAATTGGCCACAGTTGACTTTTTCCCCAATACAGCTGATTTCTAGGTCATCTGTCCAATTGACTGGGCAAAACTTGGAATCAAGACTTGAAACTTGGTATGGATAAACTTGGGAGTCCAATATGAAGCATGAAAGTCATCTTAGGCATTTTAGGTCAAAACATCTTTGTGCAAACACAAACCCTAATTTGGGTCCACCAGTGCAAGGAGAAATCTTGAGCAGAGGAAACCCTAATTGGATCTTGATCTTCAAAGGTCTGGTGATGAGAAAATGTTGAGGAAATGGGAGGACAAATTTTGGGGTACAACAGTTGCCCCTGTTCAATCTTCTTGAACCTGAAGAGTTAGATTGGCAGGTTTGCCTTTCGTGACTCGAGGGTAAAAGGAGATTGGACACTAGAGTGCCCGGAAATTTGCACTCGCATGGTAGAGTATCAGCAATGTGATGTCGGGAATGGGCTTATAGACGCCATTTGGAGATAAGGTGGATAGGAGGATGGGCTTATAGATGCCGTCTGGAGATGTGACAGAAGCTTGTCGGGAATGGGCTTATAGGTGCCATTTGGAAGTGTTGATCGCATAAGAGATTCCTTAGCGAGAACTTGTGTATTTGAGAAAGACAGATGTTTTCCTGGCTTGTTACAGGTGTTTGATCTTCAATCTCTTTATGCAGATATGCCCTGGCTAAATACAGGTGTCGAGTCTACAAATGGTTGCTCACAGATATGCCCTGGCTGGATACAGGAATCGAATCTTCGAACTCTTCAGACGTGCCCTGGCTAGATACAGGAATCGAGTCTGGAAATGTGATTAACAGATATGCCCTGGCTGGATACAGGAATCGAATCCGGAAATAGTTGTCAACAGATATGCCCTGGCTGGATACAGGAATCGAATCTTCGAACTCTTCAGACGTGCCCTGGCTAGATACAGGAATCGAGTCTGGAAACTGATCACTCTCAGATGTGCCCTGGCTAGATACAGGTATCGAATCTGGGATTTGTGACAGTTGAAGATAGTTGTCTTTAGGGTTGTCTTTTTCCCTGAAAAGGCAAAAATGTAAGTTGTATGCAATGTCATGATGTATGATATGCATGATGCCATGCTGTTCACATGAGATAGTGTTGTATGCACTTTATCATGTATGTAAGCAAGATGTATGAAATGTGAAATGTTTATGAACGTGTTTTCGTCGTAGGAAAATAGATCCTTGACGATCGACCGGAGAATTGCTCTGTGGAAGAGATACTTTGCTGAAGTTTTGACAAGAGACCTGCTGAGGACTTCAATGATGGATCCCGCTGGGGATAATGATGATAAACTCTGCTTGGGGAATACCAAAGACAAACTCCTGCCGGGGACTGAAAGAACCTTGCCGAGGGCGATCTTTCATGGCAATTAGCTGAGGATAACCCAGTTATAAGCCCTTGTGAGGAATAACTCTGAATAAAGCTCGGGAGAGACGTCCGTATTCTGCAGGGAACAAGCTTCCAGAATCTACTGGGGATAAGCTTTTAGACCTGCCGGGGAAAGTTGGTGATTTCACTGGGGAAAGTATTGCTGAATCTCGCCTTACTCTGTGGGGAGCTGAGATCGTTTGGTCACATTCTTCAGTCGAATCCACCTTGGTACCTTGGCGGACAAAGCAACCAGACTGCATCAGACAATTTCACATTGCCCCTGTTTCTGATGTCTCCTGTAATTAATCTTTCGTTTCATGTGCAAATATTTATGAATCAGCAATTTAATGTCAAATGCATATATCAAAAATGAACATTGGACGTTCGTCGCAAGACAAAACGAAAAAAGGAAAAACAATGGCAATTTGTATGGACCAGTGAATTCGTATTGATTTGAATTTTGCCTGTGAATAGGCGTTTTTTGTACAAGAGGCTGGCATCCTAGTAAGAGGACGCCGCCGAATAACACAGAATTGACAATTTTGAAAAGAAAACAAAACAGCTATGTGAACAATCCTACTGGGTTCCAACTCTGCTATCGCCTTTATGCCTTCAAGCGTCTCATCGCTTGGCTGCCTAGTTGAAGATGAAGCTGATTGGTCGATGCCGAAGTCTGAGCCAGATAGTTGATGCCGAATTCCGAATGCGAAATGATCCAATGAGACATAGTGTTACGCTTTATCCCTAACTTTTGCCTGGACCGCCCTTTCGGGTTTTCAGTCCACCGGGATACCCATTTTTGCCCAAGCCGCCTTTTCAGGTTTTCGACTTGCCGTGTGTACAGATTTTTATTCATTTCATCCCTTATTTTTTCCCGAACCCTTTTGGTTCGCCGGGAAGCCCTTATTTTTGCCTAGGTATGTCAACCTAGCGGGTCTTTTATTTATGCGTAGTATTTTTTCACTATGTCTGCATTGGCGGGGTGAGGAAGTTCGTCACCGTCCATGGTGGTTAGGATCATGGCTCCTCCTGAGAACACATGCTTAACCACAAATGGCCCTTCGTATGTGGGGGTCCATTTGCCCCGGGGATCACTTTGAGGAAGGATGATGCGTTTGATTACCAGGTCTCCAACTTGATATTCTTGCGGTCTGACTTTCTTGTTAAATGCCCTGATCATCCGTTTTTGATACGTTTGACCATGACAGATAGCGGTGAGTCTCTTTTCGTCAATCAGGTTTAATTTATCAAGTCGAGTCTGGATCCAGTCCTCTTCACTCAGATCTGTATCTTTCATTATTTGGAGAGAGGGTATCTGGACTTCAATTGGCGAGACTGCCTCCATGCCATAGACCAAAGAGAAGGGAGTTGCCCCGGTTGACGTCCTTGCTGAGGTACGGTACCCATGAAGAGCGAACGGTAACATCTCGTGCCAATCCTTATAAGTCACTGTCATCTTCTGCACAATTTTCTTGATATTTCTGTTAGCTGCTTCTACAGCCCCATTCATCTTCGGCCGGTAGGGAGAAGAGTTATGGTGCTGTATCTTGAATTGTTCGCAGAGCTCAGTGATCATCTTGTTGTTGAGATTGGTACCATTGTCCGTAATGATTCTTTCCGAGACTCCGTACCGACAGATCAGATTATGCCGGATGAAACGTGCCACGACGCTCTTGGTTACTGTGGCGTAGGAAGCTGCCTCAACCCACTTCGTGAAATAATCGATCGCCACCAAGATGAAGCGATGCCCATTGGATGCCGTCGGTCGGATCTCGCCGATCATATCAATCCCCCACATTGCAAAAGGCCAAGGTGCCGTCAGGACGTTCAGAGGAACTGGAGGAATATGTACCTTGTCAGCATAGATTTGGCATTTATGACAAGTTCGAGAGTGTTGGTAACAATCAGCTTCCATTGTGGACCAGAAATATCCTGCCCGAAGGATTTTCTTAGCCATGGTGTGTCCACTGGAATGCGTTCCAAATGTACCTTCATGCAGTTCTTCCATGATCCTTTCTGCTTCAGTCTTATCCACACAACGCAGTAAGGTTGAATCATGGTTTCGCTTATACAGGATGCCGTTGCTAAGGAAGAACTTTGCTGCAAACCTTCTTAGAAACTTCTTGTCGTTGACAGATGCACCTCCAGGGTACTCCTGAGCTTCCAAATATCTCTTCACCTCATGGTACCAAGGTTTCTCAGTCACCAACTCAGTCTCAAGATCACAACAGTATGCCGGTTCGTCCAGTTTCCAGATGATGATCCGGGGAGCCTCATTGTCCCATTTGACTTTGAACATGGAAGACATCGTAGCTAACGCGTCCGCTAACTGATTCTCCTCTCTTGGGAAATGTTCAAAGGTTATCTCTTCAAAGTGGGGAAGCAAGGTTGACACATACTCCTTGTAAGGAATAAGATTTGGGTGTTTCATATCCCACTCGCCCTTGATCTGATTGATCACGAGAGAGGAATCTCCGAAGACACTCAAAAACTTGATCCTTAAGTCGATTGCAGCTTGTAGACCCATGATACATGCTTCATATTCTGCCATGTTGTTGGTGCAGTTGAAGCATAATCGGGCGGTGAGTGGAGTATGAGTTCCTTTGGGAGATATGATTACAGCGCCGACGCCGTTACCCAAAGCATTGGAGGCTCCATCAAAATGCATAGACCATCGGGATCCTTCCTCAGGTCCTTCATTCGGTCCAGGTACTTCACAGTCAGTTACCACCATGATGTCTTCGTCCGGAAAATCAAAGTTCAATGATTGGTAATCGTCCACAGGTTGGTGTGCCAAATGATCTGCCAGTACACTTCCCTTAATAGCTTTCTGAGTTGTATACTGGATATCATATTCTGTCAAGATCATTTGCCATCTCGCTATTCTCCCAGACAGAGCAGGCTTTTCAAATATGTACTTGATGGGATCCATTTTTGAAATCAACAAGGTAGTATGAGTCAGCATATACTGTCTCAGCCGGCGAGCAGCCCATACAAGAGCGCAGCAAGTTTTCTCAAGTAGTGAGTAACGAGACTCACAGTCGGTAAACGTTTTGCTCAAGTAATAAATAGCGTGCTCTTTTCGGCCAGACTCGTCATGCTGCCCCAGCACACACCCCATTGAGTTATCAAGTACTGTCAAGTATAATATTAGAGGTCTTCCTTCCACTGGTGGCATAAGAATGGGTGGCTCTTGGAGATATTCCTTTATCTTTTCAAAGGAAGCCTGGCATTCGTCGTTCCAGCGTACTACTTGATCTTTCTTCAGTAATTTGAAGATTGGCTCACAAGTAGCAGTCAGATGTGAGATGAATCGGGCAATGTAATTCAGTCGTCCCAGGAAGCCTCTGACTTCTTTCTCTGTCTTCGGAGTCGGCATCTCTTGAATGGCTTTAACCTTGGCAGGGTCCACTTGAATACCCTTATCACTTACAATGAAGCCTAGCAATTTTCCGGACCTTACCCCAAAGGTGCATTTATTGGGATTCAACCTCAGCTTGTATAACTTGAGTCGGTCAAACAGCTTCCTCAAATGATCAAGGTGCTCCTCCTCAGTTTGAGACCTTGCAATCATGTCATCAACGTATACTTCAATCTCATGATGGATCATATCATGAAATAAAGCAACCATGGCACGTTGATAGGTTGCCCCAGCATTTTTCAATCCGAACGGCATGACCTTATAACAGAAGGTGCCCCACTGAGTCACAAAGGTAGTCTTTTCCATATCTTCCGGAGCCATCTTGATCTGATTATACCCTGAAAAACCATCCATGAAGGAGAAAACCTTGTGTTGAGCGGTATTGTCGACAAGAACGTCAATGTGAGGTAGAGGGAAATCATCCTTGGGACTGGCCCTGTTCAAATCCCTGTAGTCGACACACATCCTGACTTTATCGTCCTTCTTCGGTACTGGCACCACATTGGCAACCCACTGAGGGTAAGAAGTTACTGCTAGAAATCCGGCGTCGAATTGCTTCATAACCTCAGCCTTGATCTTTTCGGACATCTCTGGGCGCATACGGCGGACCTTTTGCTTTACCGGAGGGCAGTCTTCCTTGGTTGGCAGGTGATGAACTACAATGTCGGCATCCAAACCAGGCATATCTTCATAGGACCAAGCAAATATCTCCATGTAATCTTGTAGCATCTGGATCAATCGTTGCTTCACGCTGAGCTCTAGATTGGCACCAATCTTGACCTCTTTCCTATCTGTCTTAGTACCCAGGTTAATTGTTTCCACCGGCTCTTCATGTGGTTGAATAGCCCTCTCTTCCTGGAGTAGAATTCTTGCGAGTTCACCAGGAACTTCGCAATCATCTTCACCTTCGTCCTCGGCCAAGTTGATCGGATTCTCGAAGTCATAACTAGCGGTAGCAGAGCTGTTGCCAGTGAGATCCAGAATGGATTGAAACCTGTATAAGTGAGTGTGTGTAAATATAGCTGTTTTGCAATATATATAACACAGAAAGAAAAAGGAGCATAAGATTTTAAATGCAACAAACGTCCAATGTTTTGATTGATGATATATGGAAATGTCATACAAAAAGCCCTCACAAATGGAGCTACGATGCCCCGGGTAGGACACCGAGCCAATAAAAGTTTTAACACATTGTTTGTTACAAATTGGAAATCAAAAGAAATTAATTACTGCGTGACAAATGTGATAGGTGTAAAATCCTTTGCCGTCCAGTTGCTTGGTCCGTTGCTGGTAGTCGGGTAGATCCAACTGTCAAACTCTGCTTCCTCCACATCCTCCTCAACAGCATTCACCCTTGGGTTGGAGATAAACACCGGAGCCTTTCTGATCTTTTCCTTGCGCACAGCCCTCTGAGCCTCTGCAGTAAAGCCCAGCCCAAACTTGTCATTCTTTTGAGTGAAGTCAGGAAGCTGACCCCAGTTTGCACAATTGCCTTTCTCGATTACAGCCCGGGCATCCTTCAAGGAAGCCATCTTCAACGGAAAGTCCTCTTCAACTACTGCTTCAGCTGATGCCAACACTGGAGGTACTTCCTCAAAATGCTGAAAGGGGGTTTCAATAAACTCCCCGTCCATCTCAATATACCGGAATGAATTCAAGTGACTCACCATGTATTCCTCCTCACCCTGCACAGTAACAATCTTCCCTTTGACAGGGTATTTGAGCTTTTGGTGTAAAGTGGAAGTTACTGCCCCAGCTTTGTGAATCCAGGGTCGACCCAACAAGCAGGAGTAAGATGGGCAAATATCCATTACATAGAACGTTGAGTCGAAAACTTGGGAACCCACACGAATAGGGATGTCTACCTCACCGTGCACCATCCTCTTAGAACCGTCGAAGGCTCTAACAATGATGTTACTAGGTTTCAGCTCCAAACCCTCACAATCCAGACGATCCAATGCTTTCTTGGGCAAAACATTCAGGGAAGAACCGGTATCCACTAACACGTGTGCGAGAGTAGTGCCCCTGCATTCTATGGAAACATGCAGGGCATCATTGTGATTTTTCCCTTTGGCGGTAAGGTCAGCATCTGAGAACCCCAAGCCATTGTCAGCCATCAAATTAGCCACACAGTCGGTGAATTGATCCGCGGAAGTCTCTTGCGGCACATGGGCCATTTTCAGAAATGAAATCAGGGCTTTTGCATGGGCCTCTGAGCATAGTAGTAGTGATAGCATAGAGATTTTGGAGGGAGTATGCCCCAACTGTTCAACAACATTAAAGTCACTCTTTTTGATAATTTTAAGAATTTCCTCCATTTCTTGTTGGGAGGCTTCCACAGCAGTCTTCTTTGGTGCCTCCGTCCTGGCAGGCAAATCGGTAGCAATTTCTTTGCCCCGAGTATCAGAAGACTCGGCGGCAGTAGTAGACACAGGAACTTGAACTGGAACATGCACACTTGCGGGTGTGATGGTGAGAGGTTTTCGGATAACTGGCGGTGCAATGTCAGGCGAGAAGAGCCTGCCACTGCGGGTAATCTTGGCGGGACCAGTGATGTTACTGATATTGGTATTGGTGTTGAACTCCTGCTTCACCCCGAGCACATACACATCGGCTCCATAATACCATGGGACCGCTTTATCAGACTCATACGGGAGAGGCCCCGGGACAGTAATAGTGATGGGTGCAACAGGCATAACTTGGACTGGTTTCTTTACGGGAGCTTTGGCAGGATTGTAGATTGTGACAACAGATATTTCTTCAACGGAAACAGACGGAACATCAGTTTTCTTGAATAGAATTTCCTTGCTATCCATCAGGCTTTGGATGCCTGATTTCAACAGTGGACAACCGGTAGGGATAAGAGCACACAGGAGGCAACCCTTACTACAACCCGGAAATAAACCGGCTAGTAGTAAGTTCCTCTTAACAGTCAAAAGAGGGGTAACAACTTCATTCACCGAAACAGCATACAACTCTTCCTCAATGGCATTTACTCTATGCTGGGGCATAGGAGCAGTTACAACATTTGGTCTCTCAGGCGCTTCAAACTGAATTTCCTTCGCGTCGATAAGATCTTGCACTTTGTTCCTCAAGGCCCAGCAATCGTCAGTAGTGTGCCCGGGACTATCAGAATGATAAGCACACCGGGCATTTGGGTTATACTTAGGAGACGCAGTATTCACGACTTTAGGAGCTTCTTTGGTGGTAACCAAATTGGTTGATAACAGTTGGGGTAAAATTTGAGATAAGGTCATACTCAGCCGAGTATACTGCCTCTTGGGCCTTTCACTTCTTTGTTGATTGTACTGCTGAGGAGCAGCAGCAGGTTTTGAAATGACCAAAGCATTGACGGCTTGGCGACTTTCGGGCTTGACTTGTCTTCTAGGACCATAGACGGCACTTGCTTCTTTCTTAAAAGGCCTCTTCTCAGTACTTGTAGCAACACCCTTCTGAATCTTTCCTGACTTGATGCCAGCTTCTATTCTTTCGCCCGTTAAGATCAAATCGGTAAACCCCGCGGAAGAGTTACCAATCAGATGATTGAAAAATGGCCCAGATAGGGTCCCTAGAAACATATCAACAAGTTCACGATCAGTTAAAGGGGGCTGCACCCTGCCAGCCAAATCCCTCCATTTTTGTGCATATTCTTTGAATCCTTCGCTTGTTCCTAATGACATACCCTGAAGTTGGGTACGAGTAGGGGCAAGGTCAGAATTGTATTGGTATTGTTTGTAGAAAGCGGTGGCCAAATCTTCCCAATTCCGGACACTGGTTCCTTCTAGCTGATAAAACCACTCCAACTGAGCTCCAGAAAGGCTGTCTTGAAAGAAATGAATCCAGAGGTTTTTATCTGCCGTATAGGGTTGGATCTTTCTCACGTAGGACCTAAGATGCATTTTGGGGCAGGACAGCCCATCATACCTTACAAACACTGGCACCTTGAATTTTGGGGGAATCACAATCCCGGAAACCAAACCCAAGTCTTCAAAATCCAAACCCGGAATTCTCTGTAGCTCCATGGCGGCTAATCTGTCTTCTAAACCCTTGTATTTATCATCAGCTGGAGGGTATTGCTGGTCAGAATAATCTTCATCCTCTTCAACCTCTTCTTCTTCCGCATCAGACTCGGAAGGCACCGCAACTCCATCTCTTTTACTGGTCCCTTCATCCGAAGTAGGAGGAAATTTGAGCACTCTTCGAGCTTCTCCATCAAATCTTCTCCCCAAAGTAGCCACCCCGAGTCTCTTTTTCTTCTTCTTCACTGGGTCTTTGTTCCCCAATTGAGTCTTGATATCCTCCTGACCCTTAGCCAAGGTCATCAGGAGTTGCTGGAACTGTGCATTCTGAGCCTGTAGGTCTTTGATTGTTTGCTCGAGATCCATCCTACTGAAATAAACAGCAAACAGATAAGGAAACCTGGAATGAGACCTGCTTATGCACATGATGAATGGTATGCTTATGTATGCAATGCATTCAAGGATTTAGGACATTCAAAATTGTTTTAGACAAAAAAGAACGCACGTCATATTAATAAGAAGAAATTTGTCAGTACATAAATTCCCCATGGGCCAAATATTACAAAATAAACTTCTTAAGGCAGAAAGATGTTGCGCATCCTCTTTGGTGCGATGTAGGTATTGAGGGTTTCTTGCTCGTGGAGTTGGCGGGTAAGCTCTAGAACCTTCTTTTCACTGGCGTAGTAGCTAGCTTCAAAAGTATTCCGTTCCTCCTTGAGCTGAATCCAACTTTTCTGCATTTCCTCCCACGATGTAGGCATGTCTGGATGTAGGACGGTGTAGGGAACCTCTCCTTCATTGACGGGCTCTTTAATCACTGGGAGTACATGAGGATAAGGCATCATTAGACTTTGGGCTCGGGCTCGTACCCACTTGAGATAGGGCTCAAGAGGGATGGAGTTCTTGTGTCCCAGAGTCTTGCTATCAACCTTGTTGAGTTTTCCCCAGGCTCTGATGAATCTTTGGCGAAGTCCTTGCGCATTGTTGTCGAAGTCAAAAACTAGGCTAGGAATCAACATATCATGAGGGTCGTCCCTCCGTGCATATCCAAATTGCCTCAAAGCTAGACAAGGGTTGTAGGTGATACCCCCTCTAATTCCAAGTAAAGGAACATTAGGAAATTCTCCGCAATGATCGACAATGATGACATTTTCTCTGGACCGAGAACACCAATGCACATCAGAATGAGTAAGAGTCATCAATCGTTGGGACCATCTTGTACCTTGGTCATTCTTCAAGACAGATTGTGGAAGGTGCGAAATAAACCACCTTGCGAGGATAGGAGTACAGCACATGAGAACACCCCTCTTTCTCATTGTTCGTGTGTAGAATGAGTGAAGAATGTCCCCAAGCAATGTCGGTATTGGATTTCTTGACAAGAAGATTTTGACAGCATTGACATCTACCAATTGGTCAGGATTTGGGAACAAGACCAACCCATAGATAAGGAGTGCCACAATCTCTTCAAAGGCTTGTAGGTCCAATGAGTTCCAACATTCTTGTGCCTTCTCAAACAAGAATTTTGCTAAGAATCCTTTGACGCTGCTTCTGGTTTCCCAATGCCCCTTGATGTCGGATGGTTGTAGATGTAATGCTCGAGCAACATCTTCCGGCCTTGGTTCCTTTTCCGTACCGTTGAAGGGTAGTTGATTAAGGATAGGAATTCTCAGGAGTTGAGAAAACTCCTCCAAAGTGGGTACCAATTGATAATCAGGGAAAGTGAAACAGTGGTGAAGAGGGTCAAAGAACTGGAATAGCACTTTCATCATGTCTTCTTCAATGTTGGTGTTGACTAGGCTGAGCAGTCTACCATGTCTTTCACTGAAGGATGAGTTTTCCGGAATTCTTGAGGTGAGCTCCTTGAGTTGAGGAGAGATTCTCACAAGGTTGACTTGAACGGTATTTCTGCGAGGAATTTCCATGTCCTACAAAACAAGAACAAAGATGAAGATCCAAAACCCTTGAAATGGTTAGAGAATGCATATGATGCTTCATGATGTTTATGATGTATGCACAAAACATATGTACAAGCGAATCACACCAAACCCTAGTTTCAGGCTTGCATGGGGTTTCATAGGTAAGTACCCTCTTGAGTGTAGTTGGCTTAAAAACCTGTCCTATAAATAGTAACCGGGTTCTAAGGAGCTCAATATCACTGGATTGTTTTCATTGTTCATTGTTTTGGTTTAGCCACTTAACTAGCGACCAAAATATTCCAAGAACACAACCCTCAATGAGTGTAGTATCGAGTATCTACCAACTTCAGACTGCACCAAAGCCGGTCATCTCACTACCCCTAATAAAAGGCCAAGATGGTCAAGTAAGGTTCTAGGTCATTAGTGCTTAGTGACATCACTCAGCGGCCCCGTACTCTCCTTGATTGAACTCAAGGGTTACCGGTACTCACAAATATGTCGCACTAATATAGCTATTGCTTCGACCGTGTCGGTATACCCCGCACAGTTTCCACAACGTATTGCTATCTATGAATGTTTCCCAAAATCCGGGTGTAGGATTGCAAACCCAAACAAATAGAGCCAAAGTATAAAGCAAACAATTCAAACAATTAGTCATGCAAGAGGGTGATCTAAGCCCTAAGGTTACTCCACTTTTAAATTTTTCCCCAGCAGAGTCGCCAGTTCTGTGATGCGGTGGGAGAACTGACTTGAGGTTTTGCGTTTGTTTTCGTAAATGTTTCGGTTGAGCAAGAGTCGCCACCGACTTTTTATTTTATCCTAAGGAAAGGTTAAAAAGCACAGCAAAAACCTTTGAGATGTTTTCTTGGGTTCGGGGAGTAGATTATAGAAAGGGAAGGTATTAGCACCCTTTCTATCCATGGTTATCCATGGGCTCTTAGTTACTTGCTTAGATCAACTTGCTTTGATTTTCAATTGTTTGAAATGGTGCTTGTGTGTGTGGATTTTGAAAATGTTTTGAAAAGAGGCCAATATGGTGGCAACCTTTGTAATGATCCATGTTGGGATGTATACAAAGGTGTATGTCTTTTGAAAAAGGTTTTCATTTATTTTTTTTGAAAGTTGTTTTGAAAGTGTTGTGAGGTGTGTTTTAGAAAATAGGCAAGTGTTTTGTTTTTGCAAGTTTGGTTCAAGTAACTAAGAGTTTATCTACTCCTAAATTTCTCAAAGTTTATTGCTATGTTTTAACCCTTTTAATAAGTTTGTTCCACCATTGTATTTGGTGGACAATCTCATGTTAGGATGTGAGAGGGACGAGCGCGGGTCATCGTTTAGACCATAATTGCAACGGTGTCAAGTATCTTTGGGCATTTTCTTTAAAAGGGACTTGATCATTTGTTTGGCAATATTTGAAAGGTGTTATCGAAGGACTATGATAATTCAATTTGTTTATTTTTCCCAAGAGACCTAACATGCAATATGGCCCAATTTTAAAAGGCAACAAGTGGAATAACCTAGGGGGTGCAAGTGTGATTTGTATGTCCATTTTCATGCTTGTTTGTCTTGAGATTAAGTCATGACTATTTTGTTCGTTTTATTCGCATATAAACCCTAATTCTAGCATGACATATTTAGAAAGCAATAAAGTGCGAAATTTAAACTCCTACGCTATTACAACACAATAATATAGGGAGGGGGGTACAATATTTCAAATGGGGATTTTGACAAGGAATTTAAACCTAAAACTATTACATCAATTTTAAATTTATACAATTTAATTAATGTACAGTAATTAAATAAAAATGGAATAAGATATGCAAGATACAAAAAATGTTTTGTATATGTAAAAAAAAAGTGTTATTTATGTAAAATAAAGAGAAAATTAAAAGATATTATTTTTGGAGTATTTTTGAGTTTAGGGCAAAAAACCCTAATTCTATTAAATGAAATGCATTAATTATTTAATATGTGCAAGTATTTATTTATTATGTACAAAATAAAATAAAGTAAAGTATTTGTCAAAAATGTATTTTTACATTGAATATTAATAATAATAATTAAAAAAAAACAAAAGTGTATATATTTGTATTTACCCTAAATATATTAAAAATATATGTATATACATGTATTATTTTAAATATGTATTATATATATAAATAATAATAATAATTTTTAATATTAAAAAAAGGGTATTTTTTATGTGAAATATTTTCAGAGGGGATAATAAAATAAAAATGAAAATAAAATTATTTCTACCTATTTCTCAATATTTTAATGAAATGTATATATATTTATTTATCTAAGTATTAATCAAAAGAAAATCATATAAATACCTAATAAATTAAAAAATGGTGAGAAAAAATATTTTTATATTTTTTATGTCATGAGAAAAAATAAACAAAGTCAATCAAAAAAGAAAAAGGTCAAAAAGTCAAAGAAATAAGCAAATGGGCCTTGGGGGTGTGAAAGCAAAAAAGTGGTGCAAATAAGAAAAGTATTCCAGGCCCAGCCCAGAACCAGTCATCTTCAACCTCTGAACAACATCACCCACGCGTTTTCTATCTCTTGATTCCTGGACTTTCAAGCAAAACTCATAACATGAAAAGTGTAGAGCATGAGAAGACGAATTCAACCATGTAAAGAACTTGGCTTAACTCTCTAAGATGAGGGAGAATTTCTTCTCCCCCAATTTCTGACCTAACTTTTATGCCATGTTCAGACTCAAAATTCTTGCAGCACACATAATATAAATGAAATCTAACTATATGGGCATGTTCAGGGCTATGATTGTGACATATTTTCTTCACAAACCTAAAGCTAACAATGCCTAATAAGAGAGATAGAACTTCATGAAGATACATGTTCAGTTGGAATCGTGCTTTGCAATGGAGGAGTTTTCAGAGCAAGATGATGATTTGTATAGCTTCCTTGAAGTGTAAGGATGCTATTCCAAGCTCTACTTTGTCTTGAAACTCCCTGAATCGTGCTAGAGAACTTCAACTGCAAAACAGAAAAACAAAAATGGTGAAGTGGCTTAGAGGTGTTACAGATCGTGCTTTTGCTTTTGGTTAGTTTGCATAGATGGTATGGAAGGTGTGTGAACTGGTTTGGGCAAGAGAGCTCAAGAGAAATGAGAGATAGCACTCAAACTGCAGGGCCTGCCCTGTTTTTCAAGTTTTTAGAGTGATTCTGAGATGGAGGGTGTTTTGAAGGCTAAGGGCTCGTGTATTAGCTTGGTTGTGTTGTGTGGAATGTGTTTGATAACTTTTTTCTTGTGTTCTTTTGCTGATATGGAAGTTGGTATCAGTTATGCAATGTTTCTTCACTCTTAAGCAAACAAAGGCAACTTGTGTTTCTAGGTCAGTAGAGGACCCCTAATCCTGCTGCAAAGCTTCTCTTGATCAGAGTAATTTGTTCATAATCTTGTGCCAATCAGATTTGCAATGTACTTGTTGGATTTTCAATTTGACATAAAGTGTGACTTTTCAAAAATGGTTATTTTGCTTTATCTAAAAATGGATTAAACCTTCATACAATGCTTTAGCTCAAAGAACATGGTCTTGGAACAAAGAATATGCATTAAATTATTGAGTGTAACTTGGTTTAAGGACCTGTAATCTAGCCTAAAGCATGCTGAGTTCAAATTGCAAGGTTATGGACATGTAACTTGGTCATGAACAAAGTGAGTTTTTGCCATATTGTGAAATTCGATTCTCCCTAACCATGAGGTTGTTTGAGAAGTTCTTGGACATTTTGGAAAGCTTGGAATGTGTACTACAATCCATCTTTGAAATGAAATTTGAAATTCCAAGTGGAAGTGTATGGAAAATGGCCTTGAAGTGGGGTAGAAAACCTTGTCAAAATAGGTCAAAAATTCACTAAGTTAAGAATGGTTTAGTGCCCTTATTCAAAAATTTGTAACATGAGATACAAGCTTCAAATGGGAAAACTTTGTGAATCAAAGTTGTAGATTATGAAACAAGCTACAACTTTCATGTTTTGACTTTTGTTTGAATCCAAATGAATCATGGTGAAAAAGTGGGGCAAAGTTGGGAAAAAATTAGGGTTTTCCATAACTTAGAAAAATTCTTAGTTATGAAAAATTCCATTTTAAACCCTAATTTGCATTTCTTGGTTTCTTGGTGAACAAGTTTCATGATTTGGCATGTTTTGATGAAAAATGAATCTTGACTCTTGATTTTGACCAAAAAGTCAAAGTTTGACTTTTCAGTGTACAGTCAAAATTGATCAATTGACTGGGAAATTCAACCGTCAATCTTGTGTACTTGGGATATTTTGAGCTTGTTGAGAATGCCAAAACAATTCCATGGGGTCCTTGAGTCCATATGTGAGCTTGGTTTGCCATTGGCTAGGTCAAACAGTCAAAAATTGCCTTTGTACAGTCAAAACCCTAAAAATGACCATTTTGCCCTTTTGGTGATCTGATCAAATTTCTTATGGAATTGTGATCCAAACTTGATCAAATGGTCCATCTGAGTTCATGATGTTGATGTGGGTCAATTTTCATGAGATTTGACTGTCAATTGGCCACAGTTGACTTTTTCCCCAATACAGCTGATTTCTAGGTCATCTGTCCAATTGACTGGGCAAAACTTGGAATCAAGACTTGAAACTTGGTATGGATAAACTTGGGAGTCCAATATGAAGCATGAAAGTCATCTTAGGCATTTTAGGTCAAAACATCTTTGTGCAAACACAAACCCTAATTTGGGTCCACCAGTGCAAGGAGAAATCTTGAGCAGAGGAAACCCTAATTGGATCTTGATCTTCAAAGGTCTGGTGATGAGAAAATGTTGAGGAAATGGGAGGGCAAATTTTGGGGTACAACAGACGCTTTTTCACTTATAAACTTTTTATGCTCATTGTCTTTCTTTTACATTTTTGTTGTTTTAAGATGGTTATACCCTTACACACACCCACACTCACAAATGCAGGTACCCTTCCATTCTGGATCCCATGGGTAACGATACTGCTATAGCCTTCAGTGACTCTGAAGATCTGATCTACCAAGGCGAATACGAAGGTGAGGAAGATTGTGAGGTGCCAGGGGAATTGGCCAGACTACTACAACAAGAGGAAAGAGCAATTCAGCCTCATGAGGAGCAATTGGATACAATCAACTTGGGTACTGAGGATGATAAAAAGGAAATTAAGATAGGTGCCAATCTAGAGACGAGTGTCAAGGAGTGCCTAATTCAGCTACTGCATGATTATGTTGAGATCTTTGCCTGGTCATACGAATACATGTCGGGACTCGATACAGACATTGTGGTACACCGTCTACCCACAACAGAAGATTGTCCACCAGTGAAACAAAAGGTTCGCCGCATGAGACCTGACATGTCAGAGAAGATCAAAGTTGAAGTTATGAAACAGTTCAATGCTGGATTTCTGGCTGTTACTTCCTATCCTCAATGGGTTGCTAACATTGTGCCCGTGCCTAAAAAGGACAGAAAAGTGAGAATGTGCATGGATTATAGAGACTTAAACAGGGTCAGCCCTAAAGATGACTTTCCACTTCCGCACATCGACATCCTGGTTGACAACACAGCTCAACACAAGGTATTTTCTTTCATGGACGGATTCTCAGGCTATAACCAGATCAAAATGGCACCTGAGGACATGGAGAAAACTACATTTGTCACACAGTGGGGTACATTCTGCTACAAAGTGATGCCATTCGGACTGAAGAATGTCGGGGCAACCTATCAACGCGCCATGGTAGCTTTGTTTCATGATATGATACATCATGAGATAGAGGTCTACGTAGATGACATGATAGCCCGATCACAAACTGAAGAAGAACACCTTAATCACTTGCAAAAGTTGTTTGTCAGGTTGAAGGAGTACAAGCTCAGATTGAATCCAAACAAGTGTACATTCGGAGTCTGGTCCGATAAACTCTTAGGTTTCATTGTCAGCAACAAAGGCATCGAGGTTGATCCTGCCAAAGTCAAAGCTATACAAGAAATGCCTTCTCCTCGCACTGAGAAGGAGGTCAGAGGTTTTTTGGGACGCCTAAACTACATTGCTAGGTTCATTTCTCACCTAACGTCTACTTGTGAACCAATCTTCAAGTTGTTGAAGAAAGATCAGGTAGTCAGATGGAACAATGAATGTCAGATTTCTTTCGATAAAATCAAAGAGTATTTGCTAGAACCTCCTGTCTTGATGCCACCCGTTGAGGGAAGACCACTAATCATGTATCTGACCATCTTAGATAATTCAATGGGGTGTGTACTGGAGCAGCATGACGAGTCTGGCCGAAAAGAGCATGCCATTTATTACCTTAGCAAAAAGTTTACCGACTGTTAAAGCAGATATTCACTGCTTGAGAAAACTTGCTGCACTTTGGTATGGGCTACTCGTCGGCTAAGGCAGTATATGTTGACTCATACCACTTTGCTAATATCTAAGATGGATCCGATAAAGTACATCTTTGAAAATCCTGCTCTGTCCGGGAGGATAGCCAGATGGCAGATGATCCTAACGGAATACGACATACAGTACACGACCCAAAAATCTATAAAGGGTAGTGTACTAGCTGATCATCTGGCCCATCAAGCTGTCGAAGATTACCAATCCATGAAGTTTTACTTCCCTGACGAAGACATCGTGACATTGGACAACATTGAAAATTTCAGACCATATGACGGACCTGAACAAGGATCCCGATGGACCCTATATTTTGATGGGGCCTCCAATGCACTTGGTAACGGTATAGGTGTTGTGCTTATATCTCTAGAAGGATGCCATACTCCTTTCACCGCCAGACTTTGCTTCAACTGCACGAACGACATGGCAGAGTATGAGGCATGCATATTTGGTCTCAAGGCTGCCATAGACTTGGGAATCAAATCTTTAGATGTGTTTGGGGACTCCGCTTTGGTCATCAGTCAAATCAAAGGAGAGTGGGACACTAAGCATCCAAACCTCATCCCTTATAAAGAACATGTTTTGACTTTGTTACCACATTTCGAGCGGATTACCTTTGAGAACTTCCCGCGAGAAGAAAATCAGCTAGCAGATGCTCTAGCTACAATGTCATCTATGTTTAAACTTGATTGGGATAATGAGGCTCCCCAGATCTCCATCGAACGTATGAACGAACCAGCACACTGTCACGAGATTAATACCGAAGAAGTAGTGGACCAGCCATGGTTTCATGAAGTCAAAAGGTATCTCGAGGCTCAAGAATATCCCAAAGGAGCTACAGTCAATGACAAAAAGTTCTTAAGGATATTCTCAGCTAAGTTCTTCCTAAGCAATGGCATCCTGTACAAACGCAATCATGATTCTATTCTGCTCCATTGTGTGGACAAGATTGAAGCTGAAAGGATTATGTCTAAATTGCATGAAGGTACCTTTGGCACTCACTCTAGCAGGCATATGATGGCAAAGAAGATTCTAAGGGCAGGCTATTACTGGTCTACCATGGAAGCAGACTGCTATCAACACTCCCGAACTTGTCATAAATGTCAAATCTATGCAGACAAGATGCACGTGCCTCTGGTTCCTCTAAATGTCTTAACAGCTCCTTGGTCGTTCGCTATATGGGGAATCGACATGATTGGAGAGATCAAGCCTACAGCATCCAATGGACACCGCTTCATTCTGGTGGCCATTGACTACTTCACCAAGTGGGTCGAAGCAGCTTCCTTCGCATCCGTTACTAAGAATGTTGTTTCTCGTTTCATCAAGCAGAACCTTATTTGCCGGTACGGTATCCCCGAAAGGATCATCACTGACAACGGTACAAACCTTAACAATACTATGATCACCGCTTTGTGCGAGCAGTTCAAGATTCAACATCACAATTCATCTCCCTATCGGCCAAAGATGAATGGTGCAGTCGAAGCTGCTAACAAAAATATCAAAAAGATCATACAAAAGATGACAGTCACTTACAAGGACTGGCATGAGATGCTACCATTTGCACTCCACGAGTACCGTACCATGGCATGCACATCAACTGGGGCAACACCTTATTCTTTGGTTTATGGCATGGAGGCTGTTTTACCTATCGAGGTTCAGATTCCCTCTTTGAGAATCATGAAAGATGCTGGTTTGATTGAAGACGATTGGATCCAGACCTGACTTGATCAGTTGAACTTAATTGACGAAAAGAGACTTACTGTTGTTTGCCATGGTCAGACGTATCAAAAACGAATGATCAAGGCTTTCAACAAGAAAGTCAGATGCCAGGTATATCAAGTTGGAGATCTAGTGATCAAGCGCATCATCTTGCCACAAAGTGATCCCAGGGGCAAATGGACTCCTACCTATGAAGGACCGTTTGTAATCAAGAACATCTTTTCTGGTGGGGAAATGATCTTAACCACCATGGACGGTGACGACCTGCCGCACCCTGCGAACGCAGACATAGTCAAAAGATATTACGCGTAAGAGACCCGCTAGGTTGACACACCTAGGCAAAACAAGGGCATCCCGACGAACCAAAAAGGTTCGGGCAAAAATTAGGGATAAAATAAAAAAATTTGTACACCCGGCAAGTTGAAAACCCAAAAGGGCGACTTGGGCAAAAAATGGTTTCCTGGTGGACTGAAAACCCGAAAGGGCGGTCCAGGAAAAAGTTAGGGAATTAAAGCGTATGACTATGTCTCGTCTGATCACTTTGAGGACAATCTCTTCACGAACAAACTCTGGACTTCTGATCAATCCAATCATCTTCGGACAAAGAAACTGACAGACAAGATATTCGGAGATACGAAGGCTATAGCGGAATGGGAACCCCATGGGACTTTTACACATAGCTATCTTTCTTTGTATAACAATTTTCTTACTTTTATGACACCATCCTCTTACTAGGATGTCTGTCTCCTTTGTACAAAACACTTATTCAAAGTAAATACAAAGATATCTCTTTCAAAGTACCGAAAACTATTTGCCTTTTTCTTTACACTTGTGTTTTTATTTGCAAAAACGTCCAATGATTCGTTGATGAACATATGCATTTGAACATAATTACTGTTTACAAATAAACAAGGTGGAAAAGAACAATTACTGTCAGATTGAAAGGATAGGAAAATGTCTTTAGGCTATTCCGTAAGCAATCCCTACAGTACATCATCTAGATCCTCAGCGGAGCTAAAATTTCAAACTCCCAATCCCCAGCGGAGCCCAAATTTCAAACCCTTAATCCCCATCAGAGTTAAAACTTCAAACTCCCAATCCCCATCGGAGCCAAAGTTTCTAGCTATCAATCCCCAGCGGAATCCATTCAGTTTCTCCAAATTCCCCGGCAAGTTGTCTTGAAGTCTGAAAATCAACCATATAACAGTTAACTTTTGTCTCTCCCCAACCTAGGATAATTCCCCAGTATAGTGGCAGATGACCGAAAACTCTTGAACTTACTCCCCAGTAGTAAGCCTTCTTCCCCACAGAGTTTTCACTACTTCTCAAAAGAATGAAGATTCTCATTCTTAATTCCCTAGTGAAGTCGCCAAAGTTTTCATTGCGCCTCAATAGAATAAAGATTCACATTCTTAATTCCCCGCAGAAGTCATCAGAGTTTTCCCTATTCCCCAGCAGAATAAGGTTTCCCATTGTGTAACCCCCAGTAGAAGTCATCAAAGTTCTCTGGATTTCCCAAGCAGATTACTCAAGTAGTATATGGCATTGCTCGCAGCAAATTTTTGTCAATACTCCAACTTCAAGACATAAAGGATCCTCACATCCCCACAGTCTCCAAGGATTTCTTATCCTCAGCAGTCAAGGATTTATTCTCCCCAGCAGCAGTCAAAGATTTATTTTCCTCAGCAATACAGCACATCAGCTTACATGCGCATACATTACATCCATATATCATAAACATTGACAAAACACATATATTGCATCATACATTTCATGCAACATTAACTTTGTGTTCAGCTAACATTTTACCCTTTTCAGGATAAGATTAAAATCTATCGATTAACAATATGAAATCATGATACAGTTCAGATACGCTCCAGACAAGGGTGGCATTCGGATACTCATTCGGATCTCAACTTCAGATATAGTCCAGATACACTCCAGACACGGAAGTCATTCTGTCACTTATTCAGATTCCAGTCCAGATACACTCCAGACACGGAAGTCATTCTGTCACTTATTATGATTTTCCCTAGCTTAGTTACGCTCCAGATGCGGAAGCCATTCTATTTCTCTTTCAGATCAAACCTTCAGATACAGTTCAGATACACTCCAGACACGGAAGTCATTCTGTTACTTATTCATATTTCAAATTCTAGATACAGTTCAGATACACTCCAGACACGGAAGTTATTTTGTTACTTATTCAGATTCACAACTCGAATACGCTACAGACACGGCTGATATTCCTTTACTCATACAGACTCAGTCTCCAGATACAGTTCAGATACGTTCCAGACACGGATACCATTCTGAATAACTCATTCTTTTGACTTACAACTTACAACTCAGCAAACATTCTTGGATGAAATCTACAAGCACATCTCTAACAAGATTCTATCACCTCTCCAAATGGCATCTTTAAGCCCATTCCTTCAACTACACTTTGTTGAGCGCAAATTTATGGGCACTCTAGTGTCCAATCATCTTTTAGCTTCGAGTCACGAACGACAAAGCTCGCCAATCTAACTCTTCAGGTTCAAGAAGATTGAACAGGGGCAGTTTTTGTACCCCAAAATTTGCCCTCTCATTTATCAAGACTTTTTTCACAAGACTTCTTGGAAGCAAGACAAGATTAGGGTTTGGTCAGCTCAAGACACCTCATCTTGCACTAATAACCTGAAATTAGGGTTTGAGTTTGCACAAGGATTTTTGGACCATCAATGCTTCATGTGACTTTCATACACCATCTTGGACCCCTAATATTTCTCATGTCAAGTTTCAAGCCTTGAATCACATTTTTGCTCAGTCAATTGGACAATTGACCTAAAAATCAGTTGTATTGGGGAAAAAGTCAACCATGACCAATTTACAGTCAAACTTCATACTTTTTGATCCACAACAACATTTTAGACTCATATGTACCATTTGATCAAGTTTGGGTCACAACTCCTCAAGAAATTTGATCAAATCATCAAAAGGGCAAAATGGTCAAAATTAGGGTTTTGATTTAGAAAGGGAAAATTTCTGATTTTTAACCAAGCCAATGACCAATTGGGTTCAAACATGATTTCAAGGGTTCAATGGCATCATATTGACCTAATCACATGGTTCAAAAGATCTCAAGTTCATAGGATTGACAGATGAATTTTGTAGTCAACTGATCAAAAGTCAACTATACACTGAAAAGTCAAACTTTGACTTTTTGGTCAAAATCAAGTGCCAAGGGTCATAATTCATCAAGATATGTCAAAATATGAAACTTGTCCACCAAGAAAACCAATTTTTAAAATTAGGGTTTTGAATTTGAAAATTTTCATAACTTAGAATTTTTCTAAGTATGGAAATTTTCTTATTTTTCCCAACTTTTCACCACTTTTTCACCATGATGCAATTGGATTCAAAGAAAACTCCTAACATGAAAGTTGTAGTCCTCCATGAAATCTACAACTTTAATTCACAAAGTTTTCCCAAAAGATGCTTTGATATCAAGTTATAAATTTGTGAATAGGGGTCCATGAACTAAATGACTTAGTGAAAATTTGCCCTAATTTAGGCAGTTTTTGACCCAACTTCATGGACATTTTTCACCTAGTTCCAAGAGGTATCTCAAAATTCATTTCAAAGATGGATTGTATAGCATGTTGCAAGCTTTCCAAAATGTCCAAGAACTCTCCAAGATCATTTGTGGTTAGGCAGAATCGAAGAAGAGAAATTGGCATTTTGTCACTTTTGTTCATGCCATTTTCACAAAGTGGCAAGTTGCAAATCTGATCTTGGATGCTTGTACCTTGCATTACAGGCCCTAAACTCATTCTACACTCCATAATTAAATGCAAACTCAAAGGATAATGGCTTTATCTTTGCTTTTGGAGCATTGTACAAGAAATAAATCCATAAATGGCATAAAGGGCACATTGCCATTTTCATAAAGGCAAGCTTTTGTAACTTTACAATTCTTGGGCCTTGGAGTTGTCCCTTTGGCGCAGGCAATCTCTACAGGTCATAAGCAATGTTTACCAACCCTTTGCAACTCACAATCAAGCAGTACAAGCATGTTTGCATAGTCACTTGAACTTTTCTTCAAGTACAAGGAAAGTTGTAAAAGAAGTCAGAACTTGTACAAGCTGAGAAAGGTTGAACTTGGTATCATTCTATACATATTGACAAACTTATCACAAGCCAAGACACGAAGGCATAACCTCTGAAACTCTCAAAAACACAAAAAATTCATTTGTTCTGCCTAAAACAGACAGTTCTGCAAAATCATAGCAAGCTCAATATTTGCTCGTGTGTTTTACCTCTTGACACTTGAAACACTTCATCCACATCATATCCAAACTATCCAAGCCTTTGCATTGTTGTTGTAACCCTTGTTTCAGCCATTGCCATTTTCACTTTGGAAGCTTGCAACTTGACTTCTACAAAGAGTTTCAGCCATCCACAAAGCACCATAAGCATTGGAATAGCTTGAAGGAACTTCAAGGAAGCTCACACGACCCTCAGGCCTCACTCAAAGCCCTCACATTGCCATATCCAAATCCAGCTGAAGGAGGTATTTTTCAAAACTTTATCTCTCTATTTAGGCATCCTCAAGCCATGATTTGTGAAGCAAAAATGTAGTCATTAACTTGGTGAAGCTGTACATATGCATATTTTCCATTTATATTAACTGTGCCATGAGAATTTGAGACTTGAAGTTCCTGGATTTTTTAGGTCACGATTTAGGGCTGATAAAATTCTCCCTGATCTTTTAGAGTTAGGTTACAAATCTTATATGGTTGGAATCGTGAGATTACAAGCTACATTTTTTATGTTATGAGTTTTTGTTTTTATGCAAGCAATAGAGAGATACAGGTTTGAAGCAAAACGCGTGCGCAGGAGGGAGCTGGAGGACAGGGACGACCTGTTCTTGGCCTTGGCGCACCCGGGCCTGTTTATTTTTGTTATTCACACCCCTCTGACCACTATTTGCACCCCCCTGCTTCATATTTTATATTTTGCATATTTTCTCATATTTTTTATGTTTATTGATTTTAATTCTTTTTCTGAACATTAAAAAATCACAAAAATATTTTCTTAATTTTTTGCAATTTTATTTTATTTTTATTATTATTTTTCCACATATAAAAATAGTTTTATTTTAATAAATGGAATCTATTTTCTTATGAAAAATTGTAAATACATTTAAAAATACTATACATTTTTATTTTATTATTTTACACATAAAATATTTATTTTCATACATATTTTAATTTTTAATATTTGTACATAATATTATTTATTATTTTCTTGTACAAAAAATGGACAAAATAATAATATAATACATATATTTCTTTTAATCAAAAATTAGGGTTTCACCCCTTTCCAAAAATAATAATATATTTTCTCTTATTTCTAGGGTTTACATAATTTATTTTCTCATACCTTAAACAAAATACAAAACATTTTTGCATAAATACATTTGCATTGCACTTTAGTTATTTAGTTTATTTATTTAATTTGCACATAATTCAATTGGGTTGTAATATTATTTTAGGGTTTATTTTTGTGCAATATCCCCATTTAAAAACTTGTATCCCCCTCCCATAATAATTGTTGTAATAGATTAGTTTACTTTTACGCAATTTATCACATTTATACCTTGTGTAGTAAATTAGGGTTTTGCATGATAAGACCAAAAACAAACAAATAGACGAGACCTAATACAAGACAAATGCATGTAAAATGACACACATTGCACACAAGCACACTTAGGGTTTCACCCACTTGGTTGCCTAAAAGAAAATGGCCATGGTATGCATGCAAAGTATCTTGGCAAAATAATACAAAATAAGATCATAGTCCCTCGATGACGCTATCAAAAGGTTGCCTAAACAAAGATGATCTTGGTCCCTAAAACTTGCTAAGATACTTGGCAACATTGCTGTCATGGTCATACGATGACCCACGCCCGTCCCGTTTAACATCCAAAGATAGGGTTGTTTACCAAATCAATGGTAAAACAACAATATCAAAGGAATAAAAATGCACAAGAAAGACTTTTGAGTAGGTAGATAGCTTCTAGTTACTTGATCAATTTCAAAACCATCCTTGCTATTTTCAAAAACAAACACACATTTAAAAACATTTCAAAACATCTTTCAAAACATTGAAACATTTTTCAAAAGACAAACATCTCTGTATACATTCTTACGAACGAGAATCATTACAAAGATTGCCTAAAACAAAGGCCTCTTTTCAAAATACTTTCAAAACCACACAAAGCACCATTTAAAACAATTTCAAAAGCAAAGCAAGTGATCTAAACAAGTAACTAAGAGCCCATGGAAAACCATGGATGAAAAGGGTGCTAATACCTTCCCTTTTCATAATCTACCCCCCGAACTCAAGAAAACATCTCAAAGGTCTTTCCTGTGAAAGTCGGTGGTGACTCTTGCTAACCGCAATATTTTCGAACACAAACGCAAAACCTCAAGTCAGTTCTCCCACCGTATCACACCATCATACTTGCTTCAACAACAAGGCAGTGCCCTAGCATATGAAGGCTATGTTCAACGCTTCGGTCAGAACATCGCCAAATCCCAAAACCTCGTTTATATAACCTACTGCACTGCTACAACACAGTCCTATAACCAATAGCTAATTCAGTACATGCCTGCGTCCCATAATTGCACCAAACTAGCATACAAAAACTGTGATAAAAAAGCAATGGAACATGATGCCAAAAAGGGTTCAAATTCCATTTTTTCCGCCCAAAATCACAACAAATTCACCTATAAATAAGTTGCTCCATCACACTTTCAAGGGGCTGGCTTTTGGAGAGAGAGAATTACAAAAAGATAGAAAAGAGAACTGTGAAACCTTCCTAAAAATCCAGAATTCTCAAACAGAAAACCAAACCTTTGTTCTTCCATTTGAATCAAAGCTTGGAATTTTCTCTTTCGTTGCTCTTGCTGACTCCAGAACATCTGAAGGCAGCAGTTCAAGTTCCAAGCACACGCTCCAGATTCAAGGTAAGTCTTTCTGACTTTGCATCTTTTCATTCAGAACATCATTAAATATGTAAATATCACAGTATTGATGTTGTCCATATCATTGCATGAGTAGAAAAACTGTGGATCAGAACTTCTTGATTAAGGCTAGGCTCAGAATTAGGATTAGAACTTATATAAGTTGTTGTGCTTTTATCCTTTTGAATTGTTGTTTGTTAAGAACTGAATAAATTGCTGATGTGCTGATTAATATGAGGAAAGAGTTGAAATGTGGCATAGAACCTCTGATTTTCACTCACTATTTTAGCACAATACAGAACTTCTGAGTTCTCCTTACTGTTAAACACACAAAAGTTTTGATGTTTCCACTCACTGTTTTAACACTTAGAACTTCTGATTTTCACACGATGATAACGCACTGAACTTCTGATGTTCAATCACGGTCTTAGCACAATACAAAACTTCTGAATTCTCCTTACTGTTAAACACACTGAACTTCTGATGTTTCCACTCATTGTTTTAACACTTAGAACTTCTGATTTTCACATGTTGATAATGCACTGAACTTCTGATGTTCACTCACTGTCTTAGCACAATACAAAACTTCTGAGTTCTTCCCACTGTTTTAACACGTACAGAGCTTCTAAGATTTTCTCATTGCTCTCACATTCAGAACTTCAGCACGTAGCAACCCGGAACTTCTGTGTCTTACCTCTAACATTTCTTGCAGGACCTCGGAGTGTACCAATCCAGAACTTCTGATTCTCAGTGATGTTTCTTTCTGAGTCACGGCACGTCTGGCATCAAAACTTTTGATCCCTTTTGTTTTGCTTGCAGCAGCACGCTGGTTCTATCTCTCATTATTTCCCTTTTTTATCATTTTCAATATTAATACCCTTTTTATTAATATGAAAAAAATCCATAAAAACATTTTCTTTTTTTAATTAATTTATTTCTTTTTTAATTCATTAAGATAAAAAACCACTTTCAAAATAAGTCCATTTTACATTTCTTGTGTACTATTTAAATATGGTTGTAATAGATAATTAGGACTTTAATTTCTTGCAATCTCCATTTGTAAATTTGTACACTCCATCCCCCTAATGATTGTAATAACATAAAATCTTTACTTTCTGCACTTTTATTGCTTTCAAACATAAAAGCTAGTAATTAGGGTGTGTATGGCAAGACATAAAATCAACAAATAGATAACCCTAACCAAGACTAAATGCATGCAATCAAACACACTTGCACACTACCACCCTTACGGTAATCCCACTTTGTTTCCTTTCAGAAAATAGTCATGTCCCTCGAACATGGGCGTTTTAGAAAAAGACCCTCGATAAAAGATCGTAGTCCCTCGATGACCCTCGATGTTGCCTTCGGTAAATGATCTAGTCCCTAAAACGACATTGCTAAAACATCCATAGGTTGCCTTCTATGACTATATGAACGTCCCACATCCGTCCCTTTACATCCAAAGATAGGGTTACTTACCAAAATCAATGGTAAGGTAATAATGTCAAAGGAAAGAAGAAATAAACATGAAAGACTTTTGAGTAGGTAGATTGTTCCTAGTTTCTTGCTCAATTTCAAAATAAAAACAACCTTGCTATTTTCAAAAACAAACACTTTCAAAAAACACCTTTCAAACTTGAAAATTTTTTCAAAAGATCAACACTTTGTACACATTCTTATGAACGAGAATCATTACAAAGTTTGCCTAAACGATGGCGCCTTTTCAAAATACTTTCAAAAACCACACAAAGAATATTTTCAAACAAAAGCAAGTGATCTAGCAAGTAACTAAAAGCCCATGGAAAACCATGGATGAAAAGGGTGCCAATCCCTTCCCTTTTCATAATCTACCCCCTGAACTCAAGAAACAATCTCTAAGGTCTTTCCTGTGCTTTTCCACCTTTCCTTTTGGATAAAAGAAAATTCGTTGGCGACTCTTTCTAACCGCAACATTTGCGATCAAACACAAAACACCCAAGTCAGTTTTCCCATCGTATCACAGAACTGGCGACTCTGCTGGGGATATGAAACTTAAAAGTGGGGTTACCTTAGGGCTAGATCACATTTACTTGCTTTCTTTGTTTGACTTACATGCTTTACATTTTGGTTCTTTGTTTGGGCTTGTTTTGATCCTACACCCGGATTTGGGGCACCTTTTTAGGTAAGTAGCAATAAACTGTGAGGGAACTATGCAGGGTATACCGACATGGTTGAAGAAGTAGCTAAGTTGATGTGGCATTTTGGTTGGTATCGGTAACCCTTGAGTCAATCAGGGAGAGTACGGGGCCACCGCGTGGTGTCATAAAGCATCAACTGACCTTAGAACCTTTAATTGCACAAGTCGGCCAATAGGACGTAGTGAGATGACCGAATTTGGTGCAGTCCGAAGTTGGTTGATACTCGATACTACACTTATTGAGATTTGACTCTCGAGCTTTGTTTGTTTGAGAGTCAATCGCCTATCGAATGAAGTTTGTGGTAAATGTCGGTGATATTGAGATCCCTTAGAACCCAATTACTATTAACTAGGACAGGTTGAGCCAACTAAACTTCAAGAGGGTACTTACCTACAAACTCCATGCAAGCCTAAACCTAAGGACTTATATACTTTGTGTGTATATGTTCATTTGTATATAAACTTGCCTACTTTGCATATTTGTACATAACATCATAACATCCTACCATAGCATTTTCAAATACCATTTCAAGGATCTCGAGGGTCTTTGATGCAGAGTCACGTTGAACCAGACGTCTAGCAAGGGACAAGAGGATTTATTTTCCTCTAACCAAATGTAGTCAAAGATCAAGTACAACAACTTGAGTCAAGGGTTATGACCCACTTGACATGGTGAGCTTAATTCTCGTGGAAGTACATCCACCGATACAAAGTTCTCCAATCAAAACTATTAGGGACTACTAACCCCGCGAGATCCTTGAAAACATGCATCCACATATCATGCATCATATCATGACAGGTTTCTCTCATACAGGTCTCCTTATCTTCCTACTGTTTATTTCAGTAAGATGGATATGGAACAAACGGTGAAAGACATCCAGGCTCAAAATACCCAACTTCTAGAGATGTTCTCGAATATGTCCATGGGACAAGAAGAGGTGAAAACTCTCCTCACCAAGGGTATTGTCTGTTAGAACAAAGTTTGAATCTACTACCCTATATTTAAGTTTTGATGATAACAAAGTGAAAAGATATAGTATTTATAAGTTTCATGTATGAACTATCTGCTGCCTAAAATTATTATGTTCTGACTTGCAGATACTCTGATTGAAATAAGCAAGATCACATCTATTCAGCATCAGAACTTGATTTCAGACACCAGCATCAGAAGTTGCTATATCAGAATGTTAAAATCAGATGATCAACTCACGTACATGCTGAAGCCTGATGAACAAGACTGCGCTTAACACTCTGATAAAGAAACACAATAGTTCATCAGCAGCGAAGCAGAGTCAGAATGAGCCAAGCCAGAACTTGCATTAAGTAAGCAACGGTACTGTGCATTGAAAGCAAATTAATTCCAACGGCCTCATTCCAGATAAGATCTGCTCAATAAGGAAAGCTTGTTATTAGCATTGAATCAAGAATATTGCATCCAACGTTCATCATCTCAGTGCTATATAAACAAGGCCTTGAAGATTTAAATGGCTAATACTCTCAAAATCTCTACAGGCACAAAAGCTAAACCATAATCTTCGTTCTCTCAGTTTTGCTAAACCACACACTCTGATATTCCATTACTGTTTAGCAATCTAGTTTCTAAGCTTCAATTTGTGTATACATCACAGTTGTGATACAGTTTTGTAGAAAACATCCACACACATAGTTTTATCTCTTTGTAAGAAAGTGTTACCTTGACAAACCGGGTTGTGGTTTGAATCAAGAAGGCTTTAGCAGTTGTTAAAGTAGTCTGTAATATTCAGTTGAATATAGTGGATTAAGACCTCGTTGGAGAGAGGCGAAATCACCTTGACGGGTGGACTGGAGTAGTTTGAGATCAAACGAACCAGGATAAAAATATCTTGTTCATTGCATTAGATTTCAGTTTTACAATTCAACCCCCCCTTCTTGTGTTTTTCACCACTTCAATTGGCATCAGAGCGCCTGGTTCTGAGCTAAAACACTTAACCGTGTCAGTACAAGATCCAGCGTCAGAAAAACACAATGGCAGGAAACAATTCTCACATCAGCAATGACAACAATGAGGACAGAGATAGATTCAGTGGCAAACCTCCAGTCTTTGATGGAGAAAACTTTGATTACTGGAAAGACAGAATTGAAAGCTTCTTTCTGGCACATGATGCTGATCTGTGGGATATGGTGACAGATGGATACACGCACCCTGTGAATGCAAGTGGTCAGAAGATTGATAGAAAAACAATGTCTGATCAACAAAAGCGTGACTTCAAGAATCACCACAAGGCCAGAACCATCCTCCTCAGTGCCATCTCCTATACTGAATATGAAAAGATCTCCAACAGAGACACAGCAAAGAATATTTTTGATTCTCTCAGAATGACGCATGAGGGCAACGTTCAGGTCAAAGAAACAAAAGCTCTGGCGCTCATTCAGAAGTATGAGGCATTCAAAATGGAAGAATCTGAATCCATTGAAACTATGTTCTCTAGATTCCAGATTCTGGTAGCTGGTCTCAAAGTTCTGGACAAAGGATACTCTACTGCTGACCATGTCAAGAAAATCATCAGAAGTTTACCCAAGCAGTGGAGGCCTATGGTTACTGCTCTGAAGCTAGCTAAAGATCTCAACAAAATCACTCTGGAGGAACTTATCAGCTCCCTCAGAAGTCATGAGATAGAGCTAGAAGCTGATGAGCCTCAGAAGCAAGGTAAGCCTTTAGCATTAAAATCTAACAGAAAATTTGAGTCTAAAGTTTTGTAGGCAGTTGAAGAAACATCTGATGGATCCTCATCAGAAGAAGACGAACTTTCCCTTCTCTCCAGAAGAGTAAATCAACTGTGGAAGCAAAGACAAAGGAAGTTCAGGAATCCCAGAAGATCTGATCAGAACGAGTCCTCTTCCAGATACAGAAGGATAGATTCTTCCTCTGGATACAGAAGATCTGAAGGCTCCTCCAGTAGCAAAAAGCCAAACACCAAAGACATCATCTGCTATGAGTGCAATGAGCAAGGACACTACAAGAGTGACTGCCCAAAGCTTCAGAGGGAAAAGCCCAAAAAGAAGTTTGGAAGAGAGAAGAAGAAAAGTCTCATGGCTACATGGGATGACTCTGACTCGTCTGAAGCTGACTCAGAATCAGATGATGAAAGGGCAAACATAGCTCTCATGGCTAACATTTCAGAAGATAGTGAAGCTTCTGAATCAGACTCAGAATCAGACACTGAAGAGATATCTTTAGCAGCAAGTCAGAAACACCAGTCATGGTACCTGGACTCTGGCTGCTCACGACACATGACGGGAAGAAGGCATATGTTCCAAAGCCTGGAACTTAAGCCTGGAGGCCACGTTGGCTTTGGAGGCAATCAGAGGGGAAAGATAATTGGCTCTGGAACTGTAGGTAATGGAAATCTTCCCTCTATTAATAATGTTCTGCTAGTAGATGGATTGATGCATAATCTGTTATCCATAAGTCAATTAAGTGATAACGGTTATGATATAATCTTTAATCAAAAATCATGTAAAGCTGTTAGTCAGAAAGATGGGACTATCCTGTTTAATGGTAAGAGGAAAAACAACATTTACAAAATCAAACTTTCTGAACTAAAGAGTCAGAATGTAAAATGTCTTCTGTCTGTTAACAACGAGCAGTGGATCTGGCACAGAAGATTGAGGCATGTTAGTATGAGAAGAATATCTCAGATTAACAAACTCAATCTGGTCAGAGGACTTCCTAATTTGAAGTTCAATTCAGATTCTCTGTGTGAAGCATGTCAGAAAGGCAAATTTGTTAAACCTTCTTTTAAATCCAAAAATGTTGTTTCTACCTCTAAGCCATTAGAACTTCTGCACATTGACTTATTTGGACCAGTTAAAACTGCTTCAGTCAGTGGTAAGAAGTATGGGTTAGTAATAGTAGATGACTATAGCAGATGGACATGGGTAAAGTTCTTAAGACACAAGGACGAGTCACACTCTGTGTTTGTTACCTTCTGTAACCAAGTTCAGAATGAAAAGGATCTTAGAATCGTTAAAGTCAGAAGTGATCATGGTGGAGAATTTGAAAATAAAGATTTTGAGTCATTCTTTAATGACAGAGGCATTCTGCATGATTTCTCTTGTCCTAGAACTCCCCAACAAAATGGAGTTGTAGAACAAAAGAACAGAACATTGCAAGAAATGGCCAGAACCATGATCAATGAGACAAACGTTGCTAAGATCTTCTGGGCAGAGGCAATAAACACAGCGTGCTACATTCAGAATAGAATCTCAATAAGACCTATTCTGGAAAAGACTCCATATGAATTGTGGAAGAACAGAAAGCCCAACATTTCATATTTTCATCCATTTGGATGTACTTGCTTTATATTAAATACAAAGAATTATTTGAACAAGTTTGACTCTAAAGCACATAAGTGTATTATGTTAGGATACTCTGAACGCTCAAGAGGGTACAGAGTATACAATACAGAAACACAGATTGTTGAAGAATCAATCAGTGTTCGTTTTGATGACAAGCTTGACTCTGAAAAGTCAAAGCAGAATGAAGTTTTTGCAGGTATAGAAATTGAATTTGCAGGTTCTGAAGACAAGTCATCAGAATCTCTCAACACAGACATTCCTTCAACGTCTGAAAGGAGCACTGCTAGAAATCCTACAACAGCTGCTGATCAACCTCAGAAGAGATTACCCAGAAGCAGCTTGGATCACCCAGAAGAGACTATCCTAGGAAGAAAGGAAGATCCAATCAGAACAAGAGCAAGCTTCAGAAACTCTGAAGAAACACTTATGGGACTGGTGTCTCTGATTGAACCTTCTTCAATTGATGAAGCACTTCTGGATAATGACTGGATTCTGGCAATGCAAGAAGAGCTGAATCAATTCACCAGAAACGACGTATGGGATCTCGTTCCCAGACCAAAAGGATTTAACGTCATTGGAACAAGATGGGTGTTCAGAAACAAGCTAAATGAACAAGGTGAAGTCATCAGAAACAAGGCACGACTGGTTGCACAAGGTTATAGTCAGCAAGAGGGGATAGACTATACAGAAACCTTTGCCCCAGTCGCCAGGTTAGAATCAATCAGACTTTTAATTTCATTTGCTGTTAATAGAGGCATCACTCTATATCAGATGGATGTCAAAAGTGCATTCTTAAATGGTTATATAGAAGAAGAAGTTTATGTACACCAACCCCCGGGTTTTGAAAATACAAAACATCCAGAACATGTTTTCAAACTAAAGAAGTCACTGTATGGTCTGAAACAAGCTCCCAGAGCTTGGTATGAAAGGCTAAGTAACTTTCTGCTGGAAAATGAATTCACCAGAGGGAAAGTGGACACTACTCTATTCTGTAAATCAGTTAAGAGTGACATCTTAGTCTGTCAAATTTATGTTGATGATATTATTTTTGGTTCTACTAATCCTTCTCTTGGAAGAAAATTTGCTAAGTGTATGCAGGCAGAATTTGAGATGAGCCTCATGGGGGAACTGAAATTCTTTCTAGGAATTCAGATCAATCAAACTCCAGAAGGAACTTACATTCATCAGAGAAAATACATCAGAGATCTTCTGAAGAAATTTGACCTCTCAGAATGTAAGCCATCAAAGATTCCAATGCATCCCACGTGCATTCTGGAAAGAGAAGAGGTAAGAAAAAATGTAGAACAGAAAGTCTACAGAGGTATGATTGGTTCTCTCCTCTATCTGACGGCTTCAAGACCTGACATATTATTCAGTGTTTGTATCTGTGCTAGATTCCAATCAGATCCTAGAGAATCTCACTTAACAGTTGTTAAGCGAATTTTCAAGTATCTGAAAGGTACTACTAATCTGGGTTTGTTTTATAGAAAATCTAGTGATTACAGCTTAATAGGCTACTGTGATGCTGATTTTGCTGGAGACAGAGTGGAACGTAAAAGTACTTCTGGAAGCTGCCAGTTTCTGGGAGAAAATCTGATTTCTTGGTCCAGCAAAAGGCAATCAACAATTGCTCTATCAACAGCAGAAGCTGAGTACATAGCAGCAGCAGGATGTAGCACACAAATGCTCTGGATGAAAAGTCAGCTTGAAGACTTCCAGATTTTTGAGAGTAACATTCCTATACTTTGTGATAATACTTCTGCTATTTGCTTAAGTAAGAATCCCATTTTACATTCTAGAGCTAAGCATATAGAAATAAAACATCACTTCATTAGGGACTATATTCAGAAAGGTATTTTGAACTTAAAATTTATAGATACAGACCATCAATGGGCTGATATCTTTACTAAACCCCTTTCAGAAGATAGGTTTAATTTCATTCTGAAACATCTCAGCATGAAAGTGTGCCCAGAGTGAAAATGTTTTAATTCCATATATTTACCTTCAGAATGTAATTATTTTACTGTGAACTTCTGATCAATCTCCTTTCAGAAAGATAGAACATGCAGATTGTATCAGATGCAAGTCTAAAGATCTGAGAGTCTAAAGCTCAAAGACAGACGTGCTGATCACTACATCAAACAAGTGTCATCCAATCATCAGCATATCTCTGAAGCAGAACGCATGCACGCTTCTGAGAAGGCAAAGCGCTGATTGGGTGCATTGAGACACATGTCTGGTAACCGTTTTTAAGTATCTTTCTCAAATCCCCCAAAATCAGCAAGCATTTAATGAAAAGTAATCATGCTTTTAAATGGCAATCATGATTTTTCTCTCTCTTAAAAACGTTTATCTTTTCAAAATAGTTTTGAAAACTCTATTTAAGCACATTAATCTCTCATTCTTATTCTTTACGCTTTCTCACTTATACTCAAGCATTTTCTGCATATTTCTGTGTTCATCTCTTGCAGCCTATTTTCCTCAGTTTATTCTCAAAAACCTTTTAGCGTGAACATGGCAACCTCCAGCAGCGTTTCTACAGGTACTCAGAAGAAAGCATCATCTGAGCAATATCAAGTGCCACTCAGAACTCTCCTCACTCCAGTGAAGAATCTTGAAGTGCTTTCTGAATTAATCATTGACTTTGAAAGCTTGAAGGAGAACGGTTTTTCATGCATGACCTTTTTCATGTTTTCCTTGATTTTCTGATGCACTGATTGAATATGTTTTGTAATATTTTCTTGTTTTGATTCTGAACTATCTTAATATGATTAGTTTTTCTGATCTTAATTGTTTTAGCACATCACCAACACTTTTTGATTGCTGACAAAAAGGGGGAGAACAAGAATGATATTTTAATCAATAACGGCTGACTAGACAGAAATTCTCAAACATTCTAACTCTATTACTTGAAATGTTTTTTTTCTGTTTTGCTTAAAGTCTACAGGCACAAGGAAGCTCCTGGACACTCTGAAGACTAAAAGCTCTGATCACTATGAAGTTCTGATCCGCTCTAATATTCTGATCCAAAGCAAAGCTCTGACAAGATAAGCTCTGAAGCTCTGCTCTGACATAAAGCTTCTGATAAGTCAAAGACTCTGATACTCTGATGTTCAAAGAAAGGCAAAAAGATCTGATCCTGAAGAACACGTATAATCAAAGGGAAGTAATAAACTCAGGGGGAGTATCTCCTTACTCCTTATTCTTTTGCTTCTTATTCTGATACATATTCCAGATATCTTTTCACGTTATTTTCATTTAAAATATCTAGTTTTTGTCATCATCAAAAAGGGGGAGATTGTTAGAACAAAGTTTGAATCTACTACCCTATATTTAAGTTTTGATGATAACAAAGTGAAAAGATATAGTATTTATAAGTTTCATGTATGAACTATCTGCTGCCTAAAATTATTATGTTCTGACTTGCAGATACTCTGATTGAAATAAGCAAGATCACATCTATTCAGCATCAGAACTTGATTTCAGACACCAGCATCAGAAGTTGCTATATCAGAATGTTAAAATCAGATGATCAACTCACGTACATGCTGAAGCCTGATGAACAAGACTGCGCTCAACACTCTGATAAAGAAACACAATAGTTCATCAGCAGCGAAGCAGAGTCAGAATGAGCCAAGCCAGAACTTGCATTAAGTAAGCAACGGTACTGTGCATTGAAAGCAAATTAATTCCAACGGCCTCATTCCAGACAAGATCTGCTCAATAAGGAAAGCTTGTTATTAGCATTGAATCAAGAATATTGCATCCAACGTTCATCATCTCAGTGCTATATAAACAAGGCCTTGAAGATTGAAATGGCTAATGCTCTCAAAATATCTACATGCACAAAAGCTAAACCATAATCTTCGTTCTCTCAGTTTTGCTAAACCACACACTCTGATATTCCATTACTGTTTAGCAATCTAGTTTCTAAGCTTCAATTTATGTATACATCACAGTTGTGATACAGTTTTGTAGAAAACATCCACACACATAGTTTTATCTCTTTGTAAGAAAGTGTTACCTTGACAAACCGGGTTATGGTTTGAATCAAGAAGGCTTTAGCAGTTGTTAAAGCAGTCTGTAATATTCAGTTGAATATAGTGGATTAAGACCTCGTTGGAGAGAGGCGAAATCACCTTGACGGGTGGACTGGAGTAGTTTGAGATCAAACGAACCAGGATAAAAATATCTTGTTCATTGCATTAGATTTCAGTTTTACAATTCAACCCCCCCTTCTTGTGTTTTTCACCACTTCATTGTCATGGGAAATTTTGGGAATGACAGAGATGACCAGTTGGAGCGGTTACAAACCGAGATAGCCATAATGAAAATCCAAATGATGGGACAACTGGTGGGCCAGATAGCTCTTATCCAAAATCTGGCTTAAGGACAAGAAGAGCTGAAAGTTCTCGTGAACCAACTTCGTCAAGACGGTTGCAACCGTATGGGGAAAACAACCTGAATTGGAAATCAAGTCACTGCTCAGCCTCCCATGAGACAAGAAGCCGAGAGACCTTCCCAATTTTTTGCCAAGTCATGAGCCCAACAATGACTTCGTCAACATCAAACGGAAAATCAGCAAAGGCAAAGCGATCCCAAAAGACAGTATACCAACATTAACATATCACTGTGTGATGCGGTGGGAGAAATTACTTGAGGTTTTGCGTTTGTGTTTGCAAATTTTGTGGTTTAGCAAGATTCGCCACTGACTTTTATTTTATCCAAAAGGAAAGGTAAAAAATCACAGGAAAGACCTTTGAGATTGTTTTTGGGTTCGGTGGGTAGATTATGAAAAGGGAAGGTGCTAGCACCCTTTTCATCCATGGTTTTCCATGGGCTCTTAGTTACTTGTTTTAGATCACTTGCTTTGCTTTTTCAATTGTTTGAAATGGTGCTTTTGTGTGTGGTTTTGAAAGTATTTTGAAAACAGGCCTTTGTTTAGGCAACATTTGTAATGATTCTTTTTTGAATGTATACAAAGGTGTTTGTCTTTTGAAAAATGTTTCAATGTTTGAAAGTTGTTTGGAAATTGTTTTGAAATTGTGTATGATAGTTTGAAAATAGAAAGGATGGTTTGCAAATTGATCAAGTAACTAGGAGTTGTCTACCCTACTCAAAAGTCTTTCCTACACGTTTTTATTCCTTTGATATTGTTGTTTTACCATTGTATTTGGTAAACAACCCTATCTTTGGATGTTAAACGGGACGGGTGTGGGTCATCGTATGACCATGATAGCAATGGTGCCAAGTATCTTAGCATGTTTTTTGAGGGACTAGATCATTTTGTTTAGGCAACCAAGATAGCGTCATCGAGGGACTATGATCTTTTTGTTTTTTTTTTTTTTTGCCAAGATACCTAGCATGCATACCATGGCCATTTTAAGGCAACAAAGTGGATAAAATCCTAGGGGTGCTTGTGTGCATTGTGTTGTTATTTTTCATGCATTTTTGTCTTGTATTAGGTCAAACTATTTGTTTGATTTTTTTGGTCTTTGCATACAAAACCCTAATTTACTATCATGGTATATGAAAGCAATAAAAATGCGTAAAGTAAATCTAGACTATTACAACATTATTATGGGAAGGGGGTACAAGTTTGAATAGGGGGTATTTGCACAAAATAAAACCCTAATTTACTATTACAACCCAATTGAATTTATACGACAATAAATAAATAAGCAAATATTTAAATGTATAATAAAATGTAAATATGCAAAAATGTATTGTAATTGTTTTTGTGTATGTAAAAATGAATTTATTAATGTCTTAAAAATAAGAAAATAAAATGATTATTTTTTGAAAGGGTGAAAACCCTAATTTTTGGTTTAAAAGAAAATATATATTCTATTATTTATTTATTCATTTTTTTGTTTAAGAAAAATAATAATAATATATACAAAAATGTTAAAAAATTAAATATTGTATGAAAAAATTATTTTAGGTGTACAAATAATAAAAATAAAAATATGTGATATTTTTATATTATTTACAAATTTTATTTAAGAAAATAAAAGTATATTATTATTAATAAACTATTTTTATGCCAAAAAAAAATAATAAAAAAAAATAAAATAAAAATGAAAAAATTAAGAAAATATTTTTTATGATTTTAAATATTTAGAAAAAATAAATAAAGTCAGAAAATATAAAAGAAATGAAAAAATACATAAAATATAGCAAATGGGCCAAAGGGGTGCAGGAAGTAAAAGGGTGGTGTGAATAGCCAGAAAAGCCAGGCCCAGGTTCAATCTCACTTCGTCCCTGTCCTTTGAACAAATGACCAAACACACGTATTTCTGAGCTTGATCTTGTTCTTGCTCATGCTTGCATGAAATCAAAAATTTACAACATGAAAGTTATAACATTTTCAATCACGATTCCAACCATATCCATTTTGTGATCTAACTCTAAGAAACCAGGGAGAATTTTATCACCCCTAATTTCTGACCTAAAACTTTCAGCAACTTCAACTATCAAATACTCCTAGCTCAGTCAATATAAATAAGAACTATGCATATGTACAGCTCAAGCACATTACAGACTACATTTTTGCTTCACAAACCTAAGCCTAATGATGCCTAAATAAGGAGATAGAAATTTGAAAATTACCTTGTTCAGTTGAGTTTGGTTATGGCAATGTAGCAACTTTGAGTGAGGCCTGAAGGTTGTGTAAGCTTGCTTGAAGTTCCCTCAACCTTTCCCAATGCTCAGCTTGCTTTGAAGTGGCCTGAATCTCCTTGTAGAAGTCAACCTGCAAAGCTTCAAAATGAAAATGGTGATCCTTGAAACAGATGTTACAGTTACAAGATAAGGGCCTGGACAGCTTAGGTGTGATGTATGGAATGTATTTGAAGTGGTTCAAAGCAAAACGCACGAGTGAAATATGTGTTGGCTTGTGATTTGCAGAGATTGCCCTATTTTGGGCAGAAATGGGGTTTTCTGTGTTAGAGGGTGTTTGCAATGCTATGAGATCGTGTATTGGCTTGTTACAATATGTTGAACTTGTTTCAAATTATAGCAAAGCTTGGTTTTATCAGATAGAAGAGATATGCTGACTTTTGCAAGTTGGCTTGTTTTTGAAGAAAAGTTGAGTTGACAAAGCTCAAAGCCTGTACAGGCTAGCTTGGGGTATGAACATAGTTGGTGTACTTTGCCTCAAGTTTGTGGATCTTGTTTGTAGCCAAAGATCAGGTTCAATGCTAAAGGAATACAAAGTTGCAAAAAAGCAAGCTTTATGGAAATGGTATTGTAACCTTTATGCCATTTTTGGAATAATTCCTTGTGCAATGCTACATAGCTAAGAACAATGCCATTGTCCAATGTATTTGCATTAAATTAAGGAGTGTGGAAAGGATTAAGACCTGTAAAACAAGTACAAGCATGCTTAGGAAAGATTTGCAACTTGTACCAATGTGAAAAATGCCATGGACAAAAGTGAGAAATTGCCATTTTCTTTTCTTCGATTCTCCCTAACCATAAATGATCTTGGAGACTTATTGGACATTTTGGAAAGCTTGCAACATTCTTTATAATCCATATTTGAAATTAATTTTGATATTACTCTTGGAACTATGTGAAAAGTTGCCATGAAGTTAGGTCAAAAATCTGCCTAAACTAGGGCAAAATTTCACTAAGTTAGAAAGTTTTTGGACCCCTATTCACAAAATCATAACTTGAGATCCAAGCAACTTTTGGGAAAACTTTGTGAATAAAAGTTGTAGATTTCATGGAGGAATACAACTTTCATGTTGGAAGTTTTGTTTGAATCCAATTACATCATGGTGAAAAAGTTGGGAAAAGTTGGGAAAAAATAAGAAATTTTCATAACTTAGAAAATTTCTAAGTTATGAAAAATTTCAAACTTAAACCCTAATTTTCAAAATTAGGTTTCTTGGTGAACAAGTTTCATGTTTTGACACATATTGGTGAAATATGACCCTTGGCACTTGATTTTGACCAAAAAGTCAAAGTTTGACTTTTCAGTGTATAATTGATTTTTGATCAGTTGATTGGAAAATTCATCTGTCAATCCAATGCATTTGAGATCTTTTGAACCTTGTAATTAGGTCAAGATGATGCCATTTAGTCCTTGAAACCATGCTTTAACCCAATTGGCCATTGGCTAGGTTAAAAATCAGAAATTTCCCTTTTACAGTCAAAACCCTAAAAATGACCATTTTGCCCTTTTGATGATCTGATCAAATTTATTGAGGAGTTGTGGTCCAAACTTGATCAAATGGTTCATATGAGTCTATAATGTTGATTTGAATCAATAATTATGAGGTTTGACTGTAAATTGGCCACAGTTGACTTTTTCCCCAATACAATTGATTTTTAGGTCAACTGTCCAATTGACTGGGCAAAAATGTGATTCAAGGCTTGAAACTTGGTATGAGCAATCTTAGGGGTCCAACATGAAGTATGAAAGTCATATGAGGCATTGGAAGTCCAAAAATCCCTGTGCAAACTCAAACCCTAATCTCAGGTCAACAGTGCAAGGAGATGTCTTGAGCAGAGCAAACCCTAATCCTGGTCTGGAGTCCAAGAAGTCTTGTGAGGAAAATCTTGATAAAATGAGAGGGAAAATTTTGGGGTACAACAGCTGCCCCTGTTCAATCTTCTTGAACCTGAAGAGTTAGATTGGCGAGTTTTGTCGTTCGTGACTCGAAGGTAAAAGAGGATTGGACACTAGAGTGCCCGTAAATTTGCACTCGTTAAAATGTAGTTAAGGAAATGGGCTTAAAGATGCCATTTGGAGAGGTGACAGAATCTTGTCGGAGATGGGCTTAAAGATGCCATCCAAGAATGTTTGTTGAATTGTATGTTGTAAGTCAGAAGAATAAGTATCAGAATGGTATCCGTGTCTGGAACGTATCCGAACTGTATCTGAAGACTAAATTTGTATGAGCAATGGAATGGCATTCGTGTCTGGAGCGTATCTGAGCTGTAACTGTATTTGATTCTTGAATGAATAACAGAATAACTTCCGTGTTTGGAGTGTATCTGTATTGTATCTGAATCTGAAATCTGAATAAGCGACAAAATGGCATCCGTGTCTGGAGCATCTCTGGGCTGGGGAAAAAAGTCAGAATAAGTGACAAAATGGCAACCGTGTCTGGAGCGTATCTGGACTTTATCTTGAATAGGTGACAGAATGACTTCCATGTTTGGAGTGTATCTGAGCTGGGAAAATCAGAATGAGTGACAGAATGGTAACCGTGTCTGGAGCGTAACTGGACTGTATCTGAAGTTGAGGTCTGAATGAGTAACAGAATAACTTCCGTGTCTGGAGTGTATCCGTATTGTATCTGAAATCTTTGAATATTTGTTAAAGATAGCTGTTAATCTTATCCTGAAAAGGGTAAATTGTTAGCTGAAACACAAAGTTATGTTGCATGAAATGTATGATGCAATAAAATGTGTTTTATCAATGTTTATGATATATGAATGTAATGTGTGTGTTGTACCCCAAAATTATCCCTCCCATATTCTTCAGGATTTGTCAAGAGTCATCTTCAAATGGTTCAAGACTACTCAAGAGGATTGTACGGTCAAACCACCTCCTAACACAGCTGAAATTAGGGTTTTGGTTCTCTCAAGGAATTTGAGATTTTCAATGGTTCAATTAAGTCTCAAGGGCCTATATGCATTCTCAAGCACTTACATGCCAAGTTTCAAGACTCACAGTGCCAAATTCCACAGTCAAAATCCTTATTTGACCCACAGTCAACTACAGGGGCAAAATGGTCATTTTGCAGTCAAAAGTCAAAAATTTTGGTCAACATCTTATTTTGAGGTCACAATCATCATTTGATCAAGTCTTGATCATGATTCCACAAGGATAACTCAAAAATCATCAAGGATGCTAAAGTTACTATTTTTGGAAAGTAGAAAAGTCAACTGTATCTTGACCAGGGCATAACTTTTTCATGGTTCATCAGAAAAATCCCATCCAATGCTCATTTTGAAGGGGATGACATTTCCTACAATCCATCTTCACATTCCAAGTCCAAGAAATGCTCTCACAAAAAGTTATCATTTCTACATTATAGGTCAATTTCAAAAGTCAACAAAAATGCACTTTAAGTCAAAGACTATAACTTGAGATTGGTAACTCCATATGACATGGGACCAAAGGAATTGGTTAGAGGACTTCGAGACCTTTCCAAAATGTCCAAGAACATGTTCATATGATCAAAATTGAGCAAGATATGCATTGGAGAAGTTGGGAAATTTTTATGAATTTGCAAAAGTCAACTTTGCTCAAAACACCTCATTTTTGCTAATGGGCCTCAAATTTCTTCTTGAAACTTTATCCATGGCATATGCACGACCCATCAAGCTTAATTGAATTATTTTCTTATTTTTTTATTAATTAATTGGATTTTTAATCAATATTAATTCATTTAATTAATTTAAATTGTAGGAAAATATAAAGATATGGTTTTTCAATCTTTTTGTGAAGCAAGAATGACCTAAAAAGGCTGGCAATTTCGTGCACCAAGTCAAAGATGCAATATCTCCAAATTTGGCAACTTTTTCCAATCATGAAGATTCAATAATATATGATTTCCAATCAAATATTCAAATCATCATTCCATGGATTTTTGCTCAAGATTATGACCTAATCTCATTCTCCTATAAATATACAAGCTAACCCTGATCATGCACACGTGAAATTTCTGCAGAAAAAGCCATAACCATATTGAGAAAATTCAAGAAAATTGCAAAATTGATTTCTATATTCCAGGGCGATTTAAAGACTTTTGTTGATTCTAATCTATTGCAGGGGTTCTTAGAGACATTTTGCAATCAAAACCAGGCCTTAAAGCTTAAGAAATCATCACTTACAGTCTCACAGTTTGACATTTTTTCTCATAATCGTAACTCTTAATTCATGAGCATTTAACATGATTTTTTGATTGTTTTGCATTGCTTGAATCCATATGAAGCTAATGGCATAAGTATATTGAATTATAATGCACAGAATCAAAAGTTGCCATGGACGATTTCTAGGGTTCTTGAATTCTGAAATTGGGGCTTTGCAATACAAGAAAAATTAAGCCTTGTGAGACCCATGATTGAACTCGTTAGGACAAAACGAAAACAAAGAGACCATCGTGAAATATTTATATAAAGCACATCCCTAATCGCTATTTTTCGTCACACTGTTTAGTGAGGGTTAAAAACCCCCGCTATCTAACATTGTTTTTACAGGTTTAGCGAGGAAGATGATGAGCTGTTGATGTCTCATTGGTCAGTTTGAAAATAAGCGCGCGTGTTTTGTGTTACAGCATATGAATTGATTTTTTATATATTATAATTGCTTGTTATTCTAACTACAAAGGCGTGCAAGTGGTGTAGTGGTTGTTGCGTTGGCTTGGAACCATTGGGACCTGGGTTCGAATCCCAGGTCCCCCAAAACGTTTCTATTATTTTTCTTTACATATTCATATGCAGCTTTCCAAAAGGAGTCCATCATGCACCTCTAACATCCAAGCGCCATGTGTCTCTGAGTTCAAATCATGTGGCCAAAGATGAAGGATCACCATACTCCCAGTCAACCATGCGCATGGACAATCCAGAAAGTCAAAAGGGCTTGGAGTTAATGGGCCTGAGAATTGCCAAGAATACCTCCTTATTGGGCCAGCACCCCTTGGTTTATTTTTTTTATTCTTTCTTTTTTATTCTTTTATTTTTTTTTCCTTTAATTATTTTATTTTTAATAACTATTATAAATATTATTTAGTTAACTCACAAATTAATTATTTTCATAATAAATTCAGAAAACTAAAATATTATTATTATTATTATTATTATTATTATTAATTTCACCTTTAACTTATTATTTTTGTAAATAAATTCTAATGTAATTAATTTTTTTAATTAGGTTAACGTTGACTTTTTTTTCACAATAAATAAAATTAACATAGAATTAGGGTTTTGACAATTTTAATCATCTTTTTATTTTATTTTATTTTCATTAAAAACATAAAAAACTAAAAAATACTTTTTTCTTTTAATTAATTAATTAATTAGTTTTAGGTTTAATTTAATTAAATACAAAAAGGACAAAAAACTTCTTTCTTTCTTAAAAAGGGTCAAAACCCTAAGGACTTCTCTGATTCAATTTCTTTTCGCGCATAATATTTTTGATCATATTTATGTAATTGCTTCGAGGATGTAATAGCGTAATTAGAACTTTTTATCGCTTTCATTTATTTTCTCACAATTTACTTTTCAAGGGTTGTTTTTGGCGATGTAAAATACCGGACGCCTTGTAATAGCGTAGCTTTACTTTCCGCAATTTACTTTCCGCAACTATTAACTGTTAGATGTATGTTAATTAGGCTATGCATGACAAGACTTACCTGAAAATTAAAATCAATCGTAGCTCACCATAACATGTACAAAGATAACATAAATGAAAAACAATACACTCGCACATGCCACTCTTAGGGTACACCTCACTTGGTTGCCTCGAACGTGGTCATTGAGTATAGGGTGTTTTAGAGGTCGCCCTCTTGTCTAAAGATCCAAGTTGCCTCGAAACGGTTGCCTCGGATAAAAAAAGGATCTAGGACATTAGGGTTACCGCTAAGGTGTCCTACTATTGCTTTGGTGACCACATGTCCCTATAATCGAATTGACCTGAAACTCCAACGACGGTGCTACCTACTTCTCAATAGTGGGATAGCGCTGCCTAAAGGACATTTACACAGCTTAATTTATTTTGAGTAGGTAGAGGTTCTCAGGTACTTGCTCTTTCAAAACAAAAATACTTTTCGCACCTACACTTTTCTAACAAAAGTTTTCAAACAAACACTTCATACACTCTTGAGGACTGATACAAGAGTTAAATCGATGTTTTCAAATAAACTTTTTTCAAAACCCACAAACACAAGAAAAGCAAAACATTTTTGAAGACATAGTGAGCAAGTACCTAAGAGCCTGTGGATAACCACGGATAGAAAGGGTGCTAACACCTTCCCTTTCTATAATCTACCTCTCGAACTCGAGAAACATCTCGAAAAGGAATTTTTCTGTGCTTTTGTCCTTTCCCTGTTGGAGAAAATAAAAGACGGTGGCGACTCTTGCTTACCGCGACATTTCGCAAACCAGTATTCCAAAAACAGTCAGTTCTATTTCCACCGATCACAGAACTGGCGACTCTGCTGGGGATATTTATAAGTGAGGTGTACCTTAGGATTAGATCACTTATGTTTTCAATTGTATGCCTTGAATGCTTTAATTTTGTGGGCTTGCATCGGAGTTTCATAGATCCTAACCCGGATCTGGGGAATACCCTTTAGGTAAGTAGCAATAAACTGTGAGGGACCTGTCCGGCATTGACCGACACGGGTGAAGCAGTAGCTATGTTGGCGTGACACCTTGGTCTGTACCGATATCCCTTGTGTTGGAACGAGGAGAATATGGGTCTTCTGAGGAGTCATTAAGCACCAACTGACCTTAGAACCTTAAATTGACCAACTTGGCCATAAAACAGTAGCAGTATGCTACACTCATTGAGGCTAAACTCTCGCGATGGTTCCGACTGCAAGAAAAGATTGCGAAGCTGGAGTTATGATCGATTGAGGGTATTCAGTGATATTGAGATCCTCTAGAACCCGGTTACTATTTTTAGGACAGGTCTTAACCAACTGAAACTGAAAGAGGGTAGCACCTAAAACTCCATGCTAGCCTGAACTCTAAGGGCTGTCTTGTGTGACTTGTGTGCCATTACCATGTTTGCCTTTTGTGAATACTTATGGTGTGCCTTTATCATAACATCATAAACATTGCATGCATCCTGCATAAGGACTAACCCATTTCAAGGATCTCAAGGGTTTGTGATACAGGTCATGATGAACCAAATGTCTAGCAAGGGGCAAAGGGGATTTATTTTCCCTCTAGCCAAGGTTGTTTGAAGATCAAAAACACGATGACTTGAGTCAGGGGCTATGGCCCACTCGATATGGTGAGCCTGACTCTTGAAGAAGGATTCTCAGCAACATGAAGTTCCTTCAATCGAAGCTATCAGATTCAAATTCTAACAAGTTTCTTTGTTTACCCCGCGAGATCCTTGAAAACATTGCATGCATACATATCATTGCATCACAGGTCACCCTTTACAGGTCTCTCACGTTCTCGCTGTTTATTTCAGCAATGGCCTTCCAACAAGACAACCAGGAGTTTCATACTCAAGAGACTCAGTTCAGGGAAATCTTCCTAAATCTATCCAAGGGGCATGAAGAGTTGAGAACACTCCTCATGGGGACTTTGGTCATGAACAGTCCTGAAGACGATAAGGACGAACGGCTGAAACGTCTGCAAGCTGAGGTAGATACAATGAGAACCCAGATGCTGGGGCAAATGGCTCTTATCCAAGGCTTAGCTCGGGAGCAAGAAGAGTTGAGAACCATGATCAACCAGCTTCATCAAGACAGATACAATAGTATGAAGCAAACGGTCAAGGCTGGGGATCAAACCAGTAATCAGCCTCCAAGAAGACAGGAGTTTTGTATGGTGAAGAATGGACCTCTCCAAGTTGCTACTACCTCAAGGGTCCAACAACAACCTCACCAAAAACAACAGGTTGATCAGAGTAAGCCAAACATGCCCAGGAGGCAATTTACCAAGATCAACATGTCACTGACTCAAGCGCTACAACACATGTTGAAGACAGGGCTGATTACATTAAAGGCTCCTCCCCGAAACCCAAATACTTCCGCTCCTACCTATCATCCCAATGAAAGGTGTGCATACCACTCTGACAGTCTGGGACATGACACAAACAACTGTTGGAGTTTGAAGAACAAGATCCAAGACATGATTGATGCCAAGGAGATCAAGTTTGACCCTCCGGAGACTCCAAACATAACCACTGCTCATATGATGAATCATTGAAAGCTTTTGTTCATTAGAATTTTCAATTTGTAATTTTCTTTTGATTGTTCAAACATTTACTCATGTCAAACTTTATTACTTTATCAATGCATTGCATATGTCTATTTTGAATCCATCCATTCGTATTCACTATATTCAAATTGCTTTCATTTTTTGTGATGTTCAACTCTCGATTAAAAATTCTAAGCCTTTTGAGGGAGGATGACGAAAACGATACCACGATCTTTACAGTATGCTTTTGAACAGACCCCACTGATGAAGTACAGGATTGTTTCAAATCCTAAACAGTGGAGTTATAAGGAAGATAATCCCTAGTCAACCCCTTTGAGCCAAAGAAGTTGGAGTTTTTCTTTTCGCAAAAATTAAAACCCTTAATTATAACCTGGGGCAGGGTAGTTTTCTCAGTTGATCCAGGTGCACAATGAACAGCATCACAGAAGTCCTTCCGAAACAAAAGACAGTGATGGTTCCCTATAATCGTCAAGACAAACAGTCATTATCTCTCAAAACAAAAGCCCAATAAGTCAAAACCTACGAAGGAGACTTACAAAAACACTGGGGCATCCCGCTGACTATAATCACAAAAGAAACAGTTCAGGCAAAAAACAGGGATAATGAAATCAAAAAGAAAGAGGTCCTACAAACCCTCAACAAAGAGAAATGACTGCCTATTCAAAATAAATTGTCAGTATACGAACCACCACTGGAATATCAAAGCAAAGACTCAAACAAGATCTAATGCACGATTAGCTGAGTTTAGGATCGAAGAACATCACGAAGAACGAGTGGGTACAAATAAAATTTGAGCCTTTATCCTTTGTTTCTTAAACCGTGAACCAGGCCACGTTATAACCCTTAAAAAGTCCTAGCTAAAGCATGGGTTAGTTCGAAGGCATACTGTTACAAAAGTATCCTGACTCCTGTAGGGCTTGCTGTAAAATCCTGAGTTGACATCACATATTACAAAAATTCACTTGTTTTATTGTAAACTGCATTTTCAAAAAAAAACCTTCAAAACAGACATAAGCTTTGCATTCTTAAAATAACATTGTTTGCATATGACTATTTGTTCAAACAGCAGAGAAATTCGCACGATGAATATCCAGTGAACAAAAATCTTCTCAACAAAAGGATCACCTCAAGTGGAAAAACACTTCCAATCAAGGGGCACGGCATGATCATTGTCTATCATCTGGGGCAGTCAAGTCAAGATTCAAGGAATCTCTCAAAATGCCAAATAGCCAAGGGCAGATCTCCATCTGAATCACTTGGGGCATTGGACATGAATTCCAGTAACGAATCTTGCATCTTCTGGTAGTATGGCAACACAACACTACTGACAGTGACAACTCCCTACATCCTGAGAGCATAGACATAGTCAAAAAGTAATACGCATAATTAAAGACCCGCTAGGTCGACTGGCCTAGGCAAAAATAAGGGATGAAAATGAAAAATTTGTACACCCGGCAAGTCGAAAACCTGAAAAGGCGGCTTGGGCAAAAATGGGTATCCCGGTGGACTGAAAACCCGAAAGGGCGGTCCAGGCAAAATTTAGGGATCAAAAGCGTACGACTATGTCCCGTCATCTCGTCACTTGCCTACCAGAAGAAGATTTGTCAAATCGGCAGTTATCAAGCACCTCATAGGCCTTCTTCTCCCGCAGAAACTGGGGCAATAAGAATTGGCCGAACTGTACAGTCACTCTGTCCACTGAGGTACCAGGGTAAGTTCAGCTGAAGAATATGACCAAGATACCTTCACTCCCCACAGAGTAAGACAAGATTCAGCAATACTCTCCCCAAGCAGAGTTGGCCTCCCATCAGCCCTAAAAAGGCACAGTATCCCCAGCAAGTCAGCAATGCTCTCCCCAAGCAGAGTTAGTCTACCATCAGTCCTGAGAAAGTTAGGTATCCCTAGAAGATCTTAATATTCCCCAGTAGAGTATACAGATATTCCTCAGCAAGCATCCCTGACAGTCTTAATATTCCTCGACAGAAATATAAGATTGTTCCCCGGTGGAATACAAGATACCCCCAATGGAGCCATTTCCTCAAAAGTTTCCCCAGGAGAGTTGAATCATCTTACCCAGTAGATTCTAGAAGCTTGTCCCCTGCAGAGTACAAAAATCTCTCCCCAGCCATATTTAGGAGGTTATCCCCCACCAGAGTCTAACTGGGTTATCCTCAGCAAGTTGTTACAACGGAAATATCGTCCTCAGCAAAGTTCTTCCTATCCCCGGCGGAGTTCATCTTCAGAATCCCAACAGAACTTATCAACAGAGTCCCCAACAGAGTTATCGGTAAAATCTCAGCGAAGTATCTCTTCCCCCACTGAGTAATTCCCCGCAGAGTAATCTCTTCACCAGGTTTATTCCCCAACGGAGTCATCTTCTCCTACCGGTTTATTCTTGCAATCATCTTTGTTCATCATCCCCAGCGGAAACGAAGAACTCTACTCTTCAACATCAACCCAGGAATCAACGAACTCCCCGGTATTCATCAAGGATTTATTTTCCCAGACGAAGATACATTCATAAACATCACATTGTCATACATCATGATACATGCATATACGCATCATATCACACGATCTCATTTATTCTTTGAGAACATCATGACATCATGCATTTCATACATCATGACATTGCATACAACTAATGTTTTGCCTTTTCAGGAAAAGGCCAATCAAAAGACGATTACCATCAACTTTTGAAGTTCCAGATCAACACCTGTATCTAGCCAGGAAATATCTGTGAATGACTGATTGTAGATCTATACCTGTAACTATCCAGGAAAGTTATCTACATGAAGAGATTGAAGATCAACACCTGTAACAGGCCAGGAAATTATCTTTCACTCTCAGGTCAGAGATCTACACCTGTATCCATCCAGGAAAGCTATCTCGACCAACCTTTTTTAAGTTCCGGATCAACACCTGTATCTAGCCAGGAAATATCTGTGAGCGATTGATTGTAGATTCGATACCTGTAACTAGCCAGGAAAGTTATCTACATGAAGATATTGAAGATCAACACCTGTAACAGGCCAGGAAATTATCTTTCACTCTCAGGTCAGAGATCTACACCTGTATCCAGCCAGGAAAGCTATCTCGACCAACCTTTTTTAAGTTCCGGATCAACACCTGTATCTAGCCAGGAAATATCTGTGAGCGATTGATTGTAGATTCGATACCTGTAACTAGCCAGGAAAGTTATCTACATGAAGAGATTGAAGATCAACACCTGTAACGGTCCAGGAAATTATCTTTCACTCTCAGGTCAGAGATCTACACCTGTATCCATCCAGGAAAGCTATCTCGACCAACCTTTTTTAAGTTCCGGATCAACACCTGTATCTAGCCAGGAAATATCTGTGAGCGATTGATTGTAGATTCGATACCTGTAACTAGCCAGGAAAGTTATCTACATGAAGATATTGAAGATCAACACCTGTAACAGGCCAGGAAATTATCTTTCACTCTCAGGTCAGAGATCTACACCTGTATCCAGCCAGGAAAGCTATCTCGACCAACCTTTTTTAAGTTCCGGATCAACACCTGTATCTAGCCAGGAAATATCTGTGAGCGATTGATTGTAGATTCGATACCTGTAACTAGCCAGGAAAGTTATCTACATGAAGAGATTGAAGATCAACGCCTGTAACAGGCCAGGAAACCATCTTTCTTTCTCAGGTCAGAGATTTACACCTATATCCAGCCAGGAAAGCTATCTCAACCAACCTTTTTTAAGACCCAGATCAACACCTGTATCTAGCCAGGAAATATTTGTGGACGACTGATTGTAGATCTATACCTGAAACCAGACAGGAAAGTTATCTACATTGAAGAGATTGAAGATCAATACCTGTAGCAAGCCAGGAAGACAATCTTTCTTTCTCAAGTCAGAGATTAATACCTGAAACCAGACAGGAAAACTATCTCCCCCACCAACCTTTTTTAAGGCCCAGATCAATACCTGTATCTAGCCAGGAAATATCTGTGGACGAATGATTGTAGATTAATACCTGAAACCAGACAGGACAACTATCTACTTGATCATCATGAAGCAACCCTACACCGGTTCCTTCTCTCCCAAGATGCAGTTTTGTACGGACTCATCATCAGGCAACCCTACACAGGTTCCTTCTTTCAACCTACCAAGTCACAATTCAACAACCTCCAGATGGCATCTATAAGCCCATCCCCCGACAAGATTCTGTCACATCTCCAGATGGCATCTATAAGCCCATCCTTCTATCCATCATATTTCCAAATGGCATCTGTAAGCCCATTCCCAACATCACATTACTGATACTACACCATGCGAGTGCAAATTTCTGGGCACTTTAGTGTTCAATCATCTTCCACCTTCGGATCACGAAAGGCACGCGAGCCAATCTACATCCTCAGGTTTAAGAAGATTGAACAGGGGCAACTGTTGTACCCCAAAATTTGCCCTCCCATATTCTTCAGGATTTGTCAAGAGTCATCTTCAAATGGTTCAAGACTACTCAAGAGGATTGTACGGTCAAACCACCTCCTAACACAGCTGAAATTAGGGTTTTGGTTCTCTCAAGGAATTTGAGATTTTCAATGGTTCAATCAAGTCTCAAGGGCCTATATGCATGCTCAAGCACTTACATGCCAAGTTTCAAGACTCACAGTGCCAAATTCCACAGTCAAAAGCCCTATTTGACCCACAGTCAACTGCAGGGGCAAAATGGTCATTTTGCAGTCAAAAGTCAAACTTTTTGGTCAACATCTTATTTTGAGGTCACAATCATCATTTGATCAAGTCTTGATCATGATTCCACAAGGATAACTAAAAAATCATCAAGGATGCAAAAGTTACTATTTTTGGACAGTAGAAAAGTCAACTGTATCTTGACCAGGGCATAACTTTTTCATGGTTCATCAGAAAAATACCATCCAATGCTCATTTTGAAGGGGATGACATTTCCTACAATCCATCTTCACATTCCAAGTCCAATAAATGCTCTCACAAAAAGTTATCAATTTCTACATTATAGGTCAATTTCAAAAGTCAACAAAAATGAACTTTAAGTCAAAGACCATAACTTGAGATTGGTAAATCCAAATGTCATGGGACCAAAGGAATTGGTTATAGGACTTCAAGACCTTTCCAAAATGTCCAATAACATGTTCATATGATCAAAATTGAGCAAGATATGCATTGGAGAAGTTGGGAAATTTTTATGAATTTGCAAAAGTCAACTTTGCTCAAAACACCTCATTTTTGCTAATGGGCCTCAAATTTCTTCTTGAAACTTTATCCATGGCCTATGCACGACCCATCAAGCTTAATTGAATTATTTTCTTATTTTTTATTAATTAATTGGATTTTTAATCAATATTAATTCATTTAATTAATTTAAATTGTAGGAAAATATAAAGATATGGTTTTTCAATCTTTTTGTGAAGCAAGAATGACCTAAAAAGGCTGGCAATTTCGTGCACCAAGTCAAAGATGCAATATCTCCAAATTTGGCAACTTTTTCCAATCATGAAGATTCAAAAATATATGATTTCCAATCAAATATTCAAATCAGCATTCCATGGATTTTTGCTCAAGATTCTGACCTAATCTCATTCTCCTATAAATATACAAGCTAACCCTAATCATGCACACGTGAAATTTCTGCAGAAAAAGCCATAACCATATTGAGAAAATTCAAGAAAATTGCAAAACTGATTTCTATATTCCAGGGCGATTTAAAGACTTTTGTTGATTCTAATCTATTGCAGGGGTTCTCAGAGACGTTTTGCAATCAAAACCAGGCCTTAAAGCTTAAGAAATCATCACTTACAGTCTCACGGTTTGACATTTTTTCTCATAATCGTAACTCTTAATTCATGAGCATTTAACGTGATTTTTTTATTGTTTTGCATTGCTTGAATCCATATGAAGCTAATGGCATAAGTTAATTGAATTATAATGCACAGAATCAAAAGTTGCCATGGACGATTTCTAGGGTTCTTGAATTCTGAAATTGGGGCTTTGCAATACAAGAAAAATTAAGCCTTGTGAGACCCATGATTGAACTCGTTAGGACAAGACGAAAACAAAGAGACCATCGCGAAATATTTATATAAAGCACAGCCCTAATCGCTATTTTTCGTCACACTGTTTAGTGGGGGTTAAAAACCCCCGCTATCTAACATTGTTTTTACAGGTTTAGCGAGGAAGATGATGAGTTGTTGATGTCTCATTGGTCAGTTTGAAAATAAGCGCGCGTGTTTTGTGTTACAGCATATGAATTGATTTTTTATATATTATAATTGCTTGTTATTCTAACTACAAAGGCGTGCAAGTGGTGTAGTGGTTGTTGCGTTAGCTTGGAACCATTGGGACCTGGGTTCGAATCCCAGGTCCCCCAAAATGTTTTTATTATTTTTCTTTACATATTCATATGCAGCTTTCCAAAAGGAGTCCATCATGCACCTCTAACATCCAAGCGCCATGTGTCTCTGAGTTCAAATCATGTGGCCAAAGATGAAGGATCACCATACTCTCAGTCAACCATGCGCATGGACAATCCAGAAAGTCAAAAGGGCTTGGAGTTAATGGGCCTGAGAATTGCCAAGAATACCTCCTTATTGGGCCAGCACCCCCTGGTTTATTTTTTTTATTCTTTCTTTTTTATTCTTTTATTTTTTTTCCTTTAATTATTTTATTTTTAATAACTATTATTATTATTATTTCGTTAACTCACAAATTAATTATTTTCATAATAAATTCAGAAAACTAAAATATTATTATTATTATTATTAATTTCACCTTTAATTTATTATTTTTGTAAATAAATTCTAATGTAATTAATTTTGTTAATTAGGTTAACTTTGACTCTTTTTTTCACAATAAATAAAATTAACATAGAATTAGGGTTTTGACAATTTTAATCATCTTTTTATTTTATTTTATTTTCATTAAAAACATAAAAAACTAAAAAATACTTTTTTCTTTTAATTAATTAATTAATTAGTTTTAGGTTTAATTTAATTAAATACAAAAAGGACAAAAAACTTCTTTCTTTCTTAAAAAGGGTCAAAACCCTAAGGACTTCTCTGATTCAATTTCTTTTCGCGCATAATATTTTTGATCATATTTATGTAATTGCTTCGAGGATGTAATAGCGTAATTAGGACTTTTTATCGCTTTCATTTATTTTCTCGCAATTTACTTTTCAAGGGTTGTTTTTGGCGATGTAAAATACCCGACACCTTGTAATAGCGTAGCTTTACTTTCCGCAATTTACTTTCCGCAACTATTAACTGTTAGATGTATGTTAATTAGGCTATGCATGACAAGACTTACCTGAAAATTAAAATCAATTGTAGCTCACCATAACATGTACAAAGATAACATAACTGAAAAACAATACACTCGCACATGCCACTCTTAGGGTACACCTCACTTGGTTGCCTCGAATGTGGTCATTGAGTATAGGGTGTTTTAGAGGTCGCCCTCTTGTCTAAAGATCCAAGTTTCCTCGAAACGGTTGCCTCAGATAAAAAAAGGATCTAGGACATTAGGGTTACCGCTAAGGTGTCCTACTATTGCTTTGGTGACCACATGTCCCTATAATCGAATTGACCCGAAACTTCAACGACGGTGCTACCTACTTCTCAATAGTGGGATAGCGCTGCCTAAAGGACATTTACACAGCTTAAATTCTTTTGAGTAGGTAGAGGTTCTCAGGTACTTGCTCTTTCAAAACAAAAATACTTTTCGCACCTACACTTTTCTAACAAAAGTTTTCAAACAAACACTTCATACACTCTTGAGGACTGATACAAGAGTTAAATCGAAGTTTTCAAACAAACTTTTTTTAAAACCCACAAACACAAGAAAAGCAAAACATTTTTGAAAACATAGTGAGCAAGTACCTAAGAGCCTATGGATAACCATAGATAGAAAGGGTTCTAACACCTTCCCTTTCTATAATCTACCTCCCGAACCCGAGAAACATCTCGAAAAGGAATTTTGTTGTGCTTTTGTCCTTTCCCTGTTGGAGAAAATAAAAGACGATGGCGACTCTTGCTGACCGCGACATTTCGCGAACCAGCATTCCAAAAACAGTCAGTTCTATTTCCACCGATCACAGTGTGCATGTAAGCTGACTCGATGTATTGCTGAGGAAAATAAATCCTTGATAGCTGGAGATAATAAAACTCTTGACTGCTGTCGGGGAAAATAAATCCTTGACCGCTGCTGGAGATTCAAAATCTTTGATTGTTAAGGATGAGAAATCCTTGGTGACTGTTGGAGATGGAAAATTCTTGACAACCTCTATGGGGATGTGAGAATCCTTCATGTCTTGAAGTTGAAGTATTGACAAAATCTGTTGTGAGAGTAATTTCAAATTGCTTGAGAAATTTGCTTGGAGAATCCAGAGAACTTTGATGACTTCTACTGGGGGTTACACAAAGGAAATCCTTACTCGACAGGGGAATAGGGAAAACTCTGATGATTTCTGCGGGGAACTAATAATGAGAATCTTCAATATCCTGGGGAATTTGAATCCTTAGGGACTTCATGCTGGGGAGTCAAGAATGAGAATCTTCGATCTGCAGGGGATTACAAATTCTGACAAATTCATGTTGGGGAGTAATGAAGACTCTGGCAACTTCACTGGGGAATCAAGAATGAGAATCTTCATTCTGCTGGGGGATTAAAAACTCTGTGAGGAAGAATGCTTTACTGCTGGAGAGTAAGTTCAGGATTTTGGGGGAAAAAGCTATACTACTGGGGAGTAGCTACCCTGTTGGGGAGATCAGGAGTTTGGGTTGTATGCCAATCGACTGGTGAATTATTCGAAGTTGGGGATAAAAGTTAACTGTTATCTGGTTGATTCTCAGACTTTAAGACAACTTGCTAGGGAAATTGGGGAAAAATGAATGGTTCCCGTTGGGGATTGATAGTTGGAAATTTGATTCGACTGGGGAAGAAGGTTTCATCTCCGCTGCGGGTATGTAGTTCAAAGTTTTTACTCCGCTGAGGATTGGGAGTTTGAAGTTTAACTTTGGTGGGAATTAAGGATTTGAAACTATAACTCCGCTGGGGATATATACTTCAAGGTTTTAGCTCCGTTGGGGATCTAGATGATGTATTGCAGGGGATTTCTCCTGGAATAGCCTAAAGATGTTTTTCCTATACTTTCAACCTGTCAGTAATTATTCTTTCCCATTTCGTTTATTTGTAAACAGTGATTATATTCAAATGCATATGCTCATTAATAAATCATTTGGACATTTTCAAATAAAACACGAGTGTAAAAAAGAAGAAAAGGCAAACAGTTTTCTGCATTTTAAAGTATCTTTGTATTAACTTTATGTAAGTATTTTGTACAAAGGAGACAGACATCCTAGTAAGAGAATGTTGTCATAAAAATGAGAAAATTTTATACAAAGAAAGATGGCTATGTGTGAAAGTTCCATGGGGTTCCCATTCTGCTATAGCCTTCGTAACTCTGAGTATCTTGTCCATTTGTTGCTTCGTCCGAAGATGACTGAGTTGATCAGAAACCCGGAGCTTGTCTGTGAAGAGATTATCCTTAAAGTGATCCGACGAGACATAGTCATACGCTTTAATTCCCTAACTTTTGCCTGGATCGCCCTTTCGGGTTTTCGATCCACCGGGAAACCCTTTTTTGCCCAAGTCGCCCTTTCGGGTTTTCAACTTGCTGGGTGTACAGATTTTTTTTGTTTATCCCTAATTTTTTCCTGAACCACCCTTTCGGGTTTTCGATTCACTGGGATGCCCTTTTTGCCTAGGTGTGTCAACCTAGCCGGTCATTTATGCGTAGTATTTTTGACTATGTCTGCGTTCGCAGGGTGCGGTAAGTCATCACCGTCCATGGTGGTTAAGATCATTGCCCCACCAGAAAAGATGTTCTTGATTACAAATGGTCCTTCGTAGGTAGGAGTCCATTTGCCCCTAGGATCACTTTGTGGCAAGATGATGCGCTTGATTACAAGATCCCCGACTTGATATATCTGGCGTCTGACTTTCTTGTTGAATGCCTTGATCATCCGTTTTTGATACGCCTGACCATGGCAAACAGCAATAAGTCGCTTTTCATCAATCAAGTTAAGTTGATCAAGTCGGGTCTGAATCCAATCGTCTTCACTCAAACCAGCATCCTTCATGATTCTCAAGGAGGGAATCTGAACCTCGATAGGCAAAACAGCTTCCATGTCGTATACCAAAGAATATGGTGTTTCCCCAGTTGATGTGCGTGCTGTGGTACGGTACCCGTGGAGAGAAAACGGTAACATTTCATGCTAGTCCTTGTAGGTGATTGTCATCTTTTATATGATCTTCTTGATATTTTTGTTCGCAGCTTCAACAACACCGTTCATCTTCGGTCGGTAGGGAGGTGAATTGTGATGTTGAATCTGGAACTGCTCGCACAAAGCGGTGATCATAGTATTGTTAAGGTTTGTACCGTTGTCGGTGATGATCCTTTGGGGGGATACCATGCCGACAAATGAGGTTCTGCTTGATAAAGTGGGCAACCACATTCTTAGTGACGGATGTGAAGGAAGCCGCTTCGACCCATTTGGTAAAGTAATCAATGGCCACCAGAATGAAGTGGTGTCCATTGGATGTTGTAGGCTTGATCTCTCCAATCATGTCGATTCCCCACATAGCGAAGGGCCAAGGAGTTGTTAAGACATTGAGAGGAACTGGAGGTATATGTACCTTGTCCGCATATATTTGACATTTATGGCATGTTCGGGAATGTTGATAGCAGTCAGCTTCCATGGTAGACTAGTAATAGCCTGCCCTTAGAATATTCTTAGCCATCGTATGCCCGCTAGAGTGAGAGCCAAAGGTACCATTGTTAAGTTCATCCATGATTTGTTCAGCTTCAATCTTGTCCACACAACAGATCAGAATGCAATCATGATTGCGCTTGTACAGGATACCGTTGCTCAGGAAGAACTTGGCAGAGAATCTCCTCAAGAACTTTTTATCGTTGACTGAAGCTCCTTCAGGGTATTCTTGAGCCTCGAGATACCTTTTCACTTCATGAAACCAACGACGGTCCACTACTTCTTCGGTATTAATCTCGTGACAATGTGTAGGTTCGTCCATCCGTTCAATAGTGATTTGGGGAGCCTCATTATCCCAGTTAAGTTTAAACATGGATGCCATTGTAGCTAGAGCATCTGCTAGCTGATTTTCTTCTCGCAGGAAGTGCTCGAAGGTAATCTGCTCGAAATGTGGTAACAATGTCAAGACATGTTCTTTGTAAGGGATGAGGTTTGGATGTTTAGTATCCCGCTCTTCTTTGATCTGACTGATGACCAAAGCTGAGTCCCCAAATACAATCAAAGATTTGATTCCCAAGTCTATGGTAGCCTTGAGTCCAAAGATACAAGCTTCATACTCGGCCATGTTGTTGGTGCAGTTAAAGCAAAGTCTGGCAGTGAAAGGTGTATGGCAACCTTATGGAGAGATAAGTACCGCGCCGATACCGTTGCCAAGTGCATTGGAGGCACCATCAAAGTACAGGGTCCATCAGGATCCTTGTTCAGGTCCTTCATATGGTCTGAAGTCTTCAATGTTGTCCAAGGTCATGATATCCTCGTCGGGGAAGTCAAACTTCATGGATTGGTAATCTTCGACAGCCTGATGAGCCAAATGGTCAGCTAGTACACTCCCCTTTATAGCTTTTGGGGTCGTGTACTGTATATCATATTCGGTTAGGATCATCTGCCATCTAGCTATTCTTCCAGATAGAGAAGGCTTCTCAAATATGTACTTTATCGGATCCATCTTAGATATCAGCAAAGTGGTATGAGTCAACATATATTGCCTTAGCCGGCGAGCAGCCTATACCAAAGCGCAGCAAGTTTTCTTGAGCAGTGAGTATTGGGTCTCACAGTCGGTAAACTTTTTGCTAAGGTAATAAATGGCATGCTCTTTTCGGCCAGACTCGTCATGTTGGCCCAATACGCACCCCATTGAATTCTCTAAGACAAGCAGATACATGATTAGCGGTCTTCCTTCGACGGGTGGTATCAAGATAGGAGGTTCTAGCAAATACTCCTTGATTTTATCGAAAGCAACTTGACAGTCATCATTCCATTTAACCACCTGATCTTTCTTCAACAGCTTGAAGATTGGCTCACAGGTAGATGTTAGGTGAGAAATGAACCTTGCAATATAGTTTAGGCATCCCAAGAAACCTCTTACCTCCTTCTCAGTGCGAGGGGCAGGAATTTCTTGTATAGCTTTGACTTTGGCAGGATCAACCTCGATTCCCTTGTTGTTGACAATGAAACCCAAGAGTTTACTGGACCGGACTCCGAAAGTGCACTTGTTAGGGTTCAGTCTGAGCTTGTATTCCTTTAACCTGACAAACAGCTTTTGCAAGTGGTCAAGGTGTTCTTCTTCAGTTTGTAATCGGGCTATCATGTCATCTACGTAGACCTCTATCTCATGATGTATCATATTATGAAACAAAACTACCATGGCACATTGATAGGTTGCCCCGGCATTCTTCAGTCCGAATGGCATCACTTTGTAGCTGAACGTACCCCACTGTGTAACAAAAGTAGTCTTCTCCATGTCTTCAGGTGCCATTTTGATCTGGTTGTAACCTGAAAATCCGTCCATGAAAGAAAATACCTTGTGTTGTGCTGTATTGTCAACCAAGATGTCAATGTCCGGAAGTGGAAAGTCATCTTTAGGGCTGGCCCTGTTTAAGTCTCTGTAATCCATGCACATTTTGACTTTGCCATCCTTCTTAGGCACGGGCACAATGTTAGCAACCCATTGTGGATAGGAAGTAACAGCAAGAAACCCAGCATTGAACTGCTTCATAACTTCTGCTTTGAGCTTTTCTGACATGTCGGGCCTCATGAGGCGGACCTTTTGCTTAACTGGTGGACAGTCTTCTCTTGTGGGAAGACGGTGAACCACAATATCTGTATCGAGTCTCGGTATGTCTTTGTATGACCAAGCGAAGATCTCAACATATTCATGTAACAGTTGAATTAGGCGCTCTTTGACACTTGGCTCTAGGTTGGCACCCACTCTGACTTCTTTTCTGTCTTCCTCAATACCCAAGTTGATTGTCTCTAACAGCTCCTCATGAGGTAGAATAGCCCTTTCTTCCTGTTGTAGCAGTCTAGCAAATTCTCCTGGCACCTCACAATCTTCCTCACCTTTGTATTCGGCGTGGTAGACCAGATCTTCAGAGTCACTGAAGGCCATAGCAGAATTGTTACCCATGGAATCCAGAATGGAAGGGTACCTGCATTTGTGAGTGTGGGTGTGTGTAAGGGATAGCCACCTTTAAACAAATAAAATGTAAAAAGAAAAACAATGAACACAAAAGTTTATATGTGAAAACGTCCATGATTCATTAAAATGGCATATGAAGATGAAAAAATCAAACCCTTACAAATGGACCTATGCGTCTCGGGTAAGGCACATAGGTTAAAAGAGTATGAATTGTTTGAGAATTATTACAAACCAACAAAAATGTTCGAAAGATAAATTACTGCAGTATGAAAGTAATCGAAACAAAGTCTTTTGCTTCCCAGTTGCACAGTCCTCCGCCAACAGTAGGGAAAATCCAGTCTTCCAAGTTGCTCTCCTCTTCACTATCCTCCAAGGCATTGACTCCATGATGGGTGATCTTCACTGGTGGCCCTCCAGCACGAGAGCGACGCACAGCCTTCTGACTAGCCGAAGTGAAACCCAAGCCGAATTTATCTGATTTGAAAGGAAAGTCCGGAAGTTGCCCCCAGATTGTGCTTCCTCCTTCTTCAATCACAGCCTTTGCATCTTTGAGAGACGACATCCGAGGCGGAGGTCTTGTACATAAGACATTGTCTTGGTTGTCGCAATCTCCTGAGCTACCTCTTCAAAATGCTGAAACGGGGTTTCGATGAATTCGCCATCCAATTCTACATAGCGGAAATAATTTAGATGGCTTATCATGTATTCCTCTTCGTCATGAACAGTTATAATTTTCCCCTGGACAGGGTATTTGAGCATTTGATGCAGAGTAGAAGTGACGGCTCCAGCATTATGAATCCAGGGTCTTCCCAACAAGCAAGAATAGGAAGGACAGATGTCCATCACATAGAATGTGGAGTTGAAGGTTTCAGTTCCCACTTTAATCAGGATGTCCACCTCCCCGTGGACAATCCTTTTAGAACCATCAAAGGCTCTGAAAATGATGTTGCTGGGTTTCAGGGTAAAGCCTTCACAATCCAGTCTATCCAAGGCTTTCTTTGGCAAGACATTCAGCGATGAACCAGTGTCTACCAGTACGTGTGCTAGAGTAGTCCCTCTGCATTCCACCGAGACATGCAAAGCGTCATTATGTTTTCTCCCTTTCGATGTTAAATCGGCATCGGAGAATCCTAGACCATTGTCAGCTGTTAGGCTAGCTACACATTCCTAGAACTGATCCGCAGAGGTTTCCTGTGGTACATGGGCCGTCTTCAAAAATCTGATCAGAACTTTAGCATGAGCTTCTAAACAAAGCAGCGGGGCCAACATAGAGATTTTTGAGGGGGTTTGCCCCAGTTGTTCCACAACATTATAATCGCTTTTCTTGATTATTTTCAAAATCTCTTCCATTTCTTTTTGAGAGGTCTCAGGGATGACCAATGGCTGAGCCCTCGTCCTGACGGGCTCTCCTTGGATTCCTTTCCCTCTATCATCAGCAACAGCAGAAGGGACAACTACAGGAGTTACAACTTATTCAATAATTGGAGTTCTTGCAGATATGTTGACCGGTAAAGGGGTAACCTTAGGAGCAGCTGAGGGTCCAAAGATTGCCTTTAGAGGGGCAATCTCTGGAGAGAAAATTCTTCCACTGCGGGTGATTTTGCTCATTTCGGCAATGTTTCCAATGTCGGAAGTCTCTTCATCAGAACTCTCTTCAGTTGATTCAATTTGTTTAATATCGTGGTTGTAGATTTCTCCACCATAGTTCCACGGTATTGATTTGTCGGACTTGTACGGGACGGGCCCATGCATGGTTATCTTCAAAGGTGCAGTCTTCGGAGCGGATGTAATCTTAACAAGTCTTTTGGAGACCTTGGAAAGATTGGAGGATATGGTTATTATCTAAACATCATTGACAGGAGCCGGTGTAACAGGAGTCTTTTCAAAAAGGATTTCTTGGTTATCCGTTAGGCGTTGGATGCCTAACTTAAACAATGGACAGTCGGTTGGTAAGGATAAACAAAGGCAGCAATCTTCTTCACAACCTGGTAAAATCCCAGCCTTCAGCAAATTCAACTTGATTATCAGTAGAGGAGTCATCAAATCATCAAAAGTAGCAACAAAAAGATCTTCTTCAACAGCATGGGCATTGTGGCCATGCTTTGGCATTGGAGCAGAGATTACATTCGGCTTTTCAGGGGCGTCGAATTCAACTTCTTTAGCGTCTATTAAATCCTGAATATTATTCTTGAGGGCCCAACAATTGTTGGTGTCGTGCCCTATACTCCCTGAATGATAGGCACACTTGGCGTTCGAATGGTAGTAAGGAGAAGCTGTATTCGGATTCTTCGGGGCCTCTTTCAGACTGGCAAGCTTTAACTTCAAGAGATGGGGTAGAACCTGAGCGGGGGTCATGTTTATCTGGGTGAATTTCCGTACAGGCCTTTCCACTTTTTGCTTGGTTGGTTCTGGGTTGATTGTTTCTAGGCTGATCAGCGACAGACTTCTGAATCATTACGGCCCCCACCGCTGGCTGACGCTCAACTCTTCCTTGACCTCTTTGAGAGTAGACAGCTGATACTTCCTTCTTTGTTGGAAAAGTCTTTTTGATGGCAGCGGAAGCAGATGCATCTCTTTGAATTTTCCCGCTTTTTATGCTGGCTTCAACTCTCTCACCAGTTAGAATCAACTCGGTGAACCACGCAGACGAACTTCCAATTAGGTGATTAAAGAAAGGACCTGATAGAGTCCCAAAGAATATATCAACTAGCTCTCTTTCAGATAAAGGTGGTTGCACCCTTCCAGCCAAATCCCTCTATTTCTGGGCATACTCTTTGAAACCTTTATTTGAGACCATGCCCATACTCTGTAATTGAGTACGGGTTGGTGCTAAGTCCGTATTATATTGATACTGCTTGTAAAAGGCGGCCGCTAAATCTTCCCAATTATGCACATCAGACCTCTCCAACTGGTAAAACCAATCCAGTTGCGTCCCCGATAAATTGTCCTGGAAGAAATGGACCCACAGGGCTTTGTCAAAAGAATGTGGTTGAATTTTCCTGACATAAGATCATAGGTGCATCTTGGGACAAGACAACCCATCGTACTTAGAAAACAGAGGTACTTTGAATTTGGGAGGGATCGCAATTCCAGAAACCAGCCCTAACTCTTCAAAGTCTAGCCCAGGCACTCTCTGTATCTCCATGGCAGTTAGACGCTCTTCCAAGTTCTTGGATTTGTCATCTGCAGGAGGGTATTGCAGTTCAGAATAGTCTTCGTCCTCTTCTTCTTCTTCTTCCTCAGAATCAGATGGCACTGCAGCTCCCTTTCCTTTTCCTACCCCTTCATCAGATGTTGAGGGGAAATCCAGGACCCTTCTGGCTTGACCTTCAAATCTTCTACCCAAGGTAGCCACACCAGCTCTCTTCTTTTTCTTTTTCTCTTTTTCCTTCTCTAGCAAGGTCTTGAGCTCCTCCCTCCCCTTGGACAAGGTCACAAGTAGCTGTTGAAACTGTGAATTCTGCGCTTGCAAGTCTTTGACCGTCTGTTCAATATCCATCTTGCTGAAATAAACATCAGAGAGATGAGGAAACTTGGTGTGAAGAGCTGTTTATGCATATGATGAATGATATGTATTCATGTATTGTATTCAAGGATTCAGAAATTCAAATTTGTTTTAAACAAAAAAGGAACATATGTCATACTAATAAGATAGAATTTGTTAGTACATCAATGCCCCATGGGCAAAATAATACAAAATTCTAAGGTAAAAAGACGTTGTGCATCCTCTTTGGTGCAATGTAGGTGTTGAGAGTCTGCTCTTCGTGAAGTTGATGAGTAATTTCCAAAACCTTTTTCTCGCTTGCGTAGAATTGGGCTTCGAAAGTATCGCGCTCTCCCTTGAGCTATATCCAACTCCTTTGTAAATCTTTAAGTTATGTTGGCATGTCAGGATGTAGGAGGGTGTATGGAACCTCTCCTTCCATAACAGGCTCTATAATCACAGGATGCATGTAGGGGTAAGGCATTATAAGTCTTTGGGCACCGGTTCGTACCCACTTGAGGTAAGGCTCAAGAGGGATGGAATTCTTGTGTCCCAAGGTCTTACTGTCCACCTTGTTGGGCATCCTCCAAGCTCGGATAAACCTTTGCCGGAGTCCTTATTCATCGTTGTCGAAGTCAAAAACCAAGTCTGGAATCAGCATGTCATGTGGGCCATCCCTTCGGGCATACCCAAGCTGTCTCAGAGCCAAGCAAGGATTGTAGGTAATGCCTCCCCTAATGCCTAGTAGAGGGACATTAGGAAATTCCCCACAACGGTCAATGATGATAACATTCTCTATTGATCGAGAACACCAATGGATATCTGAATGTGTAAGGGTCATCAACCGTTGTGACCACCTCAAACCTTTCTCATTCTTCAAAATTGATTGGGGAAGATGAGAAATAAACCATCTTTCCAGTAGAGGAGTGCAACACATGAGAACACCTCTTTTCCTCATTGTTCGAGTGTGAAAAGAGTGTAGGATGTCCCCAAGCAATGTAGGCACCGGGTTGCAAGCCATGAAGATTTTGACAGCACTCACATCTATAAGTTGGTCAGGGTTTGGGAACAAGACCAACCCATATATGAGAAGAGCTACAATCTCCTCAAAAGCTTGCAGGTCTAGAGAATTCTAGCATTCTTGAGCTTTCTCAAATAGAAATTTTGCCAAGAAACCCTTGACACCACTTCTAGTTTCCCAATGGCCTATGACATCATATGGTTGCAAGTGTAGGGCTTAAGCAACATCTTCAGGCTTTGGATCTCTTTCCATACTGTTGAAAGGTAGTTGATGGAGAATAGGAATCCTCGAGAGTTGAGAAAATTCCTCCAAAGTAGGCACAAGTTGGTAATTAGGAAATGTGAAGCAGTGGTGTAGGGGGTCAAAGAACTGGAAGAGAACTTTCACCATGTCTTCCTCAGTGTTGGTGTTGACTAAGTTGAGAAGACGACCATGCCTCTCGGTGAATGGAGAATTCTCAGGAATCCTTGAAGCTAGCTCTTTGAGTTGAGGAGTATTTCTTACAAGGTTGACTTGGATAGTTTTCATGCGTAGTGATTCCATAACCTACAAAACAGGAACAAAGATGAAGATCCAAAATCCTTGAAATGGTTAGTGGATGCATATGATGCTTCATGATGCTCATGATGTTATGCACAAGTATATATGTATAAACAAATCACACAAGTTCCTAGTTTCAGGCTTACATGGGGTTTCATAGGTAAGTACCCTCTTGAAGTTTAGTTGGCTCAACCTGTCCTATAAATAGTAACCAGGTTCTAAGGAGCTCAATATCACTGGATTGTTTTCAGTGTTCATTGTTTCAGTTTAGCCACTTTACTGGCGACCGAAATATTCCAAAAAAAACAATCCTCAATGAGTGTAGTATCGAGTATCTACCAACTTCAGACTGCACCAAAGTCGGTCATCTCACTACCCCTAAAAAGGCCAAGTTGGTCAAGTAAAGGTTCTAAAAGTCCATTAGTGCTTCATGACATCACTCAGCGGCCCCGTATTCTCTTTGATTGACTCAAAGGCTACTGGTACCCACAATCATTTCGCACTAATATAGCTATTGCTTCAACCATGTCGGTATACCCCGCACAGTTTCCACAACGTATTTCTATTTACCTATGAATGTTTCCCAAATCCAGGTAGAGGATTCAAACCCAAATAATAGAACCAAAGTGTAAAGCATACAAGTCAAACAAGATAATCATGTAAAGGTGATCTAAAACCCTAAGGTAACCACACTTTTTTTTCTTATCCCCAGCAGAGTCGTCATTTCTGTGATACAGTGGGAGAACTGACTTGAGGTTTTGCGTTTGTGTTTGCAAATGTTGCGGTTTACCAAGAGTCACCACCGAATTTTATTTTATCCAAAAGGAAAGGTAAAAAAAGCACAGGAAAGACCTTTTGAGATTGTTTTTGGGTTTGGGGGGTATATTATGAAAAGGGAAGGTGCTAGCACCCTTTTCATCCATGGTTTTCCATGGGCTCTTAGTTACTTGTTTTAGATCACTTGCTTTTCTTTTTCAATTGTTTGAAATGGTGCTTTTGTGTATGGTTTTGAAAGTATTTTGAAAAGAGGTCTTTGTTTAGACAACCTTTGTAATGATTCTTGTTTGAATGTATACAAAGGTGTTTGTCTTTTGAAAAATGTTTCAATGTTTGAAAGTTGTTTGGAAATTGTTTTGAAATTGTGTATGATAGTTTGAAAATAGCAAGGATGGTTTGCAAATTGATCAAGTAACTATGAGTTGTCTACTCTACTCAAAATTCTTTCCTACACATTTTTATTCCTTTGATATTGTTGTTTTACCATTGTATTTGGTAAACAACCCTATCTTTGGATGTTAAACGGGACGGGCGTGGGTCATCGTATGACCATGATAGCAATGGTGCCAAGTATCTTAGCAAGTTTTTTGAGGGACTAGATCATTTTTATTTAGGCAACCAAGATTGCGTCATCGAGGGACTATGATCTTTTTGTTTTGTTTTGTTTTGCCAAGATACCTAGCATGCATACCATGGCCATTTTAAGGAAACAAAGTGGATAAAACCCTAGGGGTGCTTGTGTGCATTGTGTTGTCATTTTTCATGCATTTTTGTCTTGTATTAGGTCAAGCTATTTGTTTTATTTTTTTGGTCTTTGCATACAAAACCCTAATTTACTATCATGGTATATGAAAGCAATAAAAATGCGTAAAGTAAATCTAGACTATTACAACATTATTATGGGAAGGGGGTACAAGTTTGAATAGGGGGTATTTGCACAAAATAAAACCCTAATTTACTATTACAACCCAATTGAATTTATACGACAATAAATAAATAAGCAAATATTTAAATGTATAATAAAATGTAAATATGCAAAAATGTATTGTAATTGTTTTTGTGTATGTAAAAATGAATTTATTAATGTCTTAAAAATAAGAAAATAAAATGATTATTTTTTGAAAGGGTGAAAACCCTAATTTTTTGGTTTAAAAGAAAATATATATTCTATTATTTATTTATTCATTTTTTTGTTTAAGAAAAATAATAATAATATATACAAAAATGTTGAAAAATTAAATATTGTATGAAAATATTATTTTAGGTGTACAAATAATAAAAATAAAAATATGTGATATTTTTATATTATTTACAAATTTTATTTAAGAAAATAAAAGTATATTATTATTAATAAACTATTTTTATGCCAAAAAAAAGTAATAAAAATAATAAAATAAAAATGCAAAAATTAAGAAAATATTTTTTGTGATTTTAAATATTTAGAACAAATAAATAAAGTCAGAAAATATAAAAGAAATGAAAAAATACAAAAAATATACCAAATGGGCCAAGGGGGTGCATGAAGTAAAAGGGTGGTGTGAATAGCCAGAAAAGCCAGGCCCAGGCCCAATCTCACTTCGTCCCTGTCCTTTGAATAAATGACCAAACGCGCGCATTTCTGAGCTTGATCCTGTTCTTGCTCATGCTTGCATGAAATCAAAAATTTACAACATGAAAGTTATAGCATTTTCAATCACGATTCCAACCATATCCATTTTGTGATCTAACTCTAAGAAACCAGGGAGAATTTTATCACCCCTAATTTATGACCTAAAATTTTCAGCAACTTCAACTATCAAATACTCCTAGCTCAGTCAATATAAATAAGAATTATGCATATGTACAACTCAAGCACATTACAGACTACATTTTTGCTTCACAAACCTAAGCCTAATGATGCCTAAATAAGGAGATAGAACTTTGAAAATTACCTTGTTTAGTTGAGTTTGGTTATGGAAATGTAGCAACATTGAGTGAGGCCTGAAGGTTGTGTAAGCTTGCTTGAAGTTCCCTCAACCTTTCCCAATGCTCGGCTTGCTTTGAAGTGGCCTGAATCTCCTTGTAGAAGTCAACCTGCAAAGCTTCAAAATGAAAATGGGGATCCTTGAAAAAGAGGTTACATTTACAAAATAAGGGCCTGGACAGCTTAGGTGTGACGTATGGAATGTATTTGAAGTGGTTCAAAGCAAAACGCACGAGTGAAATATGTTTTGGCTTGTGAATTGCAGAGATTACCATGTTTTGGGCAGAAATGGGGTTTTCTGTGTTAGAGGGTGTTTGCAATGCTATGAGATCGTGTATTGGCTTGTTACAATATGCTGAACTTGTTTCAAAAGATAGCAAAGCTTGGTTTTATCAGATAGAAGAGATATGCTGACTTTTGCAAGTTGGCTTGTTTTTGAAGAAAAGTTGAGTTGACAAAGCTCAAACCTTGTACAGGCTAGCTTGGGGTCTGAACATAGTTTGTGTACTTTGCCTCAAGTTTGTGGATCTTGTTTGTAGCCAAAGATCAGGTTCAATGCTCAAGGAATACAAATTTGCAAAAAAGCAAGCTTTATGGAAATGGTATTGTAACCTTTATGCCATTTTTGGAATAATTCCTTGTGCAATGCTCCATAGCTCAGAACAATGCCATTTTCCAATGTATTTGCATTAAATTAAGGAGTGTGGAAAGGATTAAGACCTGTAAAACAAGTACAAGCATGCTTAGGACAGATTTGCAACTTGTACCAATGTGAAAAATGCCATGGACAAAAGTGAGAAATTGCCATTTTCTTTTCTTCGATTCTCCCTAACCATAAATGATCTTGGAGATTTATTGGACATTTTGGAAATCTTGCAACATGCTATACAATCCATCTTTGAAATTCATTTTTATATTCCTCTTGGAACTATTTGAAAAGTTGCCATGAAGTTAGGTCAAAAATCTGCCTAAACTAGGGCAAAATTTCACTAAGTTAGAAAGTTTTTGGACCCCTATTTACAAAATCATAACTTGAGATCCAAGCATCTTTTTGAAAAACTTTGTGAATAAAAGTTGTAGATTTAATGGAGGAATACAACTTTCATGTTGGAAGTTTTGTTTGAATCCAATTGCATCATGGTGAAAAAGTTGGGAAAAGTTGGGAAAAAATAAGAAATTTTCATAACTTAGAAAATTTCTAAGTTATGAAAAATTTCAAACTTAAACCCTAATTTTCAAAATTAGGTTTCTTGGTGAAAAAGTTTCATGTTTTGACACATCTTGGTGAAATATGACCCTTGGAACTTGATTTTGACGAAAAAGTCAAAGTTTGACTTTTTAGTGTACAGTTGATTTTTGATTAGTTGACTGGAAAATTCATCTGTCAATCCAATGCATTTGAGATCTTTTGAACCTTGTAATTAGGTCAAGATGATTCCATTGAGTCCTTGAAACAATGCTTGAACCCAATTGGCCATTGGCTAGGTTAAAAATCAGAAATTGCCCTTTTATAATCAAAACCCTAAAAATGACAATTTTGCCCTTTTGATGATCTGATCAAATTTATTGAGGAGTTGTGGTCCAAACTTGATCAAATGGTTCATATGAGTCTATAATGTTGATGTGAATCAATAATTATGAGGTTTGAATGTAAATTGGCCACAATTGACTTTTTCCCCAATACAACTGATTTTTAGGTCAAATGTCCAATTGACTGGGCAAAAATGTGATTCAAGGCTTGAAACTTGGTATGAGCAATCTTAGGGGTCCAACATGAAGTATGAAATTCATATGAGGCATTGGAAGTCCAAAAATACCTGTGCAAACTCAAACCCTAATCTCAGGTCAACAGTGCAAGGAGATGTCTTGAGCAGAGCAAACCCTAATCATGGTCTGGAGTCCAAGAAGTCTTGTGAGGAAAATCTTGATAAAATGAGAGGGAAAATTTTGGGGTACAACACATTGTCTCAAGCTTTGCAACATATACTGAGGATGAATCTGATTACACCAATAAGACCTCATCCAAATCCCAAAAGTTTTTCTCCCAGCTACAATCCTGATGCTAGGTGTTCCTATCATTCCAATAGTCCTGGGCATGATACAAACGATTGTTGGGCGCTGAAGTACAAGATTCAAAACCTGATCGACGAAGGAATGTTGGAGTTCACACAAGATGGCCAGACTGAATTCTTCTGCCGTCCCTTAAATCCTCACCACCTAAAGTTGCAAGTTCAGACAAAGAGGCTTCTGTTCATTTGAATTTTCAGTTGTAATTCCTTTTGTTATTCAAACAATTATCTATTAATGTCAAATTTTGTTTCATTAATGCATTGCATATGTTTGTCTTGAATTCATCCATTCGTTTTCACTATATTTAAACTGTGATTTCTACTTTCTTTATGACATTTAACTCTTGCAAAAAATTTACAAGCCTTTAGAGGGAGGATGACGAAAACAATGCCTTCATCTCATATAGTATGCTTTTGGACAGACCTTGCTGACGATGTATAAGCGTTTTTTTTTTAAATACAAAACACTGGAGTTACAAGGAAGATAATCCCTAGTCAACCCCTTCGGGCAAAAGAAGTAGAAGTTTCCTTTTTACACAAATTGAAACCCTTAATCAAAACCTGGGGCAGGGTAGTTTCTTAGTCAATTCAAATACGCATCCGATCGCAAACTCTCATCTCGTAATACAACGAGTGACATCAAAAATATTCCTTTGGAATCACAAAGCAGTGATGGCTCCCTACCAAATAGGCAGTCATTAGCTCTCAAGAGAAAAGCCCACTAATTCAAAACCTACAAAGGGGACTTAAGAACAACTGGGGCATCCCGCTGACCGTAAGAACAGTCAGGAAAAATTAGGGATAACAAATCAAAAGAAAGAGGTCACTACAAATCCTCAACAACATGAAAAAAAATGTTTCAAAAATGACTTCCTTCCGACAAACTTAACTTGTTTGAACCATCACCAAAACGTCATTCCAAACTCAATTGGAGTTCAAACGCACAATTACTGAGTTTAGGACTGAAGAATGTCATGAAGAGCGGGTGGGTACAAATACATTTTGAGCCTTTATCCTTTGTTTCTTAAACCATGAACCAATCCACGCTACAACCCTTCAAAAGTCCTAATTGAAGCATGGGTTAGTTCGAAAGCATACTGTTACAAAAGGTATCATGACTCATGTAAGGCTTTACCCTAAATCCTGAGTTTGAATTTTCTTACAAAACTTATTAACTTGCTAAAACGCATTTTCAAATTTCAACACAAGCATAAATTTTGCATTATTTGAATATCGCTTTTTGTATATGGCTATTTGTTTGACAGCAGAGAAATTTACACAACGAATATTCGATGAACGAAAGCTCTCTCGGTGAACAAAATCACTTCAAATGGGAAGATACTTCCATTGAAAAATCTCTCGTGATTAAAAGGGCACGACATGACCTTTGCCCAAAACATCTAGGGAAGTCAAGTCAAGATTCAAAGAATCTCTCAAAGAATTGTTGAATAACCAGGTGCAGGTCTCTATCACTTAGGGCTTTGAACGCAAATCTCGACAAAGGTTTACTTACAATCAATTAGTTCCTGGTAGTTCCACAATCACCTGCTACTAGGGGAAGTAACAAATCTCTCCATAATTCTTCTCATAGGATGTTTCCCCGGCCAGAGTTTCAGTCTCTGAAAACCTTTTCCCCAGCCAAGTCGACCTCAAGAATCCTCGAGGATTTTCTCTAGTGAAGTCGCTGCCTCTCCAACAGACTGAGCAACAAGGTTTATTTCCCCAACAAACGGCAGAATTCCTCAGCTTGATTTTTCCTCTCCAACTACTACAAATTAGAGGACCACAACTTCTCTTCCCCAATAGACTACTCTACAATCCCCAGCAAGTTACTGTGAAGCCTGGACCCGACCAGATATCAGTTCAACTTCGACTCCCCAATAGAGCAACGGACAACCGAGACTCCAGAACTCTTTTCCCCAAGCAGGAATCAACATTCTCCACAGAATTTTCAATATTCCCCAACAGGTTTCTCCTCAAACAACAAAACAGGAATCCCCAGTGGAAACATTCTAAGCAAAGTTTGAAGACACGCCTACTCTTCAACAACAATCCTGGATTTAATAACTCCCCAACACTTGTCAATGATTTATTCTCCAAGACAAAATTACATTTCAACAACATTCATAGAATATGCATGCAAAATGCATATAACACAAATCTCATCATTACGCAATGCATACATCACGACATTGCATACAACTAACTCTTTACCTTTCAGGAAAGATCAATCAACAGATAAAGGTCATCATCTTTTTGAGGTAGTAATCGTCCAAGATTCCTTCACCATCCTGCTGAGGTAGTAATCATCCAATATTCCTTCATTATTCTGCTGAGGTAGTAATCATCCAAGATTCCTTCATCATCCTGTTGGGGTAGTAATCGTCCAAGATTCCTTCATCATCCTACTGAGGTAGTAATCGTCCAAGATTCCTTCATCATTCTGCTGAGGTAGTAATCATCCAATATTCCTTCATCATCCTGCTGAGGTAGTAATCATCCAAGATTCCTTCATCATCCTGCTGAGGTAGTAATCGTCCAAGATTCTTTCATCATCCTGCTGAGGTAGTAATCGTCCAAGATTCCTTCATCATCCTGTTGAGGTCGTAATCGTCCAAGATTCCTTCATCATCCTGCTGAGGTAGTAATCATCCAAGATTCCTTCATCATTCTGCTGAGGTAGTAATCGTCCAAGATTCCTTCATCATCCGCTGAGGTAGTAATCATCCAAGATTCCTTCATCATTTGTTGAGGTAGTAATCGTCTAAGATTCCACATTAATTCTGCTGAGGTAGTAATCGTCCAAGATTCCATCATCATCCACTGAGATAGTAATCTTCCAAGATTCCTTCATCATTCTACTGAGGTAGTAATCGTCCAAGATTCCTTCATCATCCTTTTGGAGTAGTAATCATCCAAGATTCCTTCATCATCCTTTTGGAGTAGTAATCGTCCAAGATTCCTTCATCATCCGTTGAGGTAGTAATCGTCCAAGATTCCTTAATCATCCTTCTGAGGTGGTAATCGTCCAAGATTCCTTCATCATCTCGCTGAGGTAGCAATCGTCCAAGATTCCTTCATCACACATCATTATCAAAAAAAGACCTCCTCTGGTTAGATTTATTTCTTCCAGTTAATGACAGGCAACTAGAGACCTCTTCTAGAAACAGTGTAGATGAGATCCAGATATGGCTGACATTCTGATACTTACTCTAGATTCTCTTCAAATACAATTCATATACGATCCAGATACGGATGTCATTTTGACGCTCATTCAGTACATCTCTCATATATGAACCAGATACAATTAATTTATGGATATTATTCTGAATCTCATCCCACGACCAGCTGAAGCAACCCTACACAGGCTCCTTCTCATTTCCAAGATGAAGTTTTACATGGACTCATCATGAAGCAACCCTACACAGGTTCCTTCTCATTTCCAAGATGAAGTTTTACACGGGCTCATCCTGAAGCAGCCCTACACAGGCCCATCACAAATGAATGATCAAAGACCTCTGTTGGTTCAGTTTAAATCTCTCAATGGTTTATCCTGATTCTTTCTAATAGACATTCCCTCTGGTTCGGATAGATCGCTCCAAGATTTATTCTGATTCTTCTCCAGATAAACACATAATTTAAACTTAGCTTAATATTTCTCAACAATCACCTTTGGATGGCATCTATAAGCCCATTTCAAATAACTATCCATCATTTCTCCAAATGGCATCTATAATCCCATTCCCTACACAATCAACCATAACATCATCGAGTGCAAATTTCTGGGCACTCTAGTGTTCAATCATCTTCCACCTGCAAGTCACGAATGGCAAATTTGCTAATCTAACTCTTCAGGTGTAAGAAAATTAAACAGGGGCAGCTGTTATACCCCAAAATTTGCCCTCTCATTTCTCAAAGGATCACCCTGGACCCTCAGGTTTATTTTCCATCCAATTCCAAGCCTTGAATTACAAATTTTCCAAGAAAGTCATTCACAAGGGTAAAATGGTCATTTGCACACTAAAAAGTCAAACTTTGACTTTAGGATCAAAATCAAACTTCAAGAATCCTATTTTATCAAGACATGTTGGAATGTGAGATTTGCTTCATCAAGATATTCAAAAGTCAGAATTACTTTGGAAAAGTCAAATTTCTAAATACTTAGAATTTTTCTAAGTGTTTAAGAAATATGACAAGCTCAGAACTTCTGATCAGATTATCACCATGATGCAAGCTGATTCTGGAAGAACTTCTGACACAAAAGTTATAGATTTCAATGAGATCTAAAACATTGCAGAACAGAACTTATTTTAGAAATGCTGGGATTTCAAGTTATACATCCTCAAAGGCACGTCTCTGAAGCTTAGGCATTTAGCAAATTCTAAGCATTTTTAAGTCAGAAGTCGTCTACAACTTTTGGGCCAGTTTTCACGTAGGCCCAGTCAGAAGTTGCAAGAGCAATTCAAAGAGGATTTACAAAGTGTGTTACAAGCTTTTAGGAAACTCTGAGAACTCGCTCAGAACATGATGAAGCAAAGGGATTCAAGGATCAGAAGTTGGATATTGGTTCTAAGTTGCGTTGATGCTGAACTTCTGACCCAGACTCGGGCTATGATGCATAATCTCATAGCGCGGGATTTATGGTTTGATAAATCTCATCATCATTTAATGCTAACAGCTACTTTTGAGTTTTTATCCAAAGGATTTCCCCACGTGTGAGATAGAAGTACCATTGATGTCCTTGAAAACAAACTTTTGTACAAGGTTATGCTAGGCCCATGCTTTGTTTCGGCTTTTGAGGGTACTTTTCCTTAATTCATGCTTACAAATCAAGCTTAGGCATGGCTAAAAGCTGTTAACCATCATACTTGCTTCAAGAACAAGGCAGCGCCCTAGCATATGAAGGCTATGTTCAACGCTTTGGTCAAAACATCACCAAATCCCAAAACCTCGTTTATACAACATGTTGCACTGCTACATCACAGTCCTATAACCAACAACTAATTCAGTTCATGCATGCGTCCCATAATTACACCAAACTAGCATAAAAAACTGTGATAAAAAAGCAATGGAACAGGATTCCAAAAAGGGTTCAAATCCCATTTGTTTTCCCCCCAAAATCACAACAAATTCACCTATAAATAAGTTGCTCCATCAAACTTTCAAGGGGCTGGTTTTTGGAGAGAGAGAATTACAAAAAAAGAGAAAAGAGAACTCTGAAACCTTCGTAAAAATCCAGAACTCCCAAACAGAAAACCAAACCTTTGTTCTTCCCTTTGAATCAAAGCTTAGCATTTTCTCTTTAGTTGCTCTTGTTGACTCCAGAACTTCTAAAGGCAGCAGTTCAAGTTCCAAGCACACGCTCCAGATTCAAGGTAAGTCTTTCTGACTTTGCATCTTTTCATTCAGAACATCATTAAATATGTAAATATCACAGTATTGATGTTATCCATATCATTGCATGAGTAGAAAAACTGTGGATCAGAACTTCTTGATTAAGGCTAGGCTCAGAATTAGGATTAGAACTTCTATAAACTGTTGTGCTTTTATCCTTTTGACTTTTTGTTTGTTAAGAACTGAATAAATTGCTGATGTGCTGATTAATATGAGGAAAGAGTTGAAATATGGAATTGAACCTCTGATTTTCACTCATTATTTTAGCATAATACAGAACTTCTGAGTTTTCCTTACTGTTAAACACACTGAACTTATGACATTTCCACTCACTGTTTTAACACTTAGAACTTCTGATTTTTCACACGCTGATAACGCATTGAACTTCTGATGTTCACTCACTGTCTTAGCACAATACAGAACTTCTAAGTTCTACTTACTGTTAAACACACTGAACTTCTGATGTTGCCACTCACAGTTTTAACACTTAGAACTTCTGATTTTCACACGCTGATAATGCACTGAACTTATGATGTTCACTCACTGTCTTAGCATAATACAGAACTTCTGAGTTATTCCCACTGCTTTAACACGTACAGATCTTCTAAGATTTTCTCACTGCTCTCACATTCAGAACTTCATCACGTAGCAACCCAAAACTTGTGTCTTTCCTCTAACATTTCTTACAAGACCTCAGAGTGTACCAATCCAAAACTTCTGATTCTCACAATGTTTCTTTCTGAGTCACAACACGCCTGGCATCAGAACTTTTGATCCCTTTTGTTCTGCTTGCAGCAGCACGTTGATTCTATCTCTCATTATTTCCCCTTTTTTTATCATTTTCAATATTAATACCCTTTTTATTAATATAAGAAAATCCATAAAAACATTTTCTTTTTTTAATTTATTTCTTTTTTAATTCATTAAGACAAAAAACCACTTTCAAAACAAGTCCATTTTACATTTCTTGTGTACTATTTCGATATGGTTGTAATAGATAATTAGGACTTTAATTTCTTGCAATCCCCATTTGTAAATTTGCACACCCCATCCCCCTAATGATTGTAATAGCATAGAATGTTTACTTTCCGCACTTTTATTGCTTTCAAACATAAATGCTAGTAATTAGGGTGTGTATGGAAAGACATAAAATCAACAAATAGATAACCCTAACCAAGACTAAATGCATGCAATCAAACACACTTGCACACTACCACCCTTAGGGTAATCCCACTTTGTTGTCTTTCGGAAAATAGTCATGTCCCTCGAACATGGGCGTTTTAGCAAAAGACCCTCGATAAAAGATCGTAGTCCCTCGATGACCCTCGATGTTGCCTTTGGTAAATGATCTTGTCCCTAAAACGACATTGCTAAAACGTCCATAGGTTTCCTTCTATGACTATATAAACGTTCTCCATCCGTCCCTTTACATCCAAATATAAGGTTACTTACCAAAATCAATTGTAAGATAATAATGTCAAAGGAAAGAAGAAATAAACATGAAAGACTTTTTAGTAGGTAGATTATCCTAGTTGCTTGCTCAATTTCAAAACAAAAACATCCTTGCTTCTTTCAAAAACAAACACTTTCGAAAAACACCTTTCAAACTTGAAAACATTTTCAAAAGATCAACACTTTGTACACATTCTTATGAACGAGAATCATTACAAAGTTTTCCAAAACGATGGCGCCTTTTCAAAATACTTTCAAAAACCACACAAAGCATAGTTTCAAACAAAAGAAAATGATCTAGCAAGTAACTAAGAGCCCATGGAAAACCATGGATGAAAAGGGTGCTAATACCTTCTATTTTCATAATCTACCCCCCGAACTCAAGAAACAATCTCAAAGGTCTTTCCTGTGCTTTTCCACCTTTCCTTCGGTGGCGACTCTTTCTAACCGCAACATTTGCGATCAAACGCAAAACACCCAAGTCAGTTCTCCCACTGTATCACATGATCCATCTTGGATATCAATAAGGTAGTATGGGTCAGCATATACTGTCTTAGCCTCCGAGCAGCCCATGCCAGAGCGCAGCAAGTTTTCTCGAGCAGAGAATATCTTCTTTCAGTCGGTAAAATTTTTGCTCAGGTAATAAATAGCATGCTCTTTTCGGCCAGACTCGTCATGCTGCCCCAGCAGACACCCCATTGAATTTTCCAAAACAGTTAGTTACATGATCAAGGGTCTTCCCTTGATTGGTGGCATCAAAACAGGAGGCTCTTACAGGTACTCTTTGATCTTGTCGAAGGCAGTTTGGCACTCATCATTCCATTTAACTACTTGATCTTTCTTCAATAATTTGAAGATTGGTTCATAAGTAGCTGTCAGGTGAGAAATGAATATGGAAATGTAGTTTAAACGTCCCAAGAATCCTCTGACTTCCTTCTCGGTACGAGGAGCATGCATTTCTTGTATCGCTTTCACTTTGACAGGGTCCACTTCAATACCTTTACTACTGACGACAAAGCCTAGGAGTTTACCGGACCTCACCCCAAATGTGCATTTATTCAGGTTCAACCTCATGTTGTATTTCTTTAGTCTCTTAAAGAGTTTCTTAAAATGGTCAAGATGTTCCCCTTCAGTTTGAGATCTGGCTATCATGTCATCCACATAGACCCCTATTTCGTGATGTATCATTTCGTGAAATAGGGCTACCATGGCACGCTGATAGGTTGCCCCAGCATTCTTTAACCTGAATGGCATAACCTTGTAACATAATGTGCCCCATTGTGTGAAAAAGGTTGTTTTCTCCATATCCTCAGGCACCATTTTGATTTGATTATAGCCTGAGAAACCATCCATGAAGGAAAACACCTTATGATGTGTTGTATTGTCAACCAGAATATCAATGTGGGGAAGTGGAAAATCATCTTTAGGGCTTGCCCTATTCAAATCTCTGTAGTCCACGCGCATTCGCACTTTGCCTTCCTTTTTAGACACGGGAACAACATTAGCAACCCATTATGGATAGGAGGTGACAGCCAAGAATCTGACGTTGAATTATTTCATGACTTCGGCTTTGATCTTCTCTGACATGTTTGGTCGCATGTGATGGACTTTTTGCTTTACCGGAGGGCAGTCTTCTTTTGTTGGTAGACGATGGACCACGATATCATCATCCAATCCTGGCATGTCTTCGTACGACCAGAAAAAGACCTCGACATAATCATGTAGCAACTGAATTAGGCACTTCTTGACGCTGGGTTCCAGATTGGCACCCACCTTGACTTCTTTCTTATCCTCCTCGATACCTAGGTTAACTGCGTCCACTGGCTCTTCATGGGGTTGTATGGCCCTCTCTTCTTGTTGTAGTAACCTGGCTAGTTCCCCTGGCACTTCACAATCTTCCTCACCTTCGTCTTCGGCTTGGTAGATTAGGTTTTCAGAGTCACAAAAGGCCATAGCAGAATCGTTACCTATGGGATCCCGAAAGGATGTAGATCTGCATTTTGAATGTAAGTGTGTGTAAGAGTATAGCTATCTTTGAAAGAAATAAAAATGTAAAAAGAAAGACAAAGAGCACAAAGTTTGTATGCAAAAACATCCATGATTCATTGATGACATATGAAAATGAGGTAACAACCCTTACAAATGGACCGTTGTGCCTCGGGCAAGACACAAGGTTTTAAAAGTCTCAATTGTTTAATTATTAAAGGTCCGACAAAATTTAAAGACAATTACTGTTGGATAAAAGTAATTGGGACAAAAACTTTAGCTTCCCAGTTGTTGAGTCCTCCATTGATAGTTGGGAAAATCCATTCCTCCAGGCCGTAGTTGTCCTCATCATCCTCCACTGTGTTGACTCTGTGGTTGCTTATCTTCAAGGGTGGTCCCCCTGCACGAGCATGGCGTATAGCTTTTTGGGCTCCTGAAGTGAAATCCAAACCAAATTTGTCAGATTTGTATGGGATATCTGGGATTTGTCCCCAAATAGTGCACCCACCTTCTTCGATCACTGCCTTGGCATCTTTCAGAGAAGATATCTTTAGCGGGGGTCATGTAATCTTTGGAACTTGGGAAACAGCCTTGGTTGCAGCCACGGTTTGTGGGACTTCTTCGAAATGCTGAAATGGAGTTTCAATGAATTCACCATCCAATTCCACATATCTGAAGGAGTTTAAGTGACTGACCATATATTCCTCTTCTCCATGGACAGTAATGATTTCCCCCTCGATTGGATATTTCAGCATTTGTTGTAATGTAGAGGTAACGGCACCAGCGTTGTGAATCCATGATCGGCCCAATAAGCAGGAGTAGGAAGGGAGAATGTCCATCACGTAAAAATTAGAATCAAAGGTTTGGGTTCCAACTTTTATGGGAATGTCCACCTCCCCATACACCATTCTTTTTGAACCGTCGAAGGCCCTTAGCACTATATTGCTGGGTTTTAAGGTTAAACCTTCACAGTCGAGTCTATTAAGAGCCTTCTTAGGCATCACATTCAAAGACGAACAGGTATCAACCAAGACATGGGCCAAAGTTGTGCCCCTGCATTTGACAAAGACATGAAATGCCTCGTTGTTCTTCCTCCCTCTATGTGTCAAGTCAGCATCAGAAAAGCCTAAACCATTATCCGCAGTTAAGCTGGCCACACAGTCTTGGAACTGATCAACAGAGGTTTCTTGTGGTACATGGGCAGTTTTAAGGAATTTCACCAAGGCCTTCGCATGAGCCTCAGAGCATAACAATAAAGCTAGCATGGAAATCTTTGATGGAGTCTGCCCTACCTATCTGACTACGTTGTAGTCGCTTCTCTTTATAATTCTCAGAATTTATTCCATCTCCTTTTGGGAGGCCTCAGGAATAGATACTGATTATGCCTTCATCCGAACAGGCTCAACCAGAATTCCTTTGCCCCGAGTCTCGGTCGACTCGGTGGCAGGAGTATCAGTAGGTGTAACTGTAGGAATTATAGTAGTAGTAGTGTCAATAGGAACAGAAACAGGGATGATCACAGGACCAGTAACAGTCTTCGGAGGAGAAATATTTGGGGAGAATACTCTGCCACTTTGGGTTATCTTGCTAGTTCCCATAATGTTACTGATGTCGGGGTCAGCCTTCTCAAAAATTGAGTCCTCAACAGCCGACCAATCCTGCTTGATGTCCTGATAGTAGACATCGCCCCCATAATTCCATGAGACAGTTTTATCTAATGAGTACGGGATTGGTCCAGGCATAGTAATTATCAGTGGAGCTACTTTGGGAACTGATGTAATCCTAACGGGTCTTTTGGAAGAGACCCTAGAAGAATTGGCGGAAATGGTTACTATTGAAACATCATTGTAGGAAATGGTTGGAACGGGAGTATTTTCAAACAAAATCTCTTTGTCATCAATTAGGCGTTGAACACCTGCTTTCAATAAATGACATCCAGTTGGTAGGGAGGAACAGAGGTGGAAGCTTTCGTCACAGCCTGGAAATAAACCAGCCTTCAATAGGTTCTTCTTGACGGTCAGGGGAGGAGTAACAAGTTCATCAATAGCAGTAACAAACATATCATCTTCGAAAGCATTAACACCACGGCCATGCTTGGGCATAGGAGCGGTGATAACATTTGGGATTTCATGAGCATCAAACTCAATTTCTTTGGTTTTAAGAAGGTCTTGCACCTTGTTTTTCAAAGCCCAACTGTTGTTAGTATCATGGCCTGGACTTTCTGAATGGTATGCACAGCGAGCATTAGGATGGTAGTGAGGAGATGTTATGTTAGGATTCTTTGGAGCTTCTTTCAAAGTTACCAGATTAGATCTCAATAAATGTGGAAGTGATTGAGATAGTGTCATATTAATCCAGGTAAATTGTCTTACTGGTATTTCTATTCTAGGTTGATCGTTCCTTTGTTGAGTAGGTGAAGGCTTAGGGATCATGACAGCACCTACCATTGGTCGGCGTTCAGCTCTATCTTGATTCCTTTGAGGATACACAATACCAACTTCTTTCTTCCTAATTAATGGTTTTCTTATAGCAGCAGAGGAGGCGTCTTTTTGAATCTTCCCACTCTTAATCCCAGCTTCCACTCTTTCTCCGGTCAAGATTAATTCAGTTAAGCCTGTTGAGGAGCTTCCAATTAAATAATTAAAGAAGGGACCAGACAGGGTACCCAGAAACATGTCTACTAGTTATCTTTCAGAAAGGGGAGGTTGGACTCTTCCTGCTAAGTCCCTCCATTTCTGAGCATAGTCTTTGAAACCTTCACTTGAAACCATAGCCATACTCTGGAGTTGAGTACGGGTAGGAGCAAGGTCTGTGTTGTACTGATACTGTTTATAAAAACCAGCGGCAAGGTCTTCCCAATTATGGATATTGGCCCTTTTTAGTTGATATAACCAATCAAGCTGAGTTCCGAATAGACTGTCTTGAAAGAAATGGACCCACAAATCTATGTTAGTAGTGTGAGGCTGTATCTTCCTCACATAGGATCGGAGATGCATTTTAGGACACGAAACTCTGTTGTATTTAGAAAATACTGGTGCCTTGAATTTTGGTGGAATAACAATCCTAGATACCAATCCCATCTCTTCAAAGTCCAGCCCAGGCACTTTCTGATTCTCCATTGCGCTTAGACGTTCTTCCAAATGTTTGTATTTGTCATCGGCCGGGGGATAGTTCTCTTCAGAGTAGTCTTCTTCTTCTTCCTCAGATTCTAGCTGGACAATCGCTTCCTTTCCTTTCACTTCTTGATTATCCTTTTCACCATATGACGTTGCAAAGTCTAGGGTCCGTCTGGCTTTTCCTTGGAACCTTCTTCCCATATTCAGAACTCCGGTTACTTTCTTTGCTTTCTTCTTCTTTTCTTCAACCAGCAAAGTTTTCAGATCCTCTTGTCCTTTGGCTAGAGTCAAGAACATCTATTGAAACTGAGCATTTTGCGCCTGGAGGTCTTTTACTTTCTGCTCGAGATCCATCTTACTGAAATAAATAGTAGAAAGATGAGGAGACTTATTGTGATAAAACCTGCTTATGTTATGATGAATGGTAAATGCATATGCAATTATTTCAAGGAAATTAGAGATTTAAATTTGCTTTAGACCAAAAACAAACACACGTTATATTAATAAATCAAAGCTTTGAGTACATCATGCCTCTTTTGGGCTTACAAAGAAATACAAAAACTCTAAGATAAAAAAGTTGTACGCATCCTCTTTGGTGCGATGTAGGCGTTCAGGTTCCTCCTCATAAAGTTGCTTAGTGAGTTTCAAAACCTTCTTCTCGCTGGAGTAGAATTAGGCCTCGTAAGTGTCTCGCTCCCCCCTTAAGTTGTATCCAATCCCTTTGTAAGTCTTCAAGAGAGGTGGGCATGTCAGGATGCAGGATAGTGTACGGAACATCTCCTTCCACAACAGGCTCTATGATTACCGGGAGAATGGAGGGGTAAGGCATCATAAGACTTTGAGAGGGATGGAATTCTTATGCCCTAATGTCTTGCTATCTACCTTGTTAAACATCCTCCAAGCTTGGATAAATCTCTGGCGATGACCTTGATCGTCATTCTCGTAGTCAAATACCAAACCTTAAATGAGCATATCGTGTGGGCCATCCCTTCGGGCATAACCAAATTGTCTTAAGGCTAAACATGGTTTGTAGGTGATACCTCCTCTAATGCCAAGTAAAGGGACATTAGGGAATTCTCCACAACGGTCGACAATAGTAACATTCTCTATAGATCGGGAACACCAATAAATGTCTGGATGTTTGAGTGTCATCAACCTATGTGACCACCTTGAACCTTGCTCGTTCTTCAATACAGATTAGAGAAGATGTGAAATAAACCATCTTGCCAAGAGAGGAGTACAACACATAAGGATACCCCTTTTCCTCATAGTACAAGTGCGAAAAGAATGTAGAATGTCCCCTAGCAAAGTAGGCACCGGGTTATGAGACATGAAGATTTTGACTGCATTCACATCCATGAGTTGGTCAGGATTTGGAAACAAAGCCATCCCATAGATGAGGAGAGTCACAATTTCCTCAAAATCTTGAAAATCCAAAGAGTTCCAACAATTTTGGGCTTTCTCAAACAAGAACTTTGCTAGGAAACCTTTGACACCACTCCTTGTTTCCCAATTAGTTGTTATATCAGACGATTGCAAGTGTAGAGCTTAAACAATCTTTTTTGGCTTTGGATCTCTTTCCACACCATTGAAAGGTAGTTGATTGAGAATGGGAATCCTCCAGAGTTGGGAGAATTCTTCCAAAGTTGGCACAAGTTGATAATCGGGAAATGTGAAGCAATGGTATAAAGGATCAAAGAACTGAAAGAGCACTTTCATCATGTCTTCATCAGTGTTAGAGGTGACCAAGTTTAGTAGGAGACCATGTATTTCGGTGAATGGAGAATTTTCAGAAATTCTTAATGCTAGATCTTTAAGTTAAGGAGGGAACCTTACAAGGTTGACTTGAATGGTTTTTCTGCGAATAGAATCCATGTCCTACAAAACAGAACAAAGATAAAATCTCAAGATCCTTGAAATGGTTACTGAATATGAGTATGATGTTATGATGTTTATGATGTTATGTACAAGTATATACAAACAAAGCAAACAAGTCCTTAGGTTTAGGCTTGCATGGAGTCTCATAGGTAAGTACCCTTTTGAAGTTTAGTTGGCTCAAACTTGTCCTAGTAATAGTGTGATACGGTGGCAAAACCGACTATTAATATTGGTTTGCGTTTTGCATTTTTCGTTTGCAAAATGTCGCAGTAAGCAAGAGTCGCCACCGACTTTTATTTTATCCAATTAGGAAAAGGAAAAAGAACAGAAAAAACCTTTTTTGAGAATATTTCTGAGTATGGGGGGTAGATTATAGAAAGGTAAGGTGTTAGCACCCTTTCTATCCATGGTCTTCCATGGGCTCTTAGGTACTTGCTCATTTTAAAATAGCTTGTGTGTGTGTGTGTGCTTGTTTTGAAAAAAAGTTTACTTCGTGATAACACTTGCATCAGTCCTCAAGGGTGTGACGAAGTTGTTTTGAAAATTGTTTGAAAAGTGTTGGTGTGAAATTTGTTTGTTTGAGCAAGTACCTAGGAACTATCTACCTACTCGAAAAAGATTGTTCGTTTTCCTTTAGACAGCGCTATCCCATTATTAAGGAATAGGTAGCACTGTCGTTGGAGTTTTAAGGGATGTTCGAAGGGACGGATACGGTCACAAAAGCAATGTTAGGAGGTGTTAGTAATCATCCTAAAGCCTTAAAGATATTTTTCCAAGGCAACATCTGAATGGGTCATTTGAGATCTTTCGGGGATAGAGGACGACCACTAACAAACCCTATACTTCATGACCGTTTAACCGAAGGCAACCGAAGTGGAGTAAACCCTAGGAGTGAGCATGTGCGAGTGAACTTTTTCAATTAATTTGTCTTTGCACGTTTAGGATTTTCTACCATTTTAATTTTCAAGCATTCTTCCCATACAATCCTATTAGCATACATCTAACAGTTAATAATTGCGGAAATTTAAAGTACGGAAATAGAAATCCTAACTATTACATGGCTTTCGCAGATACAGAATTATTTTGACTAAAAATAAAATGCGGAATTAAAACCTAATTAAATCTATTACAACCTCGAAGCAGTTACAAAAATAATTAAAAAAGTAATTAAATATGTGCGACGAATTAAATGCGAGGACGATTAGAAAACCTAAAAAATCTAATTTGAGAAAAAATATTTAAGCTATTTTTGAAGAAAAACTTAATTATTTACAAAATCAAATCCTAATTTCTAATTGATTTTAATTTACAAAAAATAAGATTTAATTGCCCTAATTTTGAATTTAATTAATTAATTAAAGAAAATAAATATTTTATAAAAAAATATTTTTGGTGTCATTGTGATTTTTTTGGTTTTTTGTAGTTAATTAAAAAAAGATTAATTTGTGAAAAAAAATAATTAAACAAATAAAAGAAATAAAATAAATAAAAAATTATTAAATTGGGCTTGTGTTGATGAGTAATTCTAGGGGTGTGTTGTGAAATTTACTAGGCCCAATAACTGCTGAGCCCAACCAATGCGTGAGATCCAGTGCTGGCCATCTTTGATGGTACACCATGGTCCTTCAGTGATAGGCGTTGGATCTGGTTGATCATGAATCCTGTGGCTGGCTGTTGATGGCGCATGATAGGCTTTTGGGATGGTAATGCATAGGATCCTGCAAAGAAGAATTAAAACAAGGAAAATTGTTGGGACCTGGGATCGAACCCAGGTCCTCTCACTATCCAGCGTACACGCTTGCCATCTGTGTTACATGCCTTGTTTGTTAATATAATAACAACAATATATAATATATGAAATCAAGTGGCTGAATGTAAAAAGCACATAGAATTAAAATTGGCCAATGGTTATCAGCCACGTCCTTATTTTCTTCCTGGAACCGTCGTTTTAGATAACGACCTTTTACCTACGGACAACGCCTGTAACTAAAACCCTGCAAATTTCCAAAATCCAGCACAGACATGATAAATCAATTATGCATACATCAATCAATTTGTTTTGACCTCACGAGTACGATGGTACCCTTTGTGTAGGCCAATTTCACCTGTATCAAGAAGCCCCAAAATGTGACCTCAAACCCTAATAATGGAAACTCTGGATATAAGCATAAAAACGTAAAATCAAGTAAACCAAATCGTTCTAAAAGCTCATACAACTACAATGCTACATTCAATAATGGTTAATCATGTATAAATTGCAAAATATGATTCAAGTTAGGGAAGGCAAACCGTGGGTCTGTAGCGTGCGTTTCTGGGCGTGAACAGGCTTGCAATTGATCCAGTTACGTTCCTGAGATGTCCAGAAATATGTTGGCAACGTTAGAATGGCTTGAATTGGCCTCCTTGCTTGAAATTGATTCACTACTTTTTGCAAAAAAAATTGAGTTTATTCTTGTGCTTTTCACGACTGCTAAACTTTGTTTTCGTGCCTGGCTTTGTTCATTATATATCCCTAAGTGAATTAGGGTTATAAAAAAAACTGGTATCTTTGCAATTTTTTAAAATTTTATTTGGTTTTCATCTTGTATGATATCCTTACAAATTAGGCTTAATCATGCCATTCTTGTGCCAATCAACCTTGATTCGATTTGATCTTGATATGCCAGCGTAATTAGCTTGTGATTCTATCCAAAAATCATATCAAAACAAATCTTTGCTATTATTTATCATTTATTTGATTTAATTCAATTTTTAATTAACAAAAAATCAAAATAAAATCCAAGACCCTCTTCTCACTAGCATAGAATTGAGATTCGAAAGTATCTTGTTTTTCCTTCAGCTGAATCCAACCCTTTTTCAAGTCTTCAAGAGAAGTAGGCATGTCGGGATGGAGGATAATGTACGGGACATCTCCTTCAACCACAGGTTCCATGATGACTGGTAAGATGGAGGGATAAGGCATCACAAGTTTCTAAGCACGAGCTCATACCCACCTAAGGTAAGGCTCAAGGGGAATGGAATTCTTGTGTCCCATCGTCTTACTATCCACTTTGCTTACCATCCTCCAAGCTCGTATAAACCTTTGACGGTAGCTTTGATCGTCGCTCTTTTAGTCGAATACCACTCCTTGGATGAGCATCTCATGTGGACCATCCCTTCGGGCATAACCAAAATGTTGTAAGGCTAAGCAAGGGTTGTAAGTGATACCTCCTCTAATGCCAAGCAAAGGGACATTAGGGAATTCCCCATAACAGTCGATGATAGTAACATTCTCCAAGGATCGAGAACACCAATGAACATCTGAATGTATGATCGTCATCAACCTATGGGACCACCACAAACCTTGATCGTTCTTCAACACAGATCGGGGAAGATGCGAAATAAACCATCTTGCCAAGAGAGGAGTGTAACACATTAGGATCCCTCTCTTCCTCATAGTGCGAGAGTGAAAAGAATGTAGGATATCTCCCAACAAAGTAGGCACCGGATTGCGAGACATGAAGATTTTGAAAGCATTTACATCTATGAGTTGGTCAGGGTTTGGAAACAAAACCATCCCATAGATGATAAGGGCCAATATTTATTCAAAATCTTGTAAGTCCAAAGAGTTCCAACAGTCTTGAGCTTTCTCAAACAAGAACTTGGATAAGAAACCTTTGACACCACTCCTTGTTTCCCAATTAGCCTTGATATCAGATTGTTGCAAGTGTAGTGCTTAGGCAATCTCTTCAGGTTTTGGATCTCTTTCCGTACCTTTGAAGGGTAGTTGATTGAGAATTGGAATCCTCAAGAGTTGAGAGAATTCTTCTAGAGTTGGCACAAGCTGATAATCGGGAAAAGTGAAGCAATGGTGTGGAGGATCAAAGAATTGGAAAAGCACCTTCATCATATCTTCATCAGTGTTGGAGGTAACCAAGTTTAGGAGGCGACCATGTCTTTCGGTGAATGAATAATTCTCAAGGACCCTTGATGCTAACTCTTTGAGTTGAGGAGGAATTTTTACGAGATTGACTTGGATAGTATTTCTGCGGATAGAAGCCATGTCCTGCAAAATAGAACAAAGATGAATCCCAATAATCCTTGAAATGGTTAGTGAGAATGAGTATGATATTATGATGTTTATGATGTTATGTACAAGTAAGTATATACAAACAAGTCAAACAAGTCCTTAGGTTTAGACTTGCATGGAGTCTCATAGGTAAGTACCCTCTTAAAGTTTAGTTAGCTCAAACCTGTCCTAGAAATAGTAATCGGGTTCTAAGGGATCTCAATATCACTGATTTTTCTTATCGGGAATTGTTTCAGCGTAAGCCTCTTTCATGGTGACTGAAATATCCCGAGAAGTCACATATCAATGAGTGTAGTATCGAGTATCAACCAACTTTAGACTGCACCAAAGCCAGTTATCTCACTATGTCCAAATGGCCAAGTTGGTCAAGTAAAGGTTTTAAAAGTAAGTTAGTGCTACAAGACACCACACAGCAGCCTCGTATTCTCCTTGACTACTCAAGGGCTACCGGTATCCACAAATGTGTCACACTAACGTAGCTATTTCTTAGACCATGTCGGTATACCCCACTCAGTTTCCACAACATATTTCTACTTACCTATAAGGTATCCCAAATCCGGGTAGAAGATTTAAAATAATCCCAAACAAGGAACCAAATTGTAAAGCAAGCAAGTCAAACAATGAATGAAAATAAATATGATCTAGCCCTAAGGTAACCCCACTTTTAAGTTTTCCCCAGCAGAGTCGCCAGTTCCGTGATACGATGGGAGAACTAACTTGGGATGTTTGCGTTTTATCGAAATTGTTGCGGTTAGCAAGAGTCGCCACCGAATTTTCTTTTATCCAAAAGGAAAGGCTGAAAAGAACAGGAAAGACCTTTTAGATTATTTCTTGAGTTTGGGGGGTAGATTATGAAAAGGGAAGGTATTAGCACCCTTTTCATCCATAGTTATCTATGGGCTCTTAGATTCTTGCTAGATCACTTGCTTTTGTTCGAAAAGTATGCTTTGTGATGGTTTTTGAAAGTATTTTGAAAAGGCGCTTTCGTTTAGGAAAACTTTGTAATAGTTCTCGTTCGTGAAAACGTATACAAATTGTTGAGCTTTTGAAAATATTTCATGCTTGGAAAGTGTTTTGAAAGTGTTTGGAAAGTGTTTGTTTTGAAAGTGTTGGTGTTTGTTTTGAAAATAAGCAAAGATGTTTGATTTGAAAATGAGCAAGCAACTAGGAACAATCTACCTACTCAAAAGTATTAGTTCATTTCTTCCTTTCCTTTCATATTTTCATCTTACCATTGATTGGTAAGAAGCCTTATCTTTGGATGTAAAGGGACAGGCATAGGTCATCCTATAGTCATGATAGAAATGTTGTGAGATATATTAGCATTTCTATTTGAGGGACTAAGATCATTTTGAAAGGCAACATTGATAGTGTCACCGAGGGACTATGATATTGTATTTTTTATTTGTTTTTGCTAAGACATCCCACATGCATAACATGGCCTTTTTATAAGGCAACAAAGTGGAATTACCCTAAGGCTGTAAGTGTGCAAGTGTGTTTGATTTACATGCATTGTTTATCTTGAATTAGGATTTGCTACTTGTTGATTTTAGTCTTTCCATACAAACCCTAATTACTAACATTTATATAAAGCGATAAATTGCGAAAATTAAAATTACTACGCTATTACATCATTAGGGGAGGGGGTATACAAATTTACAAATGGGGATTGCAAGAAAATTAAACATAATTATCTATTACAACCATATTGAATAATGTACAAGAATTGAATAAATGTACAAAAAGATAAATGGAAAAGAAATGATTTTTGTTTGATTTTTGTGAAAGGATTTCGTCTTGACCTAATTAAGAAAATGATTAATTAAAATTAAACAAATTTAAACTTAAACATATTAAGAAAAGAAATTAAGTTAAAAAAGCATTTTTAGGGTTTTTTATGAAAAAAGGTTTTAACTTAATGAAAATAATATGAAAATTAATTAATTAAAAGAAACCTAAATTCTAAGTTAATTTTAATTTAAAAGAAAATAAAACAATAATTAAACCTAAATCTAAATATTAATTATTTAAGAAAAAGAAATTAATTTGTTAAGAAAATGTTTTAGTTCTTTTTTTTGTTTTATAAAGAAAATAAACATATAAATATGAAACTAATAAATAAAAATATTTTTTGATTTTCTTTTATTAATAATAATAATAATAGTAGTAATAAAAATATAATAAAGAAAAATATAATATAATATAAAATATAAAAGAAAATGAATTAAATAAAAATATAAAAAAAAGGTTTGGGTCAGGTGTGCAAAAGTAACTGGAAGGGGTTAGAAGGAGCAAAAAGTCAAGGCCCACTGATTTAGGCCCATGCGTTGCTGTTTGAAACAAAAAAAAGAGGAAAATGTGAGACAATGAACAAAAGGTAGCGTTGGGACTTGAACCCCTAACCCTCAGCATACACGCGTGCTACCTTTGTCACTAGGGTGGTTGTACATTCGGTAACATGAACAAAATAACAAATATATAACACAAGTCATGTCCTAAATATGACTTCATCTTCAACCTCCAGCCTGAACATCTGCAACTCAAAACTGGAAATCGTGAAATGCAAATGAGCTTGATTCAAGGTGCTGTAATGATCAGGTTAGCTTCCTCAAGTTCCCAGGAATCCAATGCAATGATTAGCTTGAGAAATGGATGGTTGGAATGGTCTGGAGAAGTCAACTTGCAGTGCTCTGTTTTTGGTTATGGAGGATGATGGAAATGGAGTTACAGTTGAGAAACAGGGTCAGGGATGGACTATGCTTGATGTATAGGAGCTTTGTGATTGATTAGGAAGGAAAACGCACGAGGGAATTATGAGTTTCAAGTTCAAAGTCAGAATCTGTGCATCAATGGAGTTTTCAGACAATTTCTGGCTTGAGGGAGTTTGGGAGAGTTTCAGGGTGCTTTTGCTCGTGTGTTAACTAGTAAATAGGGCCTCTATTTATAAGTAACAAGTTTGGATGCTTGGAGAAGTCAGAAATCAAGAATCACATATTTGCGGCTTTTTGCTTGATTTTGAAGAAACCTTAAGAAATGTGGTTCCAATGCACAAGTACCTGGCTCATAGGGTGGCTTGCAAGCTTTAAACATGTTTCTTTTGAGCATACATGTTTTGTGTGTTCATAACAACAAGTTAGAGGCTCGAGAAGAGTGGACTTTGTGCATAAAGCCACTTTTCCAAAATGGCAATGTTGCCTTTCTTCCTAAAATGGTATTAAGTATGGGAAATGCATTGAATGCTTGTATTAAAGATTGTAAAAGTTGTTTAATACATTAATTATGGAGTGGCAAACAAGTTTGAGGCCTGCAAAGCAAATATTATGCATCCTGGCATGCATTTAGTTCATGTGTTCATCAAGAAATGACTTGTAATTCAAGAATGAAACCCTAACTTCTTGCCTTCGATTCTCCTTGCTCAAGTATGATATCAATGTGTTCTTGGACATTTTGGAAAGCTTGTAACATCCTATAAAATCTCTATGTTGGACATTTTTGAATATTCATCTTGTAACTATGTGAAAAATTGTCATGAAGTTAGGTCAAAATTCTGCCTAAACTAGGGCAAAATTTCACTAAGTTTTTCAAGTTTCATGAACATGTCTTCTTAAAATCATAACTTGAAATCCATGAATTTCTATAAAAAGTTATGTTCTACAATGTTTTAGATCTCATTTAGATCTACAACTTCATGTTGGAAGTTTCCTTTGAATCATCTTGCATCATGGTGAAAATTTAGCTCAAAGTTGTGAAATAAATGTGAATTTCCAACACTTAGAAAAAAATTTGTTTAGAATTTGACTTTTCAAAATAAAATCTTGAATTTTTGATTTCTTGATGAACAAGTTTCATATTTTGACATGTCTTGATGAATTGTGATCTTTGAAGCTTAATTTTTACCAAAAAGTCAAAGTTTGACTTTTCAGTGTACAGTTGACTTTTCATCCGTTGACTGAAATTCATCTGTCAATCAATTGAACTTGAGAAATTTTTTGAGCCATGCAATTAGGTCAAAATTAATTATTTGAAACCTTGAGATCATAACTCAAACCAATAAGTCATTTTCTAGGTCAAAAATCAGAAATTTCACTTTCTCAGTCAAAACCCAAATTTTGACCATTTTTCCCTTTTGATGTTCTGATCAAATTTCTTGAAGAATTATGATCCAAACTTGATCAAATAACATATATCATTATGTTGATATGGAAAAAAATTATGAAGTTTTACTGTAAATTGACCACAGTTTACTTTTTCCTCAGTACAGTTGATTTTAGGTCAATTTATCAATTGGCTGAAGCAAAAATATGATCCAAGACTTGAAACTTGACATGAGCAATCTCGAGGGTCCAAAATGATCCATGAAAGTCATATGGGGCATTAAAAATCCAATTATCCTTGTGCAAACTCAAACCCTAATTTTCAGACATCAGTGCTTCAGGAGGTGTCTTAAGTTGATCAACCCTTGTGCAGTATTGAATCAATGGAGATCTTGTGAGAGATTTCTTGATAAATGAGAGGGAAAATTTTGGAGTACAACAGCTGCCCCTGTTCAATCTTCTTAGACCTGAAGAGTTATATTGGCGGATCCTCCATTCGTGACTTGAAGGTGGAAAATGATTGAACACTAGAGTGCCTAGAAATTTGCACTTGAAGATGTATTGGGAATGGGCTTATAGATGCCATTTAGAGGAATGATGGTAAATACTGGAAGAAGTATCAGCACAAATCTTTGGTCGATTTATACTAAAACTTGATGTTTTACCTGTGGGAAAAAGGGTTAGTTAAATTCAGATGTATGCATGATGTTCACAATATGTGGTATTATGCTAAATGCATTTTGTATGTATATGCTATGATGTATGAATATGGGATGCATATTTGTCTGGGAAAATAAATCCCTGACTGGTGCTAAGGATTTCTGGGAAACTGAATCTCGGATTAATGTGGAGGATGAAGAATATACATATATTCAAACTTGATTGAAAGAATGCTTCCGCTGGGGAATATCTCTTGAATGTCAGTTGTTATCTGGTTAGATCCAGGCTTTACAATTTGTTAAGGATAACGAAGTCAACTGCTATCTGGTCAGATTCCAGGTTTCACGGTAACTTTCTGGGGAAGAATAAATCATCTGTTATCTGGTCAGATTCCAGGGTTCGTAGAAGATTTCTTGGGGAGAGTGAAGTTAGGTTGTTATCTGGTTGGATTCCCAACTTCACAACAACTTGTTGGGGATAAGGAAGTTAACTGTTATCTGGTCAGATTCCAGGCTTTGCAGTAACTTGCTAGAAAGGATGAAGTTAAACTGATATCTGGTCAGATCCAGGCTCTATAGTAACTTGAAGCGGTAACTACTATCGGGTCGGGTCCAGACTTCATAGTTTTTGAAAAGCTATATTATCATCTGGTCGGACTCCAGGCTTCATAATAGCTTGCTTGAATAGACGACATTGAACTGATATCTGATCGGGTCCAGGCTTTATAGTAACTTGCTTGGAACTTAGTTGTTATCTAGTTGGGTTCCAGGCTTCACAACAAACTTCTGAGGGGAATTGCTATCTGGTCGAATCCAGGCTTCATAATAACTTGTTGGGGTAGAGGCAAACTCTACTGGGGAAAAGAAGTTAAACCATGGTTTGGTTGAGTCCAGGTTCTTATATATCCTTGAAGAGTTAAACTATTATTTGGTCGGGTCCAGGTTTCATAGTATTTGAAAGTACACTATTATTTGGTCGGACCCAGACTTCAAAGTGTCTTGAGAAGTTAACTATAATCTGGTCGGGTCTAGGTTTCATAGAGACTTGAGAAGCTGACTATTATCTGGTCGGGTCCAGGCTCTATAGTAGCTTGAAAATTGTACTATCATCTTGTCGAGTCCAGACTTCATAGTACTTTTGGAGATAGTAAAGGTTTTGTTGACGACTTCACTGGGGATTAGGGGTTGCGGCCCTATGATTTGCAATAGTCTAAAAGGCAAACTCAAGCAGAAGAGGATAGACTCAACTGGAAAAGACAGACTCAGCTGGGGAGGATAGACTATGTCGGGGGAAATTTGTGGTTCGTTGATTGTTGTATATTAGGGAAATAAACCCTGTTGGGGAATACTTGATGAACTGCTAATGAGGTGAGTTCTTTGAGGAAGAGATCCACAAGGCTTCTTGTTGTAGGATCAAACTTAGCTGGGGAGAGAGCTGTCAAGAGATTGAGACTCTGGTTGGAGATTAGCTTATGCAAGGAGGCTTTGTGGGTAGCTCTGTTGAGGATTGGCTTATTGTAGCTGTTCTTGTGAGGATAATGTTAATGAAATAACTCTGGGGATATTCCCTATACATTAAAGAGATGCTTGTTGTTGTTTGTCATATCCCAAATTTCCCCGCCTTAGTGCTACCGTCAAATTTATTTTCGAACTTGGATTTTACAGGGTAAAATTCCTTTTAGTTTAATTGCATTATATTTTGGTGTTTTTAATAAATATTTGCTTTCAAGTCTGTCTAAAAATAAAATAATTATTTGTATTTTTAAAATAGCAAATAATTGCTCGTCTTCATATTCTTTCAATTGACTTCTTATTTCAAATAAATAACATAGCACAATTGGTAAGGAAACATAGCTTGAAAGCATAAGGTCGTGAGTTCGAATCTCTCATTGTGCACTTTTTAACATTTTTTATACTTCTTTGTTTATTGTTATTAATTTTATTTCCATTTATAAAAATCATTAAAAAAATCATTTTTTAATATTTAAATATTAAATTTCGTATTTTTAATTAATGAATTTTTAAAAAAAAATTATTTTTATTTTTTTCACTTTTTATTCTAAAAATAACCAAAAAAATCTAAAATACAAAAAGATTTAAAAGTATTTTGTTATCTTTTGTATTTTCGGTAGTAATATTTGTTTTAGGAGAGAACCAATGTAATTAGTTACAATAATTATAAATCCAAAAATTTGATTACTTTTTGGGTTTTAATTATTTGGATTGATGATTTATTTTATTCTATATTTGTTAATTTCATTTCAATTTCAAATTACATTCAAATCTTCCCAAAAATCATGTTTTTATTATTTAAATATTATTTTCGTTTTTCTATTTTAGGTTATTTTTAATAAAAAATATTTATTTCATTTTATGCATTTTTCATCAAAAAGTGTCTAAAAATTCACTAAAAAAATCAAATCTAAAAACTAAAGTAACTCCAATCTCAGTAAAACAATATCAGTATCAATCAGATCCAAATCTCTACAGAATCCAAACTCTATTACAGTACAAAAATCTAACTTCTACAAAATCAAATCTTCAATTAAAATATTACATAATCAATCTCCATTACAAAATAAACAATTACAATACCAGTACAAATCTCAATCAATACTATATCAATTACAATATTTTCTCAATCAATTAGCAATCCCTAAAATTAATTCTAACAGCAAATCTAATGCCTAATCTATGCTAATTCTCACAAGCCCTAAATTCTTATCCCTATATATATTAGCGAAAAGGACAAAAATAGGGGAGGAGACAGAGAAGACGAAAAAGAAAAGAACAGAGAAGGGCTTGCGTGAAGAATATCGAAGAGCAAATAACCTTGTTGTTGGTTGAAGATCCAAGAGAAGGATGATTGGGGTTTCACTATCTGAAACCACAATCTCCGTTGATCCGCCGCCGCACCACCTTCAAGCTCCACCGCAACCTGCAAAAGCAAAGGAGAGAAGGGATCAATACTAAATCCAGAATATTCAAAGGCAGAGAGCAAGCGAAATCGCGAAAGGGTAATTGGACTTAGCATTTTTATTTGGTTGATTTGTTGTTTTTTTTATTTAGGGGGTTTTGGGGGTCGGATTCGTGTTGGGGTTTTGGTAGAGAGCCGCCGGTTGTGGTTTGGAAATTAGGGTTAAAGTGAGAGAGAGTGAAAGGGTTTGTGTGTACGAGAGAGAGGAAGATGAATACGTGGAGTTTTCTGTAACAACAAAACAATGTAAATGAGTAAAAATTAAAATGTAATCCGTTTCAATTCCATGCGCGCGGGCTCACAATAATTATCATACTCCCTTGTTATCCTACGTGTGATCGCGATCGGACAACCGTAGGCCAATTCCTACCTTATTTTCCATACACCCTCGCCCACGTATTCCAACCTCCTAAATACACCTCCCTGATTTGCTTGTTAGTTCAAAATCGCACTCCCCAGATTTAACTTAATTAAATCATTTTTTTTCTGTTATCACTTATTTTCTATTTTTTATAATTATTATATTTTAATATTTTTTATTATTATATATTATTATAATTTATTAATTTATTATTATTATTTATAACTTATTATTATTATAAATTTTATTTTCTACTTATTATTATTATATTTCATTTGATATGTAAAATTATTTATTTCTTACCCTTGTATGAATAATATTATTATTATTTATATATTAATATGTGAATTATTTTTATGAACAATATTTTCTATTATTGCATTAATATATTTTTTGTCATGCATTAATGAAGATATTTTCGAAGTTAATACATTAAAAAAATACTAACCAATCTCAAACTATTTTTCGCAATCAACTAAACTAATCAACTGTTTTTTGCAAAAGGGTTTCAAACAGATTTTGACTCACTGCGCATTCAGTCAAAATCTCCGCAATCACTACTCCCGACCGAGTGCAAGGTGATTCAAAATATGTTTGTAAACCCCTAAAAAACACCAACCCCATACGAACTACAAATTGGGACTCTGATTCCTCATAAGAGGATACGTAGGCATATGATCAAAAATCGTAGCGAGTTCCCCTATAAAAAATTTAAACCTTTTCCCTTAATAAAATTTAAATCATGTTTCCCCAACTCAAACCTAAAACCTAGTATCCTTGTGAACAAGGTAGATGAAAGGTGCCTAACACCTGCCTTTCGTCTAATGAAGTCTGAAACCTAGAATATCTGTCTGCGAATTAGGGTTTCCTATTAGATGCCCTTCCCTAGGATAAAAACTAATAGTGGCGACTCTAATTTAAAAACCAGTTGCTACAGCTGGCAACTCTGCTGGGGACTTTAACTTTAAGTTTTAGGGTTTTTACTTTGGGGTTTTTTATTTATTTATTTATTTATTTATTTATTGCATTATTTATTTATTACATTATTTATTTATTACATTTATTTATTTATTGTCTATTCTTTTTATCATATATTTACTGCATGGCAGGAGTTCTTATTTCAAAAATATTTTCAATATAACCCTTAGAAAGAAGGTTCGTCTATTAGCTTAGGGGTACATCATCCTTGTGAGTTTATGTGACGACTTCGCCTAGAGTCGGTGGACTTCCGAAAAAGGAATGCTTATCAAGAGATATCCTCTTGACGAGTAGGACTTTGGAAGGACACCCATGACTCTTTGTAACGGCCTTAACCTAAAATCTCATGATGAGACCTTTCACGACTTTGAGACAAAAGTTTCGGTCCGTAAAGAGGCTCCACCTAAGGGACGCCCTTGTGCCTTTTCCCTCTGGTGTTATTCATGATACCTTTAAGGAAACCACCTTTTGGGAGGGTAGACTAACCGTAGGTCAAAATTAAGGAGCCTACCTTCTAAGGGTACTTATCACAAAAACCCTATCACTAAACCATACATCCCTACCTTATAGGGGTACTTATTACAAAAATCATGTCACTCAACCCTACACCTATGCATCCATGCATTTCATATATTCGTCACCCTACATTTGTCTTATTCACACGGGGTATAAAAGATAATAATAAACTCAAGATCTTAGTGACTGTCTTTTAAAATGGATACCTAAAGAAACAACTTTCCCGCGTCAACACACCAAACATTAATGAAATCAAGGCCACAAAAGGGAAATAACACGCTAAATACTTTCCCAAGTTTTGTCCAACAACAGTGGATGGTTTCAAGAGCAGATATTTGCAGGAACACCTAGAAGACTTATTTCCTTTTTGCTTGATTTTACGCAAATAAAGTTTTGTTTTAAGATTGTAATATTTTTCAATATCTGAATTATATTACTTTCAATAAAGGCATTTCGTTTCCACATCTCGTTTGCGTATCTAATTTAAAGATAGTCTCTAGGTAAAATAATGAGCAAAAGACAGATACATAACCAAGTGAATAAGACAATCAACCATTTTGTATTCATACATATTCATTCGCGTGCATGCATTTACGAACACCTGCATATCATGTCAAAACTCATTTTTCACAAACATCTCTCCATCTGAACCATTGGTAGAAGAAGATCGCCACTTTCTTGGCCTCCATATCAAACCAGGGCCTATTAACAAAAAGAAATGGAGAAAATCAAGGAAACTCAAGCTGCATTCAAAGAGGATCTCTACCAAGTAAAGGGTGATGTTACTTCAATGAAAGGAGATCTGAGTCAAGTTCTCCTAGCTTTGAAGAACATTATTGACAGGAAAGACCAGATTCCCAAGGTAGCTTTCAAAGAAGTAGCCCAAATGATTGGTGCATCAAGCGGTCACCAACTGAGGAAAGATCCATAAGCAGGACTCAAAAAGTTCATCGTGGCCCAACAAGAAGCTGAAATGGAAGGGTTTGTCCTACCGTCACCAAAAGCAGGGGCATCACATACCCTACAGGTTCCAACCAATAATGCAGACCACTACTTGGACCTGCAATACGGAGACCACGACCCATAGGATGCTAACCAAACTCCCTCAAAGACGACTGGTACTCATGTTATTGATAATCCATTAGTGATGAATCAGTACAAAGCTCTGGAGGAAAGACTAAAGGCTGTGGAGGGTTTCAACGCTTTCGAAGTAGACGCTCTCGAAATGGGCCTAGTTCCTGATGTGGTGATTCCACCAAAGTTCAAAGTACCTGAATTTGAAAAATACAAGGGGCTCACTTGTCCAAGAAATCATCTCTGTATGTATTGCAGGAAGATGCATGCCCATGCCCATGATCAGAAGCTGATGATCCATTATTTCCAAGATAGCCTGAGTGGGGAATCTTCAGACTGGTATATGCAGCTGGAGCGAACGCATATTCAAACCTGAGAAGATCTTGCTAATGCTTTCCTAAAGCATTATAAATATAACATGGACATGGCGCCTACCCGCATACAACTCCAAAATTTGTCCTAGAAGGAAGAAGAGTCCTTCAAGGAGTATGCTCAGAGATGGAGGGAATTGGCATCTCGTGTGCAACCACCACTGTTAGAGAAGGAGTTAGTAGACACGTTCATGGGAACTTTGCACGGGCTATATTATGAGATGATAATTGGAAGTATCTCTTTGAGGTTCTCAGACCTAGTAACCATCGGAGAAAGAATCGAGATTGGGATATAAAGTGGGAAGATATCAGGGGGGCCATCAAACGCTCCCTACAATTCAAAGAGGCATGCTTCAAACCTACCCAGAGGAAAAGAGGAAGAAATTAATGCTACAGCGTCCCAATCCAGGGTATAATAACCATTAGTGATCCCACTAGGGAAGCAGCAAGGCAGAAAGCCACCCAGGAAATTTGATCCACTCCCTATGCCACTTAGATAGTTATTACAATAGCTAGTTAAGGCATGCTTAGTGGAACTCAAGCCTCTAGCTCCTCCAGTCGGGCCACTCCCACGAAGATATGATGCCAATGCCAGATGCGAGTATCATGCTAATTCTCCTGGACATACCATAGAACAGTGATGGCCTTTCATACACAAGGTGCGGGATTTATTGGATTCTCAAGACATCACTTTCGAGAAGCCCGACATCACATCAGACCCTACGCCATTGCACGATAGGCTAACAATAAATGCAATCGAAGTAGTCATTGACTCTAGGACAAGCAGACAAGCGAAGACCCCGTTAAACTCGCTGAAAGAATATCGGTTGGAATATGGACTCCCGTTAGAACACAATGAAGCTTTCGAAAGAGCTCTACAAAGGCTAAGGGACCAGGGGATAGTCCAGTTCGGACAATACTCTGAAGAAAAATATAAAGTTGCACTGAAGGGCGAAGCACATTTTCCTCCAATCCAAGAGAACTTTGTCAACAATGGATTAGTGCATGGAAGACATTGGGCAATAATATCCAACAAAGTCAACACCAAAGGGGCAACTGAATTCATTTGAGAATGCGCCCTAGGAGAAAAACTCAAAAGATGGACTGTCGTGGAGATTCCTGAGATCTTTTTCTTTCCTAAATAATTTTTCTTGTTTTAAAAATAACCTATGTCAAGCCCGAGGCATAGGGGTTGCTTGTAAGGGTCCCCGTTTTGTTTCAGACAATAGTTATAATTAATAAAAGTTATATTTTGTTTTCAATTAATATCCTTGTCTTTCATTTGCATTTAACTCTTAAATTTAAAAATGGAAATACTTTCTTTGCATATGCATTTTCAAAAGTTCATATACTAAAATCTTCACCGAAACATAATAAAGGTGCAAATCCATGCCCAAAACCACTGATAATGTTACTGCTACGACCCGATATAATTTTGATGCTCCCATCAACCAAGCTGAAGAGGAAGATGATGAAGATCTTGAACTCTCTGAAGAAATGGAAAGAGAAATAGAGCGAAAGGCTGACAATGTAAAACAATATCAAGAGGATATTAAGACCATTAATCTGAGCACAGTGGAAGATCTGGAAGAAACCAAGCTAATGGGCAATGTTAGAGCAGAGCCACAAAGAAGCTGATCAAATTATTTCACATTTTCTTGTTCCTACAGAAACAGACCAAGGTTAGATACATACATTGTTGTAAACATAAGCAACTAGGGAATACCAAGATCCGACGAAGGACCCGAGCCAGGGGCACGTTAGGTATCCACGTTCGACGAGGCTTCAAATGCACTGGGGAACGATATAGGGGTAATATTGACTTCTCCAAAGAATGCTCGCAAGCCATATAACAAGTCAATGGCGGACGCCCTGACAACTATATCGTCTATATTCAAAATAACTTGGTCAAACCACGAATCGTGCATCACAAGCAGACGCTTCGAAGAGCCCGCATATTTCCTTGCTATTAAAAAACGACAATATAACAAGCCTTGGTTTCACGACATCCCGAAAATGCCTCTAGCATCGGCAAACAAACCCTACGAGAATTATCCTCAAAATTCTTTCAAAGTAACGGTATACGGTGCAAGATGAACCACGACATGGTCTAGTACTCAAGAAGATTTTGCTACCTCGCCGTGACTCGCGTGGTAAATAGACACCCAATTACGAAGGTCCATACGTAGTCAAAACAACATTATCCGGTGGGGGGTCTTACCCCCCACAACAATTGATGGGGAAGAATTACCGCACCCGGAAAGTTCAGACGCAAACAAAAATACTATGTATAAGAAGCTCGCTAAGCTCGAACCTTAAACAAGTGACTTAGGCAAAAAGGAGCATCCCGGTGGATCAAAAACCCTAAAGGGAGATCCAGGAAAAAATTAGGGGCATATAACAAAAAAATTATCCCGGTGGATTGAAAACCCGAAAGGGAAATCCAGGCAAAAGTTAGGGATTTCATACAAAGAAATAAAGAACAAAAAGACCGTGTTGTACCCCAAAATTTGCCCTCCCATTTCCTCAACATTTTCTCATCACAAGACCCTTGAAAATCAAGATCCAGTTAGGGTTTCCTCTGCTCAAGACTTCTCCTTGCACTGTTGACCCAAATTAGGGTTTGTGTTTGCACAAATATATTTTGACCTAAAATGCCCAAGATGACTTTCATGCTTCATTTTGGACTCCCAAGTTTATCCACACCAAGTTTCAAGTCTTGATTCCAAATTTTGCCCAGTCAATTGGATAGTTGACCTAGAAATCAACTGTATTGGGGAAAAAGTCAATTGTGGCCAATTGACAGTCAAATCTCATGAAAATTGACCCACATCAACATTATGAACTAACATGGACCATTTGATCAAGTTTGGATCACAATTCCACAAGAAATTTGATCAGATCATCAAAAGGGCAAAATGGTCATTTTTAGGGTTTTGACTGCACAAAGGTAATTTTTGACTGTTTGACCTAGCCAATGGCAAACCAAGCTCACATATGGACTCAAGGACCCCATGGAATTATCTTGACAGGCTCAACAAGTTCAAAGGATCCCAAATACACAAGATTGATAGTTGAATTTCCCAGTCATTTGATCAATTTTGACTGTATACTGAAAAGTCAAACTTTGACTTTTTGGTCAAAATCAAGGGTCAAGGTTCATTTTTCATCAAAACATGCCAAATCATGAAAATTTTCCCCAAGAAATCAAGAAATGCAAATTAGGGTTTGAATTGGAAATTTTTCATAACTTAGAATTTTTCTAAGTTATGGAAAACCCTAATTTTTTTCCCAACTTTGCCCCACTTTCTCACCAAGATTCATTTGGATTCAAGTAAAAGTCAAAGCATGAAAGTTGTAGCTTGTTGCATAATCTACAACTTTGATTCACAAAGTTTTCCCAAAAGAAGCTTGTATCTCAAGTTACATTTTTTGGAACAAGGGTACCAAACCATTCTTAACTTAGTGAAATTTTGACCTTTTTAGGCAAGTTTTTTACCTAACTTCAAGACCATTTTTCATACACTTCCGCTTGGAATTTCAATTTGCATTTCAAAGATGGATTGTAGTACACATTCCAAGATTTCCAAAATGTCCAAGAACTTCTCAAACAACCTCATGGTTAGGGAGAATCGAATTTTGCAAAATGGGAAAAAGTCACTTTTGTTCTTGGCCAAGACATGTTCATACATTGGTGCCATTTTGAATTCAGCATGCTTAAGCTACATTGCAGGCCTCTAATCCCATTTTCACTCAATAATTCAATGCAAAACCATTGTGCCAAGATGTTGTTCTATGCATTTGGACATTACATGGAGAATTAACCCTTAATTAGAAAAAGCATTATTTCCATTTTGAAAAAGTAGAACTTTATGTCCATTTTGCAAATCCAAGTGGTACATTCCAAATCTTCTTGGCACAAGTTTATGAGCAAATTGCACTGATCAAGGCCAGTGTATGCAGCATAGTGTGAGGGCCTGTACAGGCTAGAAACACCAAGTGGCCTTTGCTTGCTTAAAGTTCAAGTAAGATAGCATAACATATACCAACTTCCATTCCTGCAAACCAAGCCTGAGAGAAAGTTATCACACACATTCTAAACATCAAACACAAGCTGAAGCACGACCCTAAGACCACCAATACCTCCCCATTGCCAAAATCACTCTCAAACTGCAAAAACAGAGCAACCTCTGCAGATTGAGTTCCAACTCTTAATCCTTTCAGGCATTCTTGCCCAAACCACTTCAAACACCTTCCCTACCATCAATCCAAACTATCTAAAGCATTAGAAGCAACCTGTAAGTCCTCTAATCCTTTTGGCCATTTTCACTTTTCTGATTTTCAGGTGAAGTGCTATAGCATGATTCAAAAGGTTTCAAGACAAAGTAAAGCTTGGAATAGCATCCCTAGACATCAAGGAAGCTATACCAATCATCACCTTGCACTGAAAGCTTCTCCATTGCCAGATAGAACTTCAACTGAACAGGTAAGTTCATGAACTCGTATCTCTCTTATTAGGCATTGTTAGCTTTAGGTTTGTGAAGAGAATATGTCACATTCATAGCCCTGAACATGCCCATGTAATTAGATTTCATTTATATTATGTGTGCTGCAAGAATTTTGAGTCTGAACATGGCATAAAAACTAGGTCAGAAATTGGGGGAGAAGAAATTCTCCCCCATCTTAGAGAGTTAAGTCAAGTTCTTTACATGGTTGGATTCGTCTTCTCATGCTCTACACTTTTCATGTTGAAAGTTTTGCTTAAAAGTCCAGGAATTGGGAGATAGAAAACGCGTGTTTGGCTTGAACAAAGGTGTTCTGAGGTTGAAGATGACTTGGTTCTGGGCTGGGCCTGTTTGACATTTCTTTTTGCACCATATTTTTACTTCTGCACCCCCTGAGCCCATTTTGCTTATTTCTTTGACTTTTTGACTTTTTCTTTTTTTGATTGACTTATTTATTTTTTCTCATGATATTAAAAATATAAAAAATATTTTTCTCACCATTTTTGAATTTATTAGGCATTTATTTGGTTTTCTTTTAGTTTGTACATAAATAAATAAATACATATACTTTTATTTAAAATACTAAAATAGTGCAAATACATTTTTATACATTTTTATTTTGTTTTACTTTCTGAAAATATTTTATAGAAAAAATACTTTTTTTATTAAATATTAAATATTATTAATTTGTATATATAATACATATTTAGTAAATAATATATATATATATATATATATATATATATATATATATATATATATATATATATATATATATATATATATATATATATATATATATATATATATATATATATATATATATATATATATATATATATATATATATATATATATATATATATATATATATATATATATATATATATATATATATATATATATATATATATATATATATATATATATATATATATATATATATATATATATATATATATATTAATATATTTAGGGTTAAAATGCAAAATACATACACTTTTTATTTTTATTAATATTTAAATATAAAAATATCTTTTGACAAATATACTTCATTTTATTTTATTTTTGTATACAATAAATAAATACTTGTACATGACAAATAAATAATGCATTTATTTTAATAGAATTAGGGTTTAATCCTAAACATGAAAAACTCCCAAAAATAATACTTTTATTTTTGTTTATTTTGACATATAAAAATACTTTTTTCATACATACAAAAAAAAAACATTTTTGCATCTTGCATATTTATTCTTGTTTTATTGTGCAATTAAATATTTCAATATTGATGTAATAATTTAGGTTCAAATTCCTTGTCAAAATCCCCATTTGAACATTTGTACCCCCCTTCCCATATATGGTGTTGTAATAGTTTAGTAAATTTATTTTCCGCACTTTATTGCTTTCTAATTATACCATGTTAGAATTAGGGTTTGTATGCGAAAAAACAACGAAAATAGTTTTGACCTAATTTCAAGATAAACAAGCATGAAAATGGACACACAAATCACACTTGCACCCCCTAGGGTATTCCACTTGTTGCCTTTCAAAATTGGGCCATATTGCATATTAAGTCTCTTTGGGCAAAACAAACAATCAAATGATCATAGTCCCTCGATGACTGTGATCGGTGGATCTGGAACTGACTGTTTAACGCTGGTTCGCGAAATGTTGCGGAAGCAAGAGTCGCCACCGTCTTTTATTTTCTCCAAATGGAAAGGACAAAAGCACAGAAAAATTCCTTATAGAGATTGCTCTCGGTTCGGGAGGTAGGTTATAGAAAGGGAAGGTGTTAGCACCCTTTCTATCCGTAGTTATCTACGGGCTCTTAGATACTTGCTCATTGTGTTTTCAAAAATGGTTTGTTTGCTTTTCAACTGTGGGTTTTAAAAAGTTTCTTTGAAAATTCCAGTTCGACTCTTGTATCGGTCCTCAAGAATGTTTGAAAAATTGCTTTCGAAAGCTTTTTGAAAAGGTGTCGGTGTGAAAAGTATTTTTTGAATTTTTGTTTTGAAGTTAGAGCAAGTATCAAGAGTCGTCTACCTACCCTAAGGAATTCGTCTGTGTAAATGTCCTTAAAGTAGTGCCATCCCACCATTGAGAGGTAGGTAGCACCACCGTTGGAGGTGTTCGGGTCAATTCGAAGGTTCGGGACATGGTGATCACCAGAGTAATGGGAAGACACCTTAGAAGCTACCCTCATGCCAGGTTCCTGGATCATGAGGACTTACTAAGACATCCTCTACTCGACGATCACCTTTCGAGGCAAGGCAACAGTGAGGCGTACCCTAGGGGTGGTGTGTGATTTGTGTGTCATGTTCAATTATTTTTGTCTTGTCATGTCATAGGTGATCTACGCGTTTGTTTTTATTTTTGTCATTCAATCTTGCATGCAATTATTAATAATTAAAAGATGCGGAAAATTAAAGTTCTAAACTATTACAAAGGCGCGGGTCCACATCGCCAAATTTAATCCAGGACCCGATTTGACAGAAAATAAAGAAGTAATGTGCGAGAAATATAAATTGTCCGAGTTACATGACTTTGGGAGAATTACATCAATATTATACGAAATAAAATAAAATGCGCAAATCGAATTCAAATTGAAAGCGAGGGCGTTGGACCCTTTTTAATGAAATTAAATTAAATGATTAAATTAATTAAATAAAAATGAAAAAAGAAATTATTTTGAGATTTTTTTGGATTTATGGTTTTTTTATGTGAATTAAATGAAATTAACTAATTAACCCTAATTCTACAACTTTTATTTATTAAGAAAGACATGTTAAAATTAAACCTAAAATTAAATTAATTAATTAACGGCAATTTGATTTATAAAAATAAATAATTAATTATTAGTGAAAAGAAAATAGAAAGGTAATTAAAGTAATTTAAACCTAATTCTACAAGTTTTTGATTTATTAAGGAAAGATATTAAAATTAACCCTAAATTTAAATCTAATTAATTAGTGATATTTTATTTACAAAAATACTAATTAAATAAATATATTTTGATTTTTATGACTTTCTGATTTTTATTGTTATTTTTATGTGAAATTAATTTTTTATGGAATTAAAAGAAAATAAGGGAATTAAAACAAATAATAAAAATAAAACAAAGAAAATATAAAGAAATACAATACCAAGGGGGGTTCTGTCCCCAATATTGGAGGTAAAGTCCAGCATCTTTGGCCCATTGACCTTTGGCCTGGTTGACTTCCCAGGGTAGCATGCATATGCGTTGACTCATGTCCATTATGTTCTTCAGATCATAGGCCTTCAATTGATCTTGATATGTGCGTGGCAAGCTTGAGATTGTGGATGTATGATGCACCCTTGTAATGAAACTGCACAGAAGCGTGAGTAGAAAAATAATATGGAAAGGGGTGGGGGACCTGGGATTCGAACCCAGGTCCCAGGGGTTACCAACGCGTTTCCTTGCCAGCTGCGCTGCTGATGCACTTTGTATGTATAATGGGTAATGAATAATATAAGAATAAAGCAAGCGTTAGTGGGACTTTAGCGCGAAAATTCAAATAACCCAATCACGCCTTGACACTTCATCATCTTCCTCCTCGTTTGTATTTTCCTGAAAACATAACAAAGGTTAGCGGGGGTTTTAAACCCCCCCAAAACATGCACTTTTCAATAATAGCGAATAGGCTATGGTACTATATAAATTAGGCGCGAGCATTGCATTAGAATCGTCCAAGCTTTCTGAATTCAACCATGGTATTGAGGTGTCTCAATTTTGCAGTATTCAGAAACGCCCAATTTCAAGTTTGAAGAACCCTAATAATCGTCCATGGTAGTTTCGCGTACAAGTGATGAAAGCTTAATTAAACAATACAGTTAGCTTTAGAATCAATCAAGGAACATAAATCAAACATTAAAAATTACTAAAAACGCATGAATCATGATGCAAGCATATGAAAAAAATCTTGTACAGGGCACGATCGTTCTACCGTTTCTCTGCGTTAGGATGGATGGTTTTGATTTGAAAACCTTCCTTGAAGCCTCAGGAAGGTAATGGAATGGTTATTTTTGCTTGAATCGCACTGTAACCTAGTTTTCAGTATTTGAGTTTTTCCCAAAAAATGCAAAAGTGGTGATGATGTTCTTGCGCAGCTCAGAGGTCCTGATCACTAGGGTTAGCATGTATATATATGTATGAGTGATTAGGGTTAGAAATTGGATCAAAAGAATCAATGAATTGATGAAGAGATATTTGATTTTCATGGCAAATATTTTTCAATCTTTTTCACATGTTTTTGATGTCAATCATATCCAATTGCCTTGATTCTTTCCAAATCTGATCATGCACGAAATATTGAGTGTATTCCATGCATAAAAAGATTTAAAAACTTAAGTTTGATATTTTTCATATATTTTAATTAATTAAATGAATTATTAGCAATTAAAAATCCAAATAAATAAATAAAAATGATGAAAAACTTCCCTTTGGGCCAAATGGTCGTGCACATGCTTTGGATGATGATTCTTGGAAGAAAATGTGGCCCATTAGCATTTTTAAGACATTTGAAGCAAAGTTGACTTTTCAAAATATCCCAAAAATTTCCCAACTTCCACAAGGCATATCTTGCTCAATATTTAAGATTTTCTCATGTTCTTGGACATTTTGGAAAGGTATTGAAGTCCTCTAATCAATGCCTTTGGTCCCATGTCATTTGGATTTACCAATCTCAAGTTATGGCCTTTGACTTAAAGTCCCTTTTTGTTGACTTTTGAAAATGACCTATAATGTTGAAATTGATAACTTTTTGTGAGAGCATTTCTTGGACTTGAAGTGTGAAGAGGAGTTGTAGGAAATGTCTTTCTCTTCAAAATGAGCTTTGGATGGAATTTTCTGATAATCCATGTGGAAGTTATGCCTTGGTCAAGTTACAGTTGACTTTTTCAACTGTCCAAATATGGGAACTTTTGCATCTTGAGACTTTTTGAGCCAAGCTTGGAGAATCATGATCAAGAATTGATCAAATGATGTTTGTGGCTTCAAAATAAGATGTTGACCAAAAATTTGAACTTTTGACTGTCAAATGACCATTTTGCCCCTACAATTGACTGTAGTGCAATTAGGGTTTTTGACTGTGCAATTTTGTGCTGTAAGTCTTGAAACTTGGCATGAGGATGCTTGACCATGTTTGTAGGCATGTGGGACTTGATTGGACCCTTGGAAACTTCATTTTCTTTGTCAGAACCAAAACCCTAGTTTCTGACTGTTAGAAGGCCCTTGAACTGTGCAACCCTTGGGGAGCTTTTGAAGCTTTGACTTGGCAAATTTTGAAGAATATGGGAGGGTAAATTTTTGGGTACAACAGTTGCCCCTGTTCAATCTTCTTAAACCTGAGGATGCAGATTGGCTGACGTGCCTTTCGTAATCCGAAGGTAGAAGATGATTGAACACTAGAGTGCCCAGAAATGTGCGCTCACATAGTAGCAGTGTGATGGTGGAATGGGCTTATAGATGCCATTTGGAGATTGATGGATAGGATGATGGGCTTATAGATGCCATGCTAAGAGATGATGGAAGGTGGATGGGTTTATAGATTCCATCTGGGTGTCGATCGCGTAAGAGATTCCTTAGCGAGAACTTGCGTACCTGCAAAAGAAAATGATTACCTGACCTGTTATAGGAGCTGGTCTTTAAACTCTTTGTATAGATGTGTCCTGACTGGTTACAGGAGCTGAATCTGGAGCTTCAAAAGGTGATGAATGAACCAGGGATGGTTACTACCTCAACAGGAACGGTGAGAGAACCTTGGACGATTGCTACCTCAACAGGAACGCTGAGAGAATCTGGGGACGATTTCAACCTCAACAGTAATCATTGAGAGAATCTTTGGACGATTGCTACCTCAACAGGAACACTGAGAGAATTTGGGGACGATTTCAACCTCAACAGTAATCATTGAGAGAATCTTGGGCGACTTCAACCTCAACAGTAATCATTGAGAGAATCTTGGGCGACTTCAACCTCAACAGTAATCATTGAGAGAATCTTGGGCGACTTCAACCTCAACAGTAATCATTGAGAGAATCTTGGGCGACTTCAACCTCAACAGTAATCATTGAGAGAATCTTGGGCGACTTCAACCTCAACAGTAATCATTGAGAGAATCTTGGGCGACTTCAACCTCAACAGTAATCATTGAGAGAATCTTGGGGTGATTACTACCTCCACAGTAACGGGGAGAGAACCTTGGACGATTACAACCTCAACAGTATCATTGAGAGAATCTTGGACGACTTCTACCTCAACAGTAATCATTGAGAGAATCTTGGATATCTTCTACTGAGTCTTTATCAGGAAAATCTGTTAGGGGTCGATTTAGCTGGACTAGAGAAGGCCTTGGACTGGATAAGAAACAGAAAAATCCTAGGGTCGATTTAACTGAACCGGTCTAGGTCTTGGATGTCTTCAACTGGATAAGAAACAGAATCTGGAATAGTCTTTCGAATGAATCTGGACTAGACAATAGAATAGTCTCCCGGTCTGGAGCATCTCTAAGTTGTTTGAGAAGAAACTGTGAATAAGTGATAGAATAGCATCCGGTTCTGGAGTATATCTGAGCCATCTTTGAGAAGAAACTTGAACAAGGCGAAGAACAACATCCATATCTGGAGCATTTCCAATCTATATCTGAATGATTTTGGAATAAGTATCAGAAAGTAGTCATATCCGGGTCACATCTGAACCATCTCTAGAAAGGTGATTTCTGAATAAACAATAGAACAGCTTCCGTGTCCGGAGCATCTCTAAGTTATCTGAGGGGGATCTAGAATAAGTGTCAGAATGTCGCCATGCCTGGGTCACATCTGAACCATATCTAGAAGGAGTGTTGAATAAGCAACAGAACAGCATCCATATCTGGAGCATTTCTAAGCTATCTCTGAAAGGAAATCTGGAAGAAGTATCAGAACGTTGCCATATCTGGTTCACATCTGAACTATATCTAGAAGGAAATCTGGAAGAAGTATCAGAACGTCGCCATATCTGGGTCACATCTGAACCATATCTAGAAAGAAATCTGGAAGAGGTATCAGAACGTTGCCATATCTGGTTCACATCTGAACTATATCTAGAAGGAAATCTGGAAGAAGTATAAGAACGTCACCATATCTGGGTCACATCTGAACTATATCTAGAAGGAAATCTGGAAGAAGTATCAGAACGTCGCCATATCTGGGTCACATCTGAACCATATCTAGAAAGAAATCTGGAAGAAGTATCAGAACGTTGCCATATCTGGTTCACATCTGAACCATATCTAGAAAGAAATCTGGAAGAAGTATCAGAATGTTGCCATATCTGGTTCACATCTGAACTATATCTAGAACGAAATCTGGAAGAAGTATCAGAACGTTGCCATATCTGGTTCACATCTGAACCATATCTAGAAAGAAATCTGGAAGAAGTATTAGAACGTTGCCATATCTGGTTCACATCTGAACTATATCTAGAAGGAAATCTGGAAGAAGTATCAGAACGTCGCCATATCTGGGTCACATCTGAACCATATCTAGAAAGAAATCTGGAAGAGGTATCAGAACATCGCCATATCTGGTTCACATCTGAACTATATCTAGAAGAAGTCTGGAAGAAGTATCAGAACGTCGCCATATCTGGGCCACATCTGAACTATATCTAGAAGGAAATCTGGAAGAAGTATCAGAATGTTGCCATATTTGGTTCACATCTGAACTATATCTAGAACAAGTTGCGATGGTTGATAGTAATCATCTTTGTATTGACCTTTCCTGAAAAGGTAAAGCATCAGTTGTATGCAAGATCATGATACATGAACTGCATGATTTCAGGATGTCCTCAAAATTGATGAGATTCGTGTAGTATGATGCATATGCATGCTATAATGTATGAAGATGTGATGTTTATGAATGCATTTCCGTTTTGGGAAAATAAATCCTTGACGAATGCCAGGAGCTTATCCTGGGCTGATGTTGGAGAACAATGCTTTGTTGTTTCCGCTGGGGATGATAGTTGCAAGAATACCGGCAGGAGAAGATGACTCCATTGGGGAACAAACTTGGCGAATAGATTACTCTGCGGGGAATACTCTGTGGGGAGAGGAATACTTTGCTGAGGTTGATGATAACTCCGCTGGGGATACCATTGTTGAGTTGGAAGTTTTAATAGACTCCGCTGGGGATAAGAAAACTTCGCTGAGGACGATCTTTCCATGGCTTTTGGCTGAGGATAACCCAGTTATATCCTGGTAGGGAAATAACTCTTTGAATAAAGGCCGGGGGACGCGTTCGTGCTCCGCGAGGGTAAGCTTCCAGAATCTACTGGGGATAAGCTTACTGCTTGGGGAGATGGATTCCAACTTTCTTGGGGAAACTGGATTGGACTCTCATGGGGAATTATTGAACTGTATTGGTTATGTTCTTCAACGGAACCTACCTTGATACCTTGGAGGACCGAACAATCAGATTGCTTAGACAACTCTTTATTGCCCCTGTTTCGGATGTGGGAGAGGAAGATACCTGTGGAGGTGCTTGATGACTGCAGATTTGACCAATCTTCTTCTGGTGGGCAAGTGACGAGATGAGAGGACATAGTCGTACGCTCTGATCCCTAACTTTTGCCTGGACCGCCCTTTCGGGTTTTCAGTCCACCAGGATACCCATTTTTGCCCAAGCCGCCTTTTCAAGTTTTCGACTTGCCGGGTGTACAGATTTTTTCATTTCATCCCTTCATTTTGCCCAAACCCTTTTGGTTCGTCGGGAAGCCCTTATTTTTGCCTAGGTATGTCAACCTAGCGGGTCTTTGATTACGCGTAGAATTTTTCTTCGACTATGTCCACGCTCTCAGGATGTAGGGAGTTGCCCCTGTTAGCAGTGTTTTGTCATGCCCCAGATAATGGACAATGCTCATGCCGTGCCCCTTGATTGGAAGTGCTCTTTCCACTTGAGGTGACTCTTTTGTTGAGAAGACCTTTGTTCATCAGATATTCGTCGTGCGAATTCCTTTGTTGTTCAAACAAATGATCATATGCAAACAATATTATTTTAAGAATGCAAAAGCCTATGTCTGTCTTGAAGATTTTGAAAATGCATTCTTTTTCATAAAACAAGTGAATGTTTGTAAAATGTGATGTCAACTCCGTATTTACCGTATGCCTTAAGGAGTCAGGATACCTTTCGTAACAGTATGCTTTCGAACTAACCCATGCTTCAGCTAGGACTTTTAGGGGTTATAACGTGGCCTGGTTCACGGTTTAAGAAACAAAGGATAAAGGCTCAAATTTTATTTGTACCCATCCGCTCTTCGTGATGTTCTCCAAACCTAACCTCAGTTGATCATACGTTAGACCTTGTTTTAGTCTTTGCTTTGACGTTCCAATGATGGTTCAGATATTGACTATCGACAGTTTATTTATTTGGATAGGCAGTCATTTCCTTTTTTGTTGAGGGTTTGTAGGACCTCTTTCTTTTTTGATTTCGTTATCCCTGTTTTTTGCCTGAACTGTTTCTTTTGGAATTACAGTCAGCGGGATGCCCCAGTTTTGTAAGTCTCCTTCATAGGTTTTGACTTAATGGGCTTTTTGATTTTGGTAATGACTGCCCGTCTGTATGATTGTTCGGAACCATCACTGTCTTTTGTTTTGTAAGGACCTCTTTGGTGCCATTCGTTATGCACTTGGATCAACTGAGAGACTACCCTGCCCCAGGTTATGATTAAGGGTTTTAATTTTCGAAAATAAAAAACTCCTACTTCTTTGGCTCAGAGGGGTTGACGAGGGATTATCATCCTTATAACTCCAGTGTTTGGGGATTGAAATAATGCATGTACCTCATCAGCGGGGTCTGTTCAAAAGCATATTGTAAAGATCGTGGTATCGTTTTCGTCATCCTCCCTCAAGAGGCTTAGCATTATTAATCGAGCGTTGATCATCAGAAAAAATATGAAAATAATTTGCATATAATGAAAACAATTGTATTAATTCCCAAAACAGACATATGCGATGCTTTAATAGAATAAAAGAGTTTGCTATGACATTAATTGTTTGTATAAGCAAAGAAGAATACAACTCGGAAATCCAAATAAACAAAAGTCTTCAATGATTGGGTAACGGAGCAGTGATTATGTTCGGAGTCTCAGGTACTTCAAATTGAATCTCTCCGGTGTCGATCATGTCTTGAATCTTGTTCTTGAGAGGCCAGCAGTTGTCCGTAGTATGCCCCGGGCTATCAGAATGGTAGGCACACCTCTCATTAGGATGGTAGTTCGGAGCAGAAGTGTTCGGATTCCGAAGAGGAACCCTTAAGGTGATCAGCCCTGCCTTCAACATTTGTTGTAGTGCTTGATCCAGCGACATGTTGATCTTGGTGAACTGTCGTTTGGGTGCGCTCTCCTTGCGCTGCTGCCCCTGTCCTTGTTGAGCAGGTCTAGGATTGGAGATCTGGGTTGCCCCTACCTCATGACGGCTCTTTTTACCGTGCACAGCATTGGACTCTTTCTTTCCATGATGAGGCCTTTTATCAGAAGGTGCAGCCTCTTGAATCTTTCCAGACCTGATGCCAACTTCTATTCTCTCCCCAGTCAAGATAAGATCTGTGAATCCAGCAGACGAATTCCCAATCAGGTGGTTGTAGAATGGACCAGACAGGGTCCCCAAGAACATGTCCACAAGTTCGCGGTCAGTCAGCGGTGGTTGTACCCTACCGGCCAGGTCTCTCCATTTCTGCGCATACTCTTTAAAACCTTCTCCCGATCCTAGCGACATACCCTGGAGTTGGGTACGCGTAGGAGCGAGGTCGGCATTATACTGATACTGCTTGTAAAAAGCAGTAGCCAACTCCTCCCAGTTACGAACCTTGGTTCCATCCAGCTGATAGAACCATTCGAGATGAGTCCCTGAAAGACTTTCCTGGAAGAAGTGGATCCACAAGTTCTTGTCCACAGTATACGGTTGAATCTTCCGCACATAATACCTGAGATGCAGCCTGGGACAGGATGCCCCATCGTACTTAGCAAAAGAGGGTGCTTTGAATTTGTGTGGGATCACCACACCAGAAGTTAGACCCAAGTCTCCGAAATCCAAACCAGGCACTTGTTGAATTTCCATTGCATTTAGCCTGTCTTCTAACTGCTTGTACTTGTCTTCCGAAGGAGGGTATTGCTCATCATTGAAATCTATCTCGTTGTCGGAGACCACTGGACTAGGCACCTCTCTCTCATGGGGACTGTCTTTCCCTACAGATGGAGTAGTCCTCTCAGCTTCATTTTGTGACCCATTCCCAGATTTGCGTCTAGGGTTGAACAACACCGTCCTCCTCTTCTTCTTTTTCAGGAGCAGAGTCTTCAGATCTTGCTGCCCCTGGGTCAAACTCATGATCAACTTTTGGAACTGGGCATTCTGAGCCTGGAGGGCCTTGATGGATTGTTCAGTTGATGATTCAGGATTCATGACGATTGGCTGAAATAAACAGCGAAGAAGGTAAGAGACCTGCAACAAGGGTACCTGTTATGCAATGATGTGTATGACATATATGCAATGTTTTCAAGGATCTCGCGGGGTAAACATGAAGATTGTTAGAATTGGGATCCGGTAGCTTGATTGAAGGAACTGCATGTTGTTGAGAGTCCTTCTTCAAGGGTCAAAAGCTCACCATATCCAGTGGGTCATAGCCCCTGACAACCTTGGCTAGAGGAAAATAAATCCTCTTTGCCTCTTGCTAGACGTTTGATTCATCATGACCTGCATCACAAGCCCTTGAGATCCTTGAAATGGATTAGTCTTTATGCAGGATGTATGCAATGGTATGATGGTATGCTATGCATGGGGTAATGTAAGTAACCCTGTTATGAGTCCCAATTAAGGACTGCAAACCAAAACCTGCAAGAAACTCAGTACACTATGTTATGAGTCCCCGTTAAGGACTATAAACGAAACCTGCAAGAAACTTAGTAAACCCTGTTTTGAGTCCCAATTAAGGACTATAAACAAAACCTGCAAGTAGTTCATGTGTCAGATAACAAGCATGCAAGTAGTCAAGTACAAAGGCACACAAGTCACACAAGAGCAACCCTTAGAGTTCAGGCCAGCATGGGGTCTGGGTATTACCCTCTTTCAGTTTGTTGGTTCATACCTGTCCTATCAAAGTAACCAGGTTCTTAGAGGATCCCAATATCACTGACTACCCTCAATCGGTCATAACTCCAGCATCGCAATCTTTTCTTGCGGCCAGAACCATCACGAGAGTTTAGCCTCAATGGGCGTAGCATACTGCTATTATTCTAATGGCCAAGTTGGGTCATTTAAGGTTCTAAGGTTGTTGGTGCTTAATGACTCCTCAGAAGACCCATATTCTCCTCGTTGCAATACAAGGGATATCGGTACAGACCAAGGTGCCACACCAACGTAGCCACTGTTTCACCCGTGTCGGTCTACGCCGGACAGGTCCCTCACAGCTTATGCTACCTAAACAGGGTATCCCCAGATCCAGGTTAGGATCTATGTAACTCCCATGCAACCCACAAATTTAAAGAAGACAAGTTAATACAATTGAAAACACAGTTATGAACTAACCCTAAGGTACACCTCACTTTATAAAGATATTCCCCAGCAGAGTCGCCAGTTCTGTGATCGGTGGATCTGGAACTGACTGTTTAACGCTGGTTCGCGAAATGTCGTGGAAGCAAGAGTCGCCACCGTCTTTTATTTTCTCCAAATGGAAAGGACAAAAGCACAGAAAAATTCCTTATAGAGATTGCTCTCGGTTCGGGAGGTAGGTTATAGAAAGGGAAGGTGTTAGCACCCTTTCTATCCGTAGTTATCTACGGGCTCTTAGATACTTGCTCATTGTGTTTTCAAAAATGGTTTGTTTGCTTTTCAACTGTGGGTTTTAAAAAGTTTCTTTGAAAATTCTAGTTCGACTCTTGTATCGGTCCTCAAGAGTGTTTGAAAAATTGCTTTCGAAAGCTTTTTGAAAAGGTGTCGGTGTGAAAAGTATTTTTTGAATTTTTGTTTTGAAGTTAGAGCAAGTATCAAGAGTCGTCTACCTACCCTAAGGAATTCGTCTGTGTAAATGTCCTTAAAGTAGTGTCATCCCACCATTGAGAGGTAGGTAGCACCACCGTTGGAGGTGTTCGGGTCAATTCGAAGGTTCGGGACATGGTGATCACCAGAGCAATGGGAAGACACCTTAGAAGCTACCCTCATGCCAGGTTCCCGGATCATGAGGACTTACTAAGACATCCTCTACTCGACGATCACCTTTCGAGGCAAGGCAACAGTGAGGCGTACCCTAGGGGTGGTGTGTGATTTGTGTGTCATGTTCAGTTATTTTTGTCTTGTCATGTCATAGGTGATCTACGCATTTGTTTTTATTTTTGTCATTCATTCTTGCATGAAATTATTAATAATTAAAAGATGCGGAAAATTAAAGTTCTAAACTATTACAAAGGCGCGGGTCCACATCGCCAAATTTAATCCAGGACCCGATTTGACAGAAAATAAAGAAGTAATGTGCGAGAAATATAAACTGTCCGAGTTACATGGCTTTGGGAGAATTACATCAATATTATACGAAATAAAATAAAATGCACAAATCGAATTCAAATTGAAAGCGAGGGCGTTGGACCCTTTTTAATGAAATTAAATTAAATGATTAAATTAATTAAATAAAAATGAAAAAAGAAATTATTTTGAGATTTTTTTGGATTTATGGTTTTTTTATGTGAATTAAATGAAATTAACTAATTAACCCTAATTCTACAACTTTTATTTATTAAGAAAGACATGTTAAAATTAAACCTAAAATTAAATTAATTAATTAACGGCAATTTGATTTATAAAAATAAATAATTAATTATTAGTGAAAAGAAAATAGAAAGGTAATTAAAGTAATTTAAACCTAATTCTACAAGTTTTTGATTTATTAAGGAAATATATTAAAATTAACCCTAAATTTAAATCTAATTAATTAGTGATATTTTATTTACAAAAATACTAATTAAATAAATATATTTTGATTTTTATGACTTTCTGATTTTTATTGTTATTTTTATGTGAAATTAATTTTTTATGGAATTAAAAGAAAATAAGGGAATTAAAACAAATAATAAAAATAAAACAAAGAAAATATAAAGAAATACAATACCAAGGGGAGTTCTGTCCCCAATATTGGAGGTAAAGTCCAACATCTTTGGCCCATTGACCTTTGGCCTGGTTGACTTCCTAGGGTAGCATGCATATGCGTTGACTCATGTCCATTATGTTCTTCAGATCATAGGCCTTCAATTGATCTTGATATGTGCGTGGCAAGCTTGAGATTGTGGATGTATGATGCACCCTTGTAATGAAACTGCACAGAAGCGTGAGTAGAAAAATAATATGGAAAGGGGTGGGGGACCTGGGATTCGAACCCAGGTCCCAGGGGTTACCAACGCGTTTCCTTGCCAGCTGCGCTGCTGATGCACTTTGTATGTATAATGGGTAATGAATAATATAAGAATAAAGCAAGCGTTAGTGGGACTTTAGCGCGAAAATTCAAATAACCCAATCACGCCTTGACACTTCATCATCTTCCTCCTCGTTTGTATTTTCCTGAAAACATAACAAAGGTTAGCGGGGGTTTTAAACCCCCCCAAAACATGCACTTTTCAATAATAGCGAATAGGCTATGGTACTATATAAATTAGGCACGAGCATTGCATTAGAATCGTCCAAGCTTTCTGAATTCAACCATGGTATTGAGGTGTCTCAATTTTGCAGTATTCAGAAACACCCAATTTCAAGTTTGAAGAACCCTAATAATCGTCCATGGTAGTTTCGCGTACAAGTGATGAAAGCTTAATTAAACAATACAGTTAGCTTTAGAATTAATCAAGGAACATAAATCAAACATTAAAAATTACTAAAAACGCATGAATCATGATGCAAGCATATGAAAAAAATCTTGTACAGGGCACGATCGTTCTACCGTTTCTCTGCGTTAGGATGGATGGTTTTGATTTGAAAACCTTCCTTGAAGCCTCAGGAAGGTAATGGAATGGTTATTTTTGCTTGAATCGCACTGTAACCTAGTTTTCAGTATTTGAGTTTTTCCCAAAAAATGCAAAAGTGGTGATGATGTTCTTGCGCAGCTCAGAGGTCCTGATCACTAGGGTTAGCATGTATATATATGTATGAGTGATTAGGGTTAGAAATTGGATCAAAAGAATCAATGAATTGATGAAGAGATATTTGATTTTCATGGCAAATATTTTTCAATCTTTTTCACATGTTTTTGATGTCAATCATATCCAATTGCCTTGATTCTTTCCAAATCTGATCATGCACGAAATATTGAGTGTATTCCATGCATAAAAAGATTTAAAAACTTAAGTTTGATATTTTTCATATATTTTAATTAATTAAATGAATTATTAGCAATTAAAAATCCAAATAAATAAATAAAAATGATGAAAAACTTCCCTTTGGGCCAAATGGTCGTGCACATGCTTTGGATGATGATTCTTGGAAGAAAATGTGGCCCATTAGCATTTTTAAGACATTTGAAGCAAAGTTGACTTTTCAAAATATCCCAAAAATTTCCCAACTTCCACAAGGCATATCTTGCTCAATATTTAAGATTTTCTCATGTTCTTGGACATTTTGGAAAGGTATTGAAGTCCTCTAATCAATGCCTTTGGTCCCATGTCATTTGGATTTACCAATCTCAAGTTATGGCCTTTGACTTAAAGTCCCTTTTTGTTGACTTTTGAAAATGACCTATAATGTTGAAATTGATAACTTTTTGTGAGAGCATTTCTTGGACTTGAAGTGTGAAGAGGAGTTGTAGGAAATGTCTTTCTCTTCAAAATGAGCTTTGGATGGAATTTTCTGATAATCCATGTGGAAGTTATGCCTTGGTCAAGTTACAGTTGACTTTTTCAACTGTCCAAATATGGGAACTTTTGCATCTTGAGACTTTTTGAGCCAAGCTTGGAGAATCATGATCAAGAATTGATCAAATGATGTTTGTGGCTTCAAAATAAGATGTTGACCAAAAATTTGAACTTTTGACTGTCAAATGACCATTTTGCCCCTACAATTGACTGTAGTGCAATTAGGGTTTTTGACTGTGCAATTTTGTGCTGTAAGTCTTGAAACTTGGCATGAGGATGCTTGACCATGTTTGTAGGCATGTGGACTTGATTGGACCCTTGGAAACTTCATTTTCTTTGTCAGAACCAAAACCCTAGTTTCTGACTGTTAGGAGGCCCTTGAACTGTGCAACCCTTGGGGAGCTTTTGAAGCTTTGACTTGGCAAATTTTGAAGAATATGGGAGGGCAAATTTTGGGGTACAACAATGACGCTTTCAAAATGTTGCCTAAACAAATGATCAAGTCCCTTAAAGAAAATTGCCCAAAGATACTTGGCACCATTGCAATTACGGTCTAAACGATGACCCGCGCCCGTCCCTTTCACATCCTCACATGAGATTGTCCACCAAATACAATGGTGGAACAAACTTGTTAAAAGGGTTAAAACATAGCAATAAACCTTGAGAAATTTAGGAGTAGATAACCTCTTAGTTACTTGAATCAAACTTGCAAAAACAAAACACTTGCCTATTTTCTAAAAACACATCTCACAACACTTTCAAAACAACTTTTAAAAAAAACAATGAAAACCTTTTCAAAAGACATACACCTCTGTATACATCCCAACATGGATCATTACAAAGGTTGCCACCACATTGGCTTCTTTTCAAAACATTTTCAAACCCACACACACAAAGCACCATTTCAAACAATTGAAAACAAGAGGCAAGTGATCTAAGCAAGTAACTAAGAGCCCATGGATAACCATGGATAGAAAGGGTGCTAATACCTTCCCTTTCTATAATCTACTCCCCGAACCCAAGAAAACATCTCAAAAGGTTTTTGCTGTGCTTTTTAACCTTTCCTTAGGATAAAATAAAAAGTCGGTGGCGACTCTTGCTCAACCGAAACATTTGCGAAAACAAACGCAAACCTCAAGTCAGTTCTCCCACCGTATCACAGAACTGGCGACTCTGCTGGGGAAAGTATTAAAAGTGGAGTAACCTTAGGGATTAGATCACCTTTGTTTTCAATTGTTTGCTTTGTTTGCTTTTATATTTGTGGGCTTTGCATCGGAGTTTCATAGATCCTAACCCGGATCTGGGAAATACCCTTTTTAGGTAGCATAATCTGTGAGGGACCTGTCCGGCGTAGACCGACATGGGTGAAGTAGTGGCTACATTGGTGTGGCACCTTGGTCTGTACCTATATCCCTTGTGTTGCAATGAGGAGAATATAGGTCTTCTAAGGAGTCATTAAACACCAACCAACCTTAGAACCCTAAATTGACCAAACTTGGCCATTAGGACAGTAGCAGTATGCTACACTCATTGAGGCTAAACTCTCGCGATGGTTCTGGCCGCAAGAAAAGATTGCGATGCTGGAGTTATGACCGATTGTGGGTAGTCAATGATTTGAGATCCTCTAGAACCCTGTTACTTTTGATAGGACAGGTTTTAACCAACAAAACCAAAAGAGGGTAATACCTAAACTTCATGCTGGCCTGAAACCTAAGGGTTGTCTTGTGTGACTTGTGTGCCTTATCATGTTTTCCTGTGTGAATACTTGTGGTGTGCTTCATCATAGCATCATGCCATCATACCATTGCATGCATCCTGTATAAAGGACTAACCCATTTCAAAGACAAAAAAAGTTTCATCTTTGCTCTGTTTTGTAGGACATCATGATGCCCGTGCGTAGGAATACTGTCCGGCTCAGCTTTGTTCAACCACCAACTTTGCTCAAGGATTTGGTTGGTAGGATTCCAAACACTTCTTCCTTCATCAACAGGCATGGTTCTCTCCTTGGCTTGATCACTGCAAAATGGGACCAACAACTGATAAGTGTTCTGACCCAGTTTTATGACCCCCTGTATCATTGTTTCACCTTTCAAGACTTCCAGCTGGTTCCTACCCTGGAAGAATTCTCTTATTTGCTTGGGATCCCTGTCTTGGATCAAACTCCATTCACTTGTTTGGAAAAGACTCCTAGGCCTGAAGAGGTTGCTGCAGTTCTCCCCTTGACCAAAGAAGAGGTATTGGCTAACTGGGAAACTAGAAGTGGAGTTAAGGGCTTTTTGGTCAAATTTCTGGTTGGCAAAGCTAATGATTTCTGGAATGACTTGGACTTCAAGGCGTACGAGGACATTCTGGCTCTCTTGATCTATGGTCTGGTATTGTTTCCCAATCCTGACACCTTTATCAGTATCCATGCCATAAGGATCTTCATGTCTCTGAATCCTGTACCCACTCTTTTGGGTGATATCCTGCAACAACTATATGCTCGTACTGCTCGAAAACGGGGAACTCCATGGTGTTGTGCTCCTTTGTTAGTGAGGTGGTTTATTTCGCACCTTTCTAAGTTCGTGCTGAAGAATGAAGAAGGAAAGGGTTGGGCTCGTAGGCTAATGTCTCTCACTGATAATGACATCACTTGGGCTCTCAGAGGTTTGGATGAGGTAGCTGTTATTGATCGTTGCAGAGAATACCCTAATGTTCCGTTGATCGGTATCCAAGGAGGAATCTCTTATAATCCATGCTTAGCTCTCCGCCAGTTTGGAAGAGCCAGAAGAGTTGGGCCTCATGAAATGTTGGTTCCTCACTTCCATTTTGAGTTTCAGGCAGACAGTGACAAACTACGCCATGGATTCATTCGAGCTTGGGACAGAATTCACAAAGTTGACCCACATGAGTTGGGACCAAAGACTTCTCTACCAATGGAACCCTATTGCAAATGGGTCCGCATCCGTGCTCAGAAGTTAGGTATGCCATATGAAGCTGTCAGACCTATCATTCTTGAATCTCCTGATGAAGATGGGGTTCCTCCAACTATCCTCCCTCCTCAGATACCTACTGATTTTGACACAATGAAGAGATCTTGGGCGCAGCTAAAGGAAGAACGGGATTTCTATCAGGAAAAGTTCAACGAGCAGGAACGGAAGATCCAGAGGCTGACTAAGAAATTGGAGGAAGAGCGGGTTCTGAATAACTACATCAACATTGAGAAGAGAAGGCCATGGGAGCACTGATGGGCTTTGGATATTTCCTTTTATAACTTTTATTTCCTTTCCAGTATTTTTCATTCCTGTAATGCCTAAGGGCAAGTTGTTGAACAATTAAAATTTTAATCTAATGAAGTGTGTTTCCCTTTTGTCTACAAAGTTGAATCTTGTTTGTCTTTGAAAACATAAAACATACGCATCTCATTGCACCATATGCATAGCAGGTACCCTATTTCACAGGTTGCTTAATCTTCTTCGCTGTTTATTTGAACAGTCATCATGAATCCAGACTCATCCAGTGAGTAAGCAATCAAGGCCCTTCAGGCCCAAAGTGCCCAATTTCAAGAGATGGTCCTAAGCCTGGCCCAAGGTCAGCAAGAGTTGAAGACTCTACTCCTGAAGAAGAAGAAGAAAAAGAGGACTGCGTTATTCAACACTGGACGCAGGTTTGGGAACACACTCCATAATGAAGCTGAACCAACTACTTCTTCTGCTGAGAAAAACAGTCCCCAAGGGGGAGGAGCTCCTAGTCCTGCAGTCTCTGACAACGAGACGGACTACAATGACGAACAATACCCACCTGCTGCTGACAGATACAAGCAATTAGAAGACCGCTTGAGTGCCATGGAGATTCAGAATGTGCCGGGGCTGGATTTCGGAGATTTGGGGTTATCTTCTGGGGTAGTAATTCCACACAAGTTTAAGGCGCATGCCTTTTCCAAATATGACGGGGCTTCCTGTCCAAAGCTGCATCTAAGGTCGTACGTAAGGAAGATCCAACCTTACACGACAGATAAGAACCTTTGGATTCACTTCTTCCAAGATAGCCTTTCGGGGTCACAGCTTGAATGGTTCTACCAACTAGATGGAACTAGCATCCGACACTGGGAAGATTTGGCAACCGCATTCTACAGACAATATCAATACAATTCTGATCTCGCTCCTACGTGTACCCAACTCCAGGGTATGTCTCTAGGAACGGGCGAAGGGTTCAAAGAATATGCACAAAAATGGAGAGATTTGGCTGGCAGGGTGCAGCCTCCATTGACTGATCGTGAGCTGGTTGATATGTTTCTAGGGACTTTGTCTGGTCCATTTTTCAATCATTTGGTTGGTAACTCCTCCGCTGGGTTTACAGATTTGATTCTGACGGGAGAAAGAATTGAAGCTGGCATCAGGTCAGGAAAGAATAAAAAAGCTGCCTCCCCAAGTACTGAGAAGAGATCTTTCAAGAAAGAAGCAAGTGTCGTCTATGGTCCTAGAAGACAAGTCAAGCCAGAAAGTCGCCAAGCCGTCAATGCTTTGGTCATTTCAAAACCTGTTGCTGCTCCTCAGCAGTACAATCAATAAAGAGGTGAAAGGCCCAAGAGACAGTATACTCGGTTGAGTATGACCTTGTCACAAATTTTACCGCAACTGTTATCAACCAACTTGGTGACCGTCAAAGAAGCGCCAAAGGTCGTGAACACTGCATCTCCTAAGTATAACCCGAATGCCCGTTGTGCTTATCATTCCGATAGCCCCGGGCATACTACTGATGATTGCTGGGCCTTGAGAAATAAGGTGCAAGATCTTATCGACGCAAAGGAAATTCAGTTTGAGGCGCCTGAGAGGCCAAATGTTGTAACTGCTCCTATGCCCCAGCATAGGGTAAATGTCGTCGAGGAAGATTTGTATGCTGTTTCGGTGAATGATGTTGCTACCCCTCTTTTTACTGTTAAGAGGAACTTACTACTAGCCGGTTTATTTCCGGGTTGTAGCAAGGGTTACCTCCTGTGTGTTGTTATCCCTACCGGTTGTCCGCTGCTGAAATCAGGCATCCAAAGCCTGATGGATAGCAAGGAAATTATGTTCAAGAAAACTGTTGTTCCGTTTGTCTCCGTTGAAGAAATATCTGTTGTCACAATTTACAATCCTGCCAAAGCTCCCATGAAGAAACCAGTCCAAATTATGTCTGTTGCACCCATTACTATTACTGTTCCGGGGCCTCTCCCCTATGAGTCTGATAAAGCGGTCCCATGGCATTATGGGGCCGACGTGTATGTGCTTGGGGTGAAGCAGGAGTTCAACACCAATACCAGTATCAGTAACATCACTGGTCCCACCAAGATTACCCGCAGTGGCAGGCTCTTCTCGCCTGACATTGCACCGCCAGTTATCCGAAAACCTCTCACCATCACACCCGCAAGTGTGCCTGTTCCGAATCAAGTTCATGTGTCTACTACTGCCGCCGAGTCCTCTGATACTCGGGGCAAAGAAGTTGCTACCGATTTGCCTGCCAGGACGGAGGCACCAAAAAAGACTGCTGTGGAAGCCTCCCAACAAGAAATGGAGGAAATCCTTAAAATCATCAAAAAGAGTGACTTCAATGTTGTTGAACAGTTGGGGCATACCCCCTCCAAAATCTCTATGCTATCATTGCTGCTATGCTCAGAGGCCCATGCAAAAGCCCTGATTTCATTTCTGAAAACGGCCCATGTGCCGCAAGAGACCTCCGCGGATCAATTCACTGACTGTGTGGCCAATTTGACAGCCGACAATGGTTTGGGGTTCTCGGATGCTGGCCTTACCGCCAAAGGGAAAAATCACAATGATGCCCTGCATGTTTCCATATAATGCAGGGGCACTACTCTCGCACACGTGTTAGTGGATACCGGCTCTTCTCTGAATGTTTTGCCCAAGAAGGCATTGGACCGCTTGGATGGTGAGGGTCTGGAGCTGAAACCTAGTAACATCATTGTTAGAGCCTTTGACGGTTCTAAGAGGATGGTGCACGGTGAAGTGGACATCCCTATTCGTGTGGGTTCCCAAGTCTTCGACTCAACGTTCTATGTAATGGATATTCGTCCATCTTACTCCTGCTTGTTGGGTCGACCCTGGATTCACAAGGCTGGGGCAGTAACATCCACTCTACACCAAAAGCTCAAATACCCTGTCAAAGGGAAGATTGTTACTGTGCAGGGTGGGGAGGAATACATGGTTAGTCACTTGAATTCATTCCGGTATATCGAGATGGACGGGGAGTTTATTGAAACCCCCTTTCAGCATTTTGAGGAGGTACCTCCAACGTTGGCATCAGCTGAAATAGTGGTTGAAGGAGACTTTTCGTTGAAGATGGCGTCCTTGAAGGATGCCCGTGCTGTAATCGAGAAAGGCAATTGTGCAAATTGGGGTCAGCTTCCTGACTTCACTCAAAAGAATGACAAGTTTGGGTTGGGCTTTACTGCAGAGGCTCAGAGGACCATGCGCAAGGAAAAGATCAGAAAGGCTCCAGTGTTCATCACCAATCCAAGGGTGAATGCTATCGAGGAGGATGTAGAGGAAACAGAGTTTGACAGTTGGATCTATCCAACCACCGGCAACGGACCAAGCAACTGGACGGCAAAGGATTTTACACCTATCACATTTGTCACGCAGTAATTAATTCTTTTGATTTTTAATTTGTAACAAACAATATGTTAAAACTTTATTGGCTCGGTGTCCTACCCGAGGCATCGTAGCTCCATTTGTGAGGGCTTTTTGTATGACATTTCCATATATCATCAATCAAAACATTGGACGTTTGTTGCATTTCAAATCTTGTGCTCTTTTTCTTTCGGTGTTATATATTGCAAAATAGCTATATTTACACACACTCACTTATACAGGTTTCAATCCACTCTGGATCTCACTGGTAACAGCTCTGCTACCACCAGTTATGACTTCGAGAATCCGATCAACTTGGCCGAAGACGAAGGCGAAGATGATTGCGAAGTGCCTGGCGAACTCGCAAGACTGCTACTCCAGGAAGAGAGGGCTATTCAACCACATGAAGAGTCGGTGGAAACAGTGAACCTAGGTACTGAGACAGATAGAAAAGAGGTCAAGATTGGGGCTAATCTAGAGCTCAGTTTGAAGCAACGATTGATCTAGATGCTACATGATTACATGGAGATCTTTGCTTGGTCCTATGAAGACATGCCTGGTTTGGATGCCGACATTGTAGTTCACCACCTGCCAACCAAGGAAGACTGCCCTCCAGTAAAGCAAAAGGTCCGCCGCATGCGTCCAGAGATGTCCGAAAAGATCAAGGCTGAGGTTATGAAGCAATTCGATGCCGGTTTTCTAGCAGTAACTTCTTACCCTCAATGGGTTGCCAACGTGGTGCCAGTGCCGAAGAAGGACGGTAAAGTCAGAATGTGTGTCGACTACAGGGATTTGAACAGGGCAAGCCCCAAGGATGACTTCCCCTTACCTCACATCGACGTTCTTGTTGACAATACTGCCCAACACAAGGTGTTCTCCTTCATGGATGGTTTTTCAGGGTATAATCAGATCAAGATGGCTCCGGAAGATATGGAAAAGACTACCTTTGTGACTCAGTGGGGCACCTTCTGCTACAAGGTCATGCCATTCGGGTTGAAAAATGTTGGGGCAACCTATCAACATGCCATGGTTGCTTTATTTCATGATATGATCTATCATGAGATTGAGGTATACGTTGATGACATGATTGCAAGGTCCCAAACTGAGGAGGAGCACCTTGATCATCTGAGGAAGCTGTTTGACCGACTCAAGTTATACAAGCTGAGGTTGAATCCCAACAAATGCACCTTTGGGGTGAGGTCCGGAAAATTGCTAGGTTTCATTGTAAGTGATAAGGGTATTCAGGTGGATCCTGCCAAGGTAAAAGCCATACAAGAGATGCCGACTCCAAAAACAGAGAAAGAAGTCAGAGGCTTCCTGGGACGACTAAATTACATTGCCCGATTCATCTCACATCTAACTGCTACTTGTGAGCCAATCTTCAAATTACTGAAGAAAGATCAAGTAGTACGCTGGAACGATGAATTTCAGGCTGCCTTTGAAAAGATAAAGGAATATCTCCAAGAGCCACCCATTCTTATGCCACCAGTGGAAGTAAGACCTCTGATACTATACTTAACAGTACTTGACAATTCAATGGGGTGTGTGCTGGGACAGCATGACGAGTCTGGCCGAAAAGAGCACGTTATTTATTACTTGAGCAAAAAGTTTACCGACTGTGAGTCTCGTTACTCACTGCTTGAGAAAACTTGCTGCGCTCTAGTATGGGCTGCTCGCCGGCTGAGACAGTATATGCTGACTCACACCACTTTGTTGATTTCAAAGATGGATCCCATCAAGTACATATTTGAAAAGCCTGCTCTGTCTGGAAGAATAGCAAGATGGCAAATGATCTTGACAGAATATGATATCCAGTATACAACTCAGAAAGCAATCAAAGGAAGTGTATTGGCAGATCATTTGGCACACAAACCTGTGGACGATTACCAATCATTGAACTTCGATTTTCCGGACGAAGATATCATGGTGGTAACTGACTGTGAAGTACCTGGACCGGATGAAGGACCTGAGGAAGGATCCCGATGGTCTATGCATTTTGACGGAGCCTCCAATGCTTTGGGTAACAGCGTCGACGCTGTAATCATATCTCCCAAAGGAACTCATACTCCACTCACCGCCCGATTGTGTTTCAACTGCACCAACAACATGGCAGAATATGAGGCATGTATCATGGGTCTACAAGCTGCAATTGACTTAAGGATCAAATTTCTGAGTGTCTTCGGAGATTCCGCTCTCGTGATCAATCAGATCAAAGGCGAGTGGGATACGAAACACCCAAATCTTATTCCTTACAAGGAGTATGTGTCGACCTTGCTTCCCCACTTTGAAGAGATAACTTTTGAACACTTCCCAAGAGAGGATAATCAGCTAGCGGACGCACTAGCTACGATGTCTTCAATGTTCAAAGTTAAATGGGACAATGAGGCTCCCCGGATCATCATCTGGAAGTTGGATGAACCGGCATACTGCTGCGATCTTGAGGCCGAAAAGGTGACTAAAAAACCCTGGTATCATGAGGTGAAGAGGTACTTGGAAGCTCAGGAATACCCTGAAGGTGCATCTGTCAATGACAAGAAGTTCATGAGAAGGTTTGCAGCGAAATTCTTCCTCAGCAACGGCATTCTCTACAAACGGAATCATGATTCAACTCTACTAAGTTGTGTGGATAAGGCTGAAGCAGAGAAGATCATGATAGAACTGCATGAAGGTACATTCGGAACACATTCCAGTGGACACACCATGGCAAAGAAAATCCTACGGGCAGGATATTTCTGGTCCACAATGGAAGCCGATTGTTACCAACACTCTCGAACTTGTCACAAATGCCAGATCTATGCTGACAAGATGCATATTCCTCCGGTTCCTCTGAACGTCCTGACGGCACCTTGGCCTTTTGCAATGTGGGGCATTGATATGATCGAGGAGATCCGACCGACGGTGTCCAATGGGCATCGCTTCATCTTGGTGGCAATCGATTACTTCACGAAGTGGGTTGAGGCAGCTTCCTACACAACGGTAACCAAGAGCGTCGTGGCACGTTTCATCCGGCATAACCTGATCTGTCGGTACAGCGTCCCAGAAAGAATCATTACAGACAATGGTACCAATCTTAATAACAAGATGATCACTGAACTCTGCGAACAATTTAAGATACAGCACCACAACTCTTCTCCTTACCGGCCGAAGATGAATGGGGCTGTGGAAGCAGCTAATAAGAATATCAAGAAAATTGTGCAGAAGATGACAGTGACCTATAAATATTGGCACGAGATGTTACCGTTCGCTCTTCATGGGTACCGTACCTCAGCAAGGACGTCAACTGGGGCAACTCCTTTCTCCTTGGTCTATGGCATGGAGGCAGTCTTGCCAATTGAGGTCCAGATACCTTCTCTCTGAATAATGAAGGATGCAGACTTGAATGAAGATGACTGGATCCAGACTCGAGTTGATCAATTAAACCTGATTGACGAAAAGAGGCTCACCGCTATCTGTCATGGTCAGACGTATCAAAAACGGATGATCAGGGCATTTAACAAGAAAGTCAGACCACAAGAGTATCAAGTTGGGGACCTGGTAATCAAACGCATCATCCTTCCTCAAAGTGATCCCCGGGGAAAATGGACCCCTACGTACGAAGGGCCATTTATGGTCAAACATGTGTTCTCAGGAGGAGCCATGATCCTAACCACCATGGATGGTGACGACCTTCCTCACCCCGCCAATGCAGACATAGTGAAAAGATACTACGCATGAATAAAAGACCCGCTAGGTTGACATACCTAGGCAAAAATAAGGGCTTCCCGGCGAACCAAAAGGGTTCGGGCAAAAATAAGGGATGAAATGGAAAAAAATCTGTACACCCGGCAAGTCGAAAACCTGAAAAGGCGGCTTGGGCAAAAATGGGTATCCCGGTGGACTGAAAACCCGAAAGGGCGGTCCAGGCAAAAGTTAGGGATAAAGCATAACACTATGTCTCATTGGATCACTTCGCATCCGGAATTCGGCATCAACTGTCTGGCTCAGATTTCGGCATCGACCAATCAGCTTCATCTTCAACTAGGCAGCAAAGTGATGAGACGCTTGAAGACATAAAGGCGATAGCAGAGTTGGAACCCAGTGGGATTGTTCGCATAGCTGTTTTGTTTCCTTTTCAAAATTGTAAATTCTATGTTATTCGGCGACATTCTCTTACTAGGATGTCAGCCTCTTGTACAAAAACACCTATTCACAGGCAAAATTCAAATCAATACAAATTCACTTGTCCATACAAATTGCCATTGTTTTTCCTTTTTCTGTTTTGTCTTGCGAAGAACGTCCAATGTTCATTTTTGATATATGCATGTGACATTAAATTGCTGATTCATAAATATTGGCATATGAAACAAAAGATTAATTACAGGTGACATCAGAAACAGGGGCAATGTGAAGTTGTCCGACGCAGTCTGGTTGCTTTGTCCGCCAAGGTACCAAGGTAGATTCGACTGAAGAATATGACCAAATCATCTCAATGCCCCATAGGGTAAGACAAGATTCAGCAATACTTTCCCCAAGCAGAGTTGGTTCCCCGTCAATCCTGAAAAGGCACAACATTCCCCAGTGGAATATAGGCATTCACTAGCAAGCGTCCCCGGCAGTCTTGACCTAAGATGGTTCCCCGGCAGAATATCAGTACCCCAGTGCAATTCCGAAAAGTTTCCCCAGGAAAGCGGAATTCTTATCCCCAGCCGGTCTTAAAGCTTATCCCCAGTAGATTCTGGAAGCTTGTTCCCTGCAGAATACGGACGTCTCTCCCGAGCTTTATTCAAAGTTATTCCTCACAAGGGCTTATAACTGGGTTATCCTCAGCTATCTGCCACGGAAGATCGCCCTCGGCAAAGTTCTTCCTATTCCCCAGCGGAGTTCATCTTTGGTGTTCCCCAGCGGAGTTTATCATCATTATCCCCAGCGGAATCCATCATTGAAGTCCTCAGCAGGCCTCTCATCAAAACTTCAGCAAAGTATCTCTTCCACAGAGCGATTCCCCGGCCGGTCGTCAAGGATTTATTTTCCTAAGACAAAATTACATTCATAAACATTTCACATTTTCATACATCTTGCTTACATACATGATAAAGTGCATACAACACTATCTCATGTTGAAAATCATGACATCATGCATATCATACATCATGTTATTGCATACAACTTATGTTTTTGCCTTTTTAGGGAAAAAGACAATCCCAAAGACAACTACCTTCAACTGTCACAATTCCAGATTCGATACATGTATCTAGCCAGGGCACATCTGAGAGTGATCAGTTTCCAGACTCGATTCCTGTATCTAGCCAGGGCACGTCTGAAGAGTTCAAAGATTCGATTCCTGTATCCAGCCAGGGCATATCTAGCAACCATCACAATTCCAGATTCGATTCCTGTATCCAGCCAGGGCATATCTAGCAACCATCACAATTCCGGATTCGACTCCTGTATCCGGCCAGGGCATATCTGTTGACCACATTTCCAGACTCGATACCTGTATCTAGCCAGGGCACGTCTGAAGAGTTCGAAGATTCAATTCCTGTATCCAGCCAGGGCATATCTGTTGACGACTGTTTCCGGATTCGACTCCTGTATCCAGCCAGGGCATATCTGTTGACCATATTTCCAGACTCGATTCCTGTATCTAGCCAGGGCACGTCTGAAGAGTTCGAAGATTCGATTCCTGTATCCAGCCAGGGCATATCTGTTGACGACTATTTCCGGATTCGATTCTTGTATCCAGCCAGGGCACATCTATAAGCCCATTCCCGACAAGGTTCTGTCACATCTCCAGATGGCATCTATAAGCCCATCTCCCTATCCACCATCTCTCCAAATGGCATCTATAAGCCCATTCCCGACATCACATTGCCGATACTCCAACATGTGAGTGCAAATTTCCGGGCACTCTAGTGTCCAATCTCCTTTTACCCTCGAGTCACGAAAGGCAAACTTGCCAATCTAACTCTTCAGGTTCAAGAAGATTGAACAGGGGCAACTGTTGTACCCCAAAATTTGCCCTCCCATTTCCTCAACATTTTCTCATCACAAGACCCTTGAAAATCAAGATCCAGTTAGGGTTTCCTCTGCTCAAGACTTCTCCTTGCACTGTTGACCCAAATTAGGGTTTGTGTTTGCACAAAGATATTTTGACCTAAAATGCCTAAGATGACTTTCATGCTTCATGTTGGACTCCCAAGTTTATCCACACCAAGTTTCAAGTCTTGATTCCAAATTTTGCCCAGTGAATTGGACAGTTGACCTAGAAATCAACTGTATTGGGGAAAAAGTCAATTGTGGCCAATTGACAGTCAAATCTCATGAAAATTGACCCACATCAACATTATGAACTCACATGGACCATTTGATCAAGTTTGGATCACAATTCCACAAGAAATTTGATCAGATCATCAAAAGGGCAAAATGGTCATTTTTAGGGTTTTGACTGCACAAAGGTAATTTTTGACTGTTTGACCTAGCCAATGGCAAACCAAGCTCACATATGGACTCAAGGACCCCATGGAATTATCTTGACAGGCTCAACAAGTTCAAAGGATCCCAAATACACAAGATTGATAGTTGAATTTCCCAGTCAATTGATCAATTTTGACTGTATATTGAAAAGTCAAACTTTAACTTTTTGGTCAAAATCAAGGGTCAAGGTTCATTTTTCATCAAAACATGCTAAATCATGAAACTTGTTCACCAAGAAATCAAGAAATGCAAATTAGGGTTTGAATTGGAAATTTTTCATAACTTAGAATTTTTCTAAGTTATGGAAAACCCTAATTTTTTCCCAACTTTGCCCCACTTTCTCACCAAGATTCATTTGGATTCAAGCAAAAGTCAAAGCATGAAAGTTGTAGCTTGTTGCATAATCTACAACTTTGATTCACAAAGTTTTCCCAAAAGAAGCTTGTATCTCAAGTTACAATTTTTGGAACAAGGGTACCAAACCATTCTTAACTTAGTGAAATTTTGACCTTTTTAGGCAAGTTTTTTACCTAACTTCAAGACCATTTTTCATACACTTCCGCTTGGAATTTCAATTTGCATTTCAAATATGGATTGTAGTACACATTCCAAGATTTCCAAAATGTCCAAGAACTTCTCAAACAACCTCATGGTTAGGGAGAATCGAATTTTGCAAAATGGGAAAAAGTCACTTTTGTTCTTGGCCAAGACATGTTCATACATTGGTGCCATTTTGAATTTAGCATGCTTAAGCTACATTGCAGGCCTCTAATCCAATTTTCACTCAATAATTCAATGCAAAACCATTGTGCCAAGATGTTGTTCTATGCATTTGGACATTACATGGAGAATTAACCCTTAATTAGAAAAAGCATTATTTCCATTTTGAAAAAGTAGAACTTTATGTCCATTTTGCAAATCCAAGTGGTACAGTCGAAATCTTCTTGGCACAAGTTTATGAGCAAATTGCACTGATCAAGGCCAGTGTATGCAGCATAGTGTGAGGGCCTGTACAGGCTAGAAACATCAAGTGGCCTTTGCTTGCTTAAAGTTCAAGTAAGATAGCATAACATATACCAACTTCCATTCCTGCAAACCAAGCCTGAGAGAAAGTTATCACACACATTCTAAACATCAAACACAAGCTGAAGCACGACCCTAAGACCACCAATACCTCCCCATTGCCAAAATCACTCTCAAACTTCAAAAACAGAGCAACCTCTGCAGATTGAGTTCCAACTCTTAATCCTTTCAGGCATTCTTGCCCAAACCACTTCAAACACCTTCCCTACCATCAATCCAAACTATCCAAAGCATTAGAAGAAACCTGTAACTCCTCTAATCCTTTTGGCCATTTTCACTTTTCTGATTTGCAGGTGAAGTGCTATAGAACGATTCAAAAGGTTTCAAGACAAAGTAAATCTTGGAATAGCATCCCTGGACATCAAGGAAGTTATATCAATCATCACCTTGCACTGAAAGCTTCTCCATTGCTAGATAGAACTTCAACTGAACAGGTAAGTTCATGAACTCGTATCTCTCTTATTAGGCATTGTTAGTGAAATTCTGGCTGCAGATACTCAATGTCACGTTCAATGTTGTGACACCGTATCTGACTTTCTATAAGACAGTAAATACAAAAACAGTAAAGAACACAGTCAATTGTTTACCCAGTTCAGTGTGCAACAACACCTACTCTGGGGGCTACCAAGCCAGGGAGGAAATCCACTATAAGAGATGTTAATTCAGGAATAACCAACCAGTTTATCTCCTTCACTTAAGACCTACCCAATGCAATTTCAATCTAAGTACAACTTAAACCTGAGTTCCTACTCACTCCCCCTCAATCACAGCAGTGATACATAAAACAATTTGACTAATGAATTGATGAAGACACTCTTCAAAAACATACACTTGATTAAGCTTCACAGCTTTTTAATCAAGCAACCCAACCACTCTTGCTTCACAGCTTTGAGTGATACACACACCTAACTTGACTCTGCTTCATAGCTTTAGTCAAGAGACATACAAACACTCTTGCTTCAAAGCTTTGAGTGCTACACAACCCTTACAATTAAAAACCTATTCCAAGTCACTTATCACAATGATAATTACTTGGATTACAATAGTTAAAACTATACAGCTTCTAAATGATCTTCTGTCAACAAGGGATTACTTTCAAAACAGCAGCTCTGTTGAATATATAGCAGCTTCATCTTCAGTTAGGGTTTCCCCAAAAAGCTAGGGTTAATTCCATTTGACCTTAAGACTAGGTCACAGGACTTTATCAACCAGGTTAGGGTTGAGCTAGGTTAACCCAAAGAAAATGCAGGATTCTGTTCTGGAAAGACTGAGTCATTTTCCTGAAAAAACTCAGAATTAACCAAACTGCAAACCTGTTAGTTCAGAACAGGATGTCTTAACATTTGTTATGACATCTGAATTCCTGTTTACTGATTTTGGTAAATGTGATCATTTTGCAAAATGCTCAGATACACACTCATAAACATCAGTACCTGTATGACAATATTTTTCTGCAAAGGTACCTAATAAATATGTACCTAATAAACTAGAATGTTATGACATCAGTCATGACATTCATACACCTGGTTTTGCCAAAAATGCAAGCCAATACCTAAACAACTACAAACTCCCCCTTTGGCAGATTTTTGGCTAAAGCCCCTAAGCAATCAGAGATAGATAGCAGCAGAATAAATATGACTGCAGAAAAATGGAATGTCAATTAAAGTCTACCAAAATATATCTCCCCCTCTTTAGCCACAAATGGGCCAAAGATACATGTTCATAAAAATTATACAGTCATCCAGAAAAGGTAATAAGAGCAGCAACAAAAAACTGAACACACTTCCAAACTCCACCAGGGACCAGCATCACCACCACCAATCAGCAACTCCACCAAACAGCAACCAACCTTTAAGCACTGTCATCAGACTCAGAGGAGCTAGTTTCTTCAGTATTGAGATGACCTTCAGCTTCTACACCCTCTTCCCTTCTGTTTCCTTCAGCTTCCTCCTTTTCTAACCTGGCAATTAGGATTTCTAGGGTCTTTTTCCTAGCTTCCAGCTCTTTGCAGGTCTCTTTTAATACAGCTATGACATCAGATGTCTTGGACTGGGTCTTCACAGACGATGTCTCAGCTGATGTTATGACAATATCAGGAGCATGAGATCCCTGAAACAGTTTGTAGTGCAACCCAAGGGCAGGAGCTCTTTTGCAAGCTGTATCTCTTGCCACCAGGATATCAGGGTATTGTGCAAGGATAATTCCACAAAGGAGGGAGGGAAAGGCAATTGGTCCTTTGACAGCATAACTACCAGCATGTTTTAAAGTTTGTTCAAAAATATACCTGCCATAGTCAAAAGCAGTCTTGGTTCCCACAGCATAAATAAATCTCCCCAGTCCTGTGGAGATAGTTGATTTATGGTTTGTAGGCACCCAGTTGGCTGCACCAATCTTGTGCAGGATGACAAATTTCATGCTAAGTTTGCTGGCATTCAGCTTGCCTTTCAAGGGCCAGCACTTCACTTGCCTTGCAGTGATGGTTTGACAAACTTCATTATCAGTGACTTCCAGATCAGGACAATCCTCATTTGTTCTTCCAAGAAATTTGTTAATTTCTGATGGAGAGAAATTAACCCTTCTTCCTCTAACAAAAACACTTTCAAAGTCAGCTGACCTTCCATCAGCACAATCATTAGACAAGTTAACTATGAACTCCTTGACCAGATTTTCATAACACTTGTTAAATTTTATCACTGTCTTCATCAGTCCAGCATTCTTGATCAGGTCCATGATGTCTTTGCACTCCATGGCATCATTGTTTAGCTCTCTTTCTAAAGCTATTCTCTTTAAGCAAACATACTTCCATCTGTTTGCATTGTCAGGATGATGAAAAGAGATGTTGTCTGTTAGGACTTCAGGAACTCTAGCAATTTTGTTGGAGGGGAGCTTCCTTCTGATAGGAATTTCTTCAGCATCAATCTCAAACTATGATTCCTCATTAGAATCAGAATATTCAGGTTCTTTTCTCTTCTTTGAAATTGGTTGTCTATCAGTATGCACCTGGGCTTTCACCTTCCCTTTGGACTGACCAGTTTTCACATATTCTACCCCAGCCTTGCCTTCAGCCTTGGATTTCTTAACAGCAGGTTTATCTTTGGACACACATTTTGCATCATTCTGATTACCCTTTATTTTCATCAATCTCCTAGCTATGCTAGGGTTTACATTGGTAATCAGATCATTATCTGAGTAATCCTCATCCACATCAATGATAGGAGGATCAGCAGTCTTTTCTGAAGGGTTCTGAATGTTGTCATTTTGTGTCACAACATTCTCAGAGACATCTACATTCTCAGAGACGTCCACATTTGGGCTTCTTGGTTGATTTAAAGGGACAGAAATCCCCGGTACAGGTTGGTTTCCGCTTAGTATACTAGTAACAAGCCTAGCAATAGCTTGATGAACTTGAACTGATCCTTCTCTATTTGGTACAGAAGAAGAAGGATGATAAAAATTACCAGAGGGTGCAGCTTGAGCTCTTCCTGCATGTCTAGTTCTCAGCTTTTTGACTTTGGCGGGGTCAGTTGCCATCTCTCTGAGAGGAGTGACCTCAAGAAATTCAGATTCTATGCATGTGGTGATTGCTCTAGAGTCTTGGTCAGATGATGAAGATGATGAGGATGATGAAGTCGCCTTGGTTGAAGATGATGTCTGAGACATTTTGATTGACTTAGAGCACTAGTAGCAATTTGAGAGAAAATTTTGACTGAGAGAAGGGAACAGGTTGCAAAGTCGAGAGAGGTAGGAGGCAAAAGAGAGTCTTTTCAACTTCTTTAAGATTTTGAAAGAATTGGGAAAACATATGATTAACCCACTAAAAATAGACTTAACAAAATTAACTCCTTCAACCCTTGTTTTAAGCAAAATTAATTGCTATAATTTCTCATGTTGGAAATTACCCAACCTGCCCCTCAAGTTTTCAAGTTTATTTCCAACAAGAGCCTTGGTAGAAGAATCAGCCAGCTGAAGCTTAATGATACCATGTTCCAGTTTGATTGACTTCTTCTCTACAAAGTCAATGTGCTTGGTCCTGCTATGCTGAATAGGGTTCATGGAAATATTGATTGTATTCAGATTGTCACAATATAATGTCACAACATCTTGTGAGACATTATACTCAGTGAGCATCTGTTTTGTCCAGATATTTTGAGAACAGTTACTCCTAGCTGCAACCATTTCAGCACAGAGTTTGGAAGGCATTCTTTTGACATGAATCATAGTTATGGTTGATTCTTGAATGATCTTATTTTTCTTTTTGTCCACTCCATTTTGATGGTGAGTTATAGGAGAAGAGACTTTACGACTCATTTCTTCAGGGAAACAGAATTTCTTAGACTTGTTGTTTCCAACATCCTTGTCATGATTACTTCTGGTTCTGACAACACATCCTTATTCAAGTTTATTCACCACATCATAGACATGTTTCTTTTTACCAAGCCTTTCAATTTTAAGTTCACCACAAACCCTTCTTTTATCAATCTGTAGTTTTGGAGTCCTTCTGACTGCTTCCATAGAGATAGCTCTTTTCATTCTTCTTAGATGAAGATGACCAAGCTTATGGTGCCACAGTTTCATCTCTTTTTATTCTTTGGTAATTGGACACATAGTGGAGTTATTAGTGTTCTCAGGCTGCCACACGTAACAGTTATCTTTGGATCTGATTCCTTTCATTACAACTTCTAGTTTTTCATTAATTACTAGACATTCAGATTTTGAGAAGTTGACCTTGAATCCTAGATCACACAATTGACTGATACTAATGAGATTAGCAGTCAGCCTTTTTACCAGCAGTACTTCACTCAGACTTGGAACTTCAGGGCAGTCCAAATTACCAACTCCTTTGATTTCACCTTTAGCACCATCTCCAAAGGTCACATAACTAGTGTTGTGAGGTTTAACATGATTGAGAATGTTCTTTATTCCAGTCATGTGTTTAGAACACCCACTGTCAAAGTACCAGCCTTCCTTTGCAGACACTCTCAGGGAAGTGTGGGCTATCAGGGCAGTAGCCTTTTTCTTCCAGTGAGGAGTATGTGGTACCCTTTTTGACTTAGGTTTAACACCTGAGTTTTGATTAGGGTATCCATGCAATTTGAAGCAGAAGGGCTTTATGTGTCCATACCTCCCACAATGATGACATCTCCATCTTTGGTATTTTTTCTTCATATATTTCTGTTTCTGATGTTGAGAGTTGTGTTGAGACATCTGCTTTGACAATTGTTTAACAGACCTGATCTTCTTGTCTGCACCAGATTTCTTAGCTTCCACAAATCCTAGTCCAGATTTATTTCCCACATTTTGTCCAACTTGAAGAATCTCTTCCAATTTATCTGTTCCATTAGTCAGCATCTTGACAGATTTGGTCATTTGGTTCAGTTGTGAGTTCAGCAATTGAACTTCCCCTTCTAGATGACTTATAGTTTCAAGATCTGCCCTTTTTTCAGCCTCCAGCTTTATAATGAGTTTTGATTGTTTCTCATTCTGCACACAGACTTCAGCACTTCTGATACACAATTTCTTGTAGGTATCAGCCAGTTCTTCAAATGTCACTTCTTCATCACTGGTGTCACTTTCAGATGTACAAACACCAGTTAGAGCAGTAACTAGTTTGGCAGATTCTTCTTCAGAATTACTTTCTGAATCACAGTCAGACCAAGTAGCAGACATTCCTTTCTTTTGTTTCTTGAGAAAGGTTGGACATTCAGCTCGAATATGCCCATATCCTTCACAGCCATGGCATTGAATTCCTCTCCCTTGGTTTCCCTTCTCTTCTGACCTTGGTCTTCTGCTGGAACTGTCAATGTCAGAGGGAATGTTATGAACATTAGACCTTGACTTTGGATCTATTCTTTTGATGAGTTTGTTGAACTGTCTTCCAAGCATGGCTATGGCTTCTGAAATATTTTCTTCTTCATCCTCCTTGTTTTCAACATCAGTGTTGGATACAAGTGCTATGCTCTTGTTCTTCTTGTCACCATTATCAGTGATCCCCATCTCAAAAGTCTGGAGAGACCCAATAAGTTCATCCACTTTCAACTTGCTGAAGTCCTGGGCTTCCTCTATGGCAGTTACCTTCATTGCAAATCTTTTAGGCAAGGATCTGAGAATCTTTCTCACCAGTTTTTCTTCTGACATCTTTTCTCCCAGTGCTCCTGAGGTGTTGGCAATCTCCAAGATGTTCATGTGAAACTCATGAATGGTTTCATCTTCCATCATTTTTAGATTCTCAAACTTGGTAGTCAACATCTGAAGCCTTGACATTTTTACTTTGGAAGTGCCCTCATGAGTAGTTTTGAGAGTGTCCCAAACTTCCTTGGCCAGTTCATATTGATGTACTAGTCTGAAAATGTTTCTATCAATTCCATTGAACAAGGCATTTAAAGCTTTGTAATTTCCCAGGGCTAACTCATCGTCTTCTTTACTCCAATCTTCCTCAGGCTTCAGACTGATTGTCCCATCTTTCTCAGTTATGGTGGGATGGTTCCATCCTTTGTCAGCAGCTCTCCAAGCCTTTTTGTCCAGAGATTTTAAGAAGGCAATCATACGAGGTTTCCAGTAGTCATAATTAGTTCCATCCAGAATGGGTGGTCTATTTCCAAAAACTCCTTCTTTGTCCATAGTGCCAGAAAGTGATATCCCTAGATCTCACCCAGTAATACAGGCAGGGTGCCTACTCTGATGCCAATTGAAATTCTGGCTGCAAATACTCAATGTCACATTCAATGTTGTGACACCGTATCTGACTTTCTATAAGACAGTAAATACAAAAACAGTAAAGAACACAGTCAATTGTTTACCCAGTTCAGTGTGCAACAACACCTACTCTGGGGGCTACCAAGCCAGGGAGGAAATCCACTATAAGAGATATTAATTCAGGAATAAACCAACCAGTTTATCTCCTTCACTTAAGACCTACCCAATGCAATTTCAATCTAAGTACAACTTAAACCTGAGTTCCTACTCACTCCCCCTCAATCACAGCAGTGATACATAAAACAATTTGATTAATGAATTGATGAAGACACTCTTCAAAAACATACACTTGATTAAGCTTCACAGCTTTTTAATCAAGCAACCCAACCACTCTTTCTTCACAGCTTTGAGTGATACACACACCTAACTTGACTCTGCTTCATAGCTTTAGTCAAGAGCCATACAAACACTCTTGCTTCAAAGCTTTGAGTGCTACACAACCCTTACAATTAAAAACCTATTCCAAGTCACTTATCACAATGATAATTGCTTGGATTACAATAGTTAAAACTATACAGCTTCTAAATGATCTTCTGTCAACAAGGGATTACTTTCAAAACAGCAGCTCTGTTGAATATATAGCAGCTGCATCTTCAGTTAGGGTTTCCCCAAAAAGCTAGGGTTAATTCCATTTGACCTTAAGACTAGGTCACAGGACTTTATCAACCAGGTTAGGGTTGAGCTAGGTTAACCCAAAGAAAACGCAGGATTCTGTTCTGGAAAGACTGAGTCATTTTCCTGAAAAAACTCAGAATTAACCAAACTGCAAACCTGTTAGTTCAGAACAGGATGTCTTAACATTTGTTATGACATCTGAATTCCTGTTTACTGATTTTGGTAAATGTGATCATTTTGCAAAATGCTCAGATACACACTCATAAACATCAGTACCTGTATGACAATATTTTTCTGCAAAGGTACCTAATAAATATGTACCTAATAAACTAGAATGTTATGACATCAGTCATGACATTCATACACCTGGTTTTGCCAAAAATGCAAGCCAATACCTAAACAACTACAGTTAGCTTTAGGTTTGTGAAGAGAAT